>CM057814.1:10241006-10638364 GCA_030067965.1 Latrodectus elegans
ATATATATATATATATATATATATATATATATATATATATATATATATATATATATATATATATATATATATATATATATATATATATATATATATATATATATATATATATATATATATGTATATATATATATATATATATATATATATTCCAATTAATTATTAATAAAAATTTCTATCACTAATTTCAGTAAATTGTTTTTGTGTTATATTTGTTGACGAAAATTCCACTTACCTTTTAAATTCATTCAAGAGAATGAATCTCATCCTCCTGTCCCGGAATATCATGGCTTTTGCCACTGCTGCAGTCGCGTCTGCTGTTGTCCTGTTAGGGGGTGTCTACACTGGATGCAGCGACCTTAAATCACTGCAGCCCACATCCTCTCGGCTTGTCAGTCTTATCTCGAGCGACTTTTATCGACTTTCCGCTCCATGGACTACGCTATTCGACCAAGGCGAAATCAAAATGCGAATAATGCTCCACCAACTGTTCCATATCACTGACCTTTCATTTCTAAGAACAGTTTGAGACTCGATTCAACGATTGTCCTTCGAATTTCGTTGCACTGAAATGGGATTTTATCGAATACCATTCGATTTTCTGAATCCTCAAAATCAACAATTCACAGTCAAAAATCAATTGGTGTAGAAGAAATTTTTCCATATGCATGATATTAAAAGACTGAATTACGTGAGAAGTATTAAATAAAAAAAAGTTATCAAATGTACTATACAAATTTATGAGTTATGATTAAGTTCAGGGCAAGTCATATTTAGTCGTGTTACTATCACACGGGCGCGTTTTGTATACATAAAAGTATAAATATGATATATTTCCCCAAGAGATTTCTCGCAAAATCTAGATTCCCTTGTTTTGATCATAAATTTTGCCATTTTGAGTGTTTGCTGCTTTTCAATTATTTTTGTTGCAGGTTTGCTTTTTTCACTCATATTTTTTGCGTTGTATATATGGTTTTTAAAAGGGGCAACAGCATTTAAATTTTTTGCTCAATGTTCAGTTGGATGGACCTAGAGAAACTTCCCATTACAAAAACATGAGTTCAGCTTGGTGATGAAAAATTTCGCAAAGTCACCAATTGGGGAATATATCCTACTAGTTCGTATATAAATAGTTGGTTTAGTTTTTCACTTTTTCAAATGTGGGCTGACTGTCACATTTTGTCCTAATCGTAGGCCATTGTTCTTCATAGAGACAGGTCACGGTTTCGATTCTTGGCACTGTTGAACAACGAGAGATGGATACGCACGCTTCTGTATACACGTCTGTCGGGGTAAGAAATTGTGGGTCTTCTAGGTTTCTTCCCTTAGAACACGACCTCATCTATAAAAAAATCCTCTCAGAAGGAAACATAATCAGTGTACAGAAAACTGTTTTAGACTGTTAGGGTGCGGTCATGAGTTAACTGGTTTACTCTTTAAATCGAAAGATTTTGGGTTTTATACCGGTCCCAGTTAAACAATTTCTACACTATGAGGTGGAGAAAATAAGAAGACCGCATTGATTGGGGATTCAATGTGGCTTGCTGGAGGGGCGAGATCCAAATTCAGTCTCAACCATTGAAAAAAGGGAATCTATGGTGCGCTTTTGCATCGTGTATGCATGTCTGTCAAGGAAGATGCTTGAGAGTTTTCTAGGTTCCCTTCCATTGTGTCACATCAATATGTCAAAATGTCTATGAAAAGTTTTCGAGGAAGAAAATTTACACAGTGGGTATCAGAATATACAGGGTGATTCTAAACTGTTTTTACAAATTAAGAAGTCTGACATTCAGGCAAGCAATAATTACACACAGGGTCGTATTCCCTCTGAGAGGTAGAAAAGAGGAGTTCCCTCCTGAACTTACAACATTGTTCGGTAAGCGAATGAATAATACCTAAAGTTTCAGAATCATATTTACCGCTTAGTGAAAGCTTCACAGCAAATTCTCAAAATGCTGACCACGTGTGTCGTTGCCGGCGAAGGAATGCCTGACATAATCCTCTCCAAGTTTCCTGGTGTTGTGTTAATTTTGTTCGCGGCAACAACTTTTCCAGCCACGAGATCTTCAGCTGAGTCCACGCACGTCTCATACCCTAAAGATTTCATGTGCCCCCAGAAAAGAAGTCCAGTGGGTTGAGGTCCCGTGAGCGAGGAGGACAAGCCACAGGTCCGTTCTTCGTGATACTCAAAAAGTTACGGATCGTGATTTAAGAATGTGCTTGTGCTCCATCGTGCATAAACCAATGGAGAGTGAAGCAGCCTGCAATAAACTGGGAAGCACTTGTTTCTAATAGATACGGTATGTTGCACTGGTCAAACAGTGTGGCATGATGTTTAAGGTCCAACCAGGTAATCACCAAGGATAGATGCCCAGATTCCACAGAAAATTTCTGCTTGTCTACGAGGGGTGTACTGTTGGAATTGTTGTTAAACCAAACGTGTTGATTTGCGCTTGTTGAAAATATCTTCTGCTGAATGTTGCCTCATTACTAAATAACACTAATGCAGGAACTCGTGGATTGCATCCGCTGCACAAAGTATCACCGACAGAGATAATCATCTGTCTGCAAAGATTGCACTTTTTGCACGTTAAGAGAATACACCGCCACAGCAGTCGCGAAAATTTTCGGATGACCTTATTCAGATAATGTAGGAAGCGATGATGTTGCGCCGTTTTTAAAGGTCAACGTCTACTCTGATTGGCATTTTTCGGTAACCAATAAAAGCAAAATGCGGCTTCATCTCTGTGAAAATTTACATACTGTAAATTTGTGATAGATTCTTGATGAGCTGCTTTTTTCCTCCTTTCTCCCTCTCAGAGTGGAATATGACCTAATGTTTCCATGTAATTACTGCTTATATGAATGGGTACTATCACCCCTATTAATTTGTAAAAACAATTTAGAAGCACCCCGTACTTTACAGCAACCTTAGCTTGTTAAGCTGTCTATGACATGGTGTCGATGATCCACCTGCAATCAATATTTTAAAGAAGATTCTGAACCATTATCGACATCATTTTCAGATGTGAGACTCATACCAATGAACTGCTGAACTGAAGGCCATACCGATAATCATTTATCTACCGCTTTGTTGCTCAAGCGGATAATTTATAATTGGCAACGAAACACTACAATGATTCACACCCTTGGTAAAAATCGAATAGAGGAACTGTTGAATTAAAGGCCAGAGCATGAACTACTCAGATAAAAGTTTGGTGATAAATGTTCAAGTTTTACTCCATAGTAAATATACTTAAATATATATTTATTTTCTTAGAAAAAATATCGCATGAACGATCTACAAATATACACCTGAATTATTTACCCCAAAGCAAAATTTGTAAATTTAAGCCCAGCACCATTGCCTAGGCCCAACCTCTTGGATTAACTACTTAATTCACAGATATTTTTTTTTTATCGTAGTGTAAGTCTGCCAGTGTCCTATTGGTTGAGAAATAGATATTGTCAGATTTTTCGGCTCAATTAAAAGTCAGTGTAGTGAGGGATTTGATTGAAATTAAACATTTATTGGTTAATATCTCTGATCTTGTTTAAGAGAGTGTAGATAGTGTGGGCACAGGTGTCAACCTCATTACTTGACTACTCGTGTGTGTATATATATATATATATATATATATATAAAGGTCCTTAAGTGTATATTTTGTATATTTTCCTTATCTCTTAGTATTTAAATTTTAATTAAGTTTGCTATTCACTTATTTAAAATATTAAGCAATCCTTAACTTTTCTGTGAAAATCACAAACCTCGCTCCTTAAAATCACTCATCCATTTATGCCAGTCAGAATTAAGTTCCAACTACAGACATCATTGAAAGTGAAGTTCCCCGGGAGCTCAGAGAACTATCAGCTGGCGTCGCTATGCTTCGTCACTTGACTAATGACTAAAAAGACTCAAGAGATAACTTCTCGGGTTGGAGGTACAAGGTTCAACAGCAACTATTATTTAATAACAGAAAAAGTTGAATTTCCTCTTTTTTGTAAACATTTAAAGTTTGAAGACTGTTTGTAAGTTTTAAAATTTTTCAAGGTTTTCTCCTTTGCAACACGTGAATCCCTGTTGCCAGAGCTTTCATTTAGCTCTGGCAGAAGAGCCCAGAGCTGTGGTATCTTATAGCTGAAATGGATAACAGTTTTTTTATTGTTTATACAATAGTTTCTGCCTGGTGACAAGTTAAGATAATGAAGTTAGGTGGCCGTGATGGATTGATAACGAAAGGGGTTGTTCTCCCAACCGGCAAGTGGTAAGTTTTATACCGATGCAGCCGAATCTCCATTGTGTTCGTCAATGGTGGCTGAGGCTTGTAAAATAGGCTCTTGATGCAATGTCTTCCAAGTGAAATGATACTTCTTAGCTCCGCCCCTTAGGGCGACAAAATATTCCTTATAATGATTTTAATAACGTGACAGAATTGCTTATGTCGCAAAATTCAGGAAAATAAAAAAAATTGAGTAAAACTTATAAACAATTTATTGTTATTTTTAAAGAATTAGTAATACTGAAGGACAAGACCTGGAGAGAAATGAAGAAACACAGTCCTTTGATGAATACTCAGATTTTGGGATGTGGTCATCCGAAATCGCTAAGATGAGTCTTTCAAGGGGGAGATATGGGATATTTGAACGATGCACCCTGTATCGCCTCCATGTTTCCGGATTTAAGATACGTCCAAGAAAATGTCAACGTGGAAAGTTTGGATACGTAAAGAAAAACGGAAGAACCTTGAAAGTAGTGGAGGTTTTGGTTCTAATTTTGATCATCAGTTAAAAGTATTATTATTAACAATAAAAAAAAAGATAATGTGACAGGTAGCTCAATTGTATGGTCAATAATGAACTTAAATATCTTCGCCCTTTCTGCTATACTGTAGCTGAAGCATTTGACATCATTATTCATTCTGGTGTATAAGTAAGTTTGTAATTATTTTCGTTAAGGGTATTAGGGAAAAGAGTACGTCATCACAAGTAGAATAAAAGCTCTAGAAGTCTCTTATTTCATTCCTAATCATATTTTCATTTAAAGTAGTGAATTAAATCTTATTACAATATATGTTTGTCGTTTTTATACAAGTGTTTGCTTAAAAATCTTATTCAAAATAGGATTAGATCTACGTCCAAAAGGTATCCAGGACGTCTTTTGGACTCTATGGAATCTTTAAAAGTCGCCTAATAGACGTGTGTGGTTGTATGGAGTTTGTTTTTTTGTCGCTCAACGGTCATTTTTTGCACACAAGGGCTAATTAGACCGGGACCTACGGCTTAAAGTGAATTCCGAATCACTACAAACATCCATGCCCAAGGTGGGATTTGAACCCACGAACGCGGTTGTATGGGGATTGATGGGAAAAGGTGTTCTCGTGAATGAAGAGTTGCGAGTTCTTTAGCTGATCCAGCTGAAGACCATCGTGCTCAGAGGTCTTTTGGTTACAAAAATTCCATAGGTTCCAATATTTCTCCGTTAGTATGGCGTACAATACCAGCTCAGAAACTGATCTGTACAACTGAGGGTGATTCAAAACGACGAGGTGAATGGCTATGTTTAGCGGCTTCGGTGAGTTGAAATAGGCAGTCGGAAACGCATCGCAGTGACAGAACGCACAATTTATGTTTATCAGTCAAGGAAAACAATTGAAATGCCTTTCGAGAATAATTCTGTAGGAAAAATAATATTAAAATTATAAACAATAGAATTTAAAAAAATAAATGAATGAAATCTAATAATTATTCTATTATAATTTAATAATTAATCTTAAGAGATACATCAGATTGCTCTCGCACGATTCCCACTTAGCCACATTCGACAGCAAACTTCCTATTTTAATTTATGCATTTTTCGATTGACTGAAGAGACGAGAACGACTCCTGAGTAGGCAGTCTCTTTCTATATATCATACCTATAGCGGGACGTAATTAATAATGTTTCGTCTCAACATGGTGGTTTCCAGGAGATCTGGTATCGAACTACTATATCCTCGGTATAACAATGACTCAAGGCTATCGCAGTCAAGAAACTGTGCATTATATTATAGCTCAATAACAGGACAGTGCTTTTCAAAGAGAAAGGTCTCAGATTCGATCGTAGCCATTGCTGATTAGTAAAAAATGGATATTGCTCTTTTGCTTTCTGAATGCACATTTGGGGCGGATAACCATCGATTTTTTCGGGTTTCCTCTCTTGCAATACGTGAACAGGATCCACTGTCCATAAAAAGTTTTCTAAGGCAATTTTGCTGTGGACATTAAAATACTATAGAACAGCCATAGGATGTCCACTCAAGATATTGATCTAAAATAACTGTATGTAAAGAATATTTTAAAAAATCTGAAGGATTTTTAAAGCATCGCAGTTTAAACGATAACAAAGTTGAATGCA
This sequence comes from Latrodectus elegans, assembly GCA_030067965.1. Classification (NCBI taxonomy): domain Eukaryota; kingdom Metazoa; phylum Arthropoda; class Arachnida; order Araneae; family Theridiidae; genus Latrodectus; species Latrodectus elegans. The sequence goes on from CM057814.1 coordinate 10,247,401, forward strand.
TTAGAAACGGACACTAAAGATTAAATCTCACTCCCTGAATGAATCTTTTTTATACACACTAACTCAATCTCAACCTTCAACACCCTCGCATTTGCAATGGGCCAAATCTTGTTGTTATAGCAAGCAATTCACCTTTATTATATTTTATCTACTGACGGAAGCTTAGTGTTGACGTTAATTTGTATAGATATTCCAATCCTAACAGGAAATGAAGAATTATTTAAAAAAATGCATATTTTTATAATACACTATTTTTTAGATTATAGATGCGTCTTATATTATGTGTAAATTGTAAATTTATGCATATTCTTATAAACCACACATAAAATAGAACGCAAGATTTTCATACTGTTCTATCCTATATTATGTATATATTTTTGGGTATTTAAGATAAATATATTCAGAAATTAAAAATTTACAAAGCTGAAAATATGAGACTGATTTTGAAAACTTATTGAATTTTATTAATTGTTGAAATAATACATTATTATAAATTCTCAGTTTTATTCTTAATTTTCTTTTGTTTTTGATGATTCATCCAAGATTTGAAGAATAATATTAATTCCTCAAAATGACGTTTTTAGATATAATTTTGAATAATTAATTTTTTATTGGATCAAAATTGTTTTTATTCCTAAGTTAATGAAAAATACAACTTTTATCTTATAACTTACCGATTCCTCTTTTTCACCCTTAATTTTTTAGATTAATGTTATTATAGCCATCATTCTTTGACAAATGTTGTCCTCACTAATAAATATTACAGGCAGGCCAATATTAAAGTATAAAGATTTCACGGAAAAATTGCGATTTTAAAAATAATGATATTTATTATTTATTTAGCTTTGCACCATGAAACAGTGGGAAACGCGTGAAAATAATTTTTCGTTAAGAAAATACTTTAGTCCAATTTTCTTTCATTTGAATTCCAATGGATTTCCAGTCGGTGGTGTGTTGGGAAAATCATAAACACGTACACTGAAATAGGTCAAAAGAATACTTTTTTCAAAAAATTAAAAAAAGTTTATATCGTAATTCATTTTTTTTAAAAAAAATTATACTAGGGAAATGTAGAAATAAGAAAAGAGATCAAATATCGTAAAAATGTTTTTATTTCTAACGGGGTTGCGTAAAGAATGCAAGTTTAAGAGTGAGAAAAGAACTACATGCTTCTTTCTTGAAACGAGAAATGTTCTTGGGCGAAGAATGCTACATAGCTCAAAATAATTAAGTCTTTAGATAAGAGAAATATATTCAGAATTACTGACAAACATCGTAATTAAATTTTCAAACCAAAACATAGCATTTAATTTGAGTTCAATTTTAGCATTTTAAGTTTAGAATATAGAAATGACATAAATTTAAATTTATTCCATGCAGAATTTTTTCCTTCAACTTCGGACAAAAATTCGAACAAGATAAGGATTCTACTTTTACAGAAAGATAACAAAATCGTTCCTAATGGATAAGATAATTTTTTCGTTATCTCTTGATGGATTCACGTCTGCTTTCTCTTTCTTCTTTTTTAAATCGTCCGCCATATTTGCTGGTCTGTATCAATGAACTGAAGAGTTAGAGAAGAATCTTCTTACATTCGAACAGACCAAAACTTCTCTTGGGTAGATAATTTCAGCCCAGATGTTTATTTTTTAATTGGAAATGAGTATAATAAAACAAAGTATTAAAATAATAAATAATTGTGAGATGAAAAAATGAAATTTCGTTATGATTTCATAATTTGTTTACATGTAATTCATTATACCGAATAACTACTTATTACGGCAATGAAATTCACATTAAAAAAGATTATTTTCTTTGCCTTAAAATTTATTTATATTAATAAATAATCATTAAACTATTAATTTTATGTATCTCTTATATTAAATTATAATAACATTGATTTTCTCCTCTTTGCATACGAAATGAATTTATAAGAAAAGCAGTTAAGGAGGCATGAATAGATGATATGGGGTATCCAGGAGAGAAAAAGATTATTCTCTTATAAAAGAGTACCCGCATGTGAAAGTAAAAATACTCTAACTCGAAACTATTTCATGTAGAAAATTGTAGCATTTTTATAACAATATACTAAATTCGAAGTAGCGTAAAGTGAGTGAAAGGTATTGGCTATATCCAAAGTCTGCAGATATTATGGCATTTTTTAAATCTAGGGTATATATCCAGACACCGTGAGTTCAGACCTATATCTGGACTCTGATGGTATACGTCTGGTGATGCAGATGGCAAAAATTATGTTTGACACTGCGTAGATAACTGCTTAACGGCTTAAAATTGCTGAGAAGTCTACCCCCATTGTTCAACAGTGTTTGGTATCGAATCCGGAACCTTATGCTCCGCTATTTTATCACTATATTCTATTTATATTATGAAAAGGAGACATTTGACACCACGTGAAGGGCATCATGGGGCATTTTAAAACCCTCCTCATAATTGCCTTCCCGAAGATCTTTCGATAAATAACGAGCAGCATATACATGAGGCAAGGGAAGAAACGCAGAAAACTCCCAAGCACCCACCCAACAGTTGTGCATGCTGAAGGCAGCTGCGCATTATCCATCTCGATCAGAGCCGAGCTGGCAGCCGAATGATTAGCGCTCTTGCCTTCGGTTCAACAGTTCATGGGTTCGAATCCCACCTTGGGCATGGATGTTTGTAGTGGTTGGGAATCCATTTTAAACCGTAGGTCCCGGTCTAATTAGCCTTCGTGTGAAAAAATGACCATTGGGCGACAAACAAACCAAACCATCTCGATCAGGATCGAACCCTGGACTTTATGTTCTGTGAACGTGATCCTAACTGCAGACCGTGATTAGCTAAGTTGTTGTTGCAGCAGAAGGCTTCCCTGTACCTAGCCCTGAGTTGGGCTCTACCAGTCATTATCCAAGTACAAAATTTAACACAAACGATCGATTTGTGTAGGGTGTTGTAAAACACTTGAACGCGCACTTTTCGTGCAGTGTTTTTATGCGGTTTTTTCACTTGTCGCCAGAAAAGAAATCCAATAACTTCTTTAGCAATCAGTCCAACAAATGCGTATGCAATATGCATTTCCCATTATACAGCTGTAGCTGGTATCGATCTTGAGATCATCAATTTGGTTGTATCGGAAGATGATGGTGATAGTACTTTAATTTACTAACTTTAGCAAAATATGAATGTTAAATGATAAATAACATTTTTAAATAGAGAATATACATACATACATACATACATATATATATATATATATATATATATATATATATATATATATATATATATATATATATATATATATATATATATATATATATATATAATCTAACTTTCTTATAATAATGTAGATGTAGACATGTATCTCGTATCTATTATTATCATATGCAGTATACCTAGACATTCCTTTTCAGTCTGGTGCAAATTGCAGCCTAATCAGAAATGCTTTTTTGTTTATGTTTAGGATGGACATAAATTAACGTTTAACTGCTTACTCTTACGGGGAAAGCAAAAATTCACCCGTAACGGCTTGGACGTTACATTAGAAGTTTTTCTTTGTGGTAGCGCTACAAATATCCACTTTGATTTCCTTAGTTACAATTATGAAAAAAAATCATGAAAACTTAAAAATTTGTAAAATACTATAATATATTAATATTTGTAAGCACAATAACGAAAGAAATTAATTTATTTCCGGACTTCCCATTAATAATTATTAAATAATAAATGTGAGTATAATCATAAAAGGGTTAAATATTTATTAACCATTCTTATTAAATTTAAATGCATTGATTCATCCTATCATTATGTTAACACACAGTTAGAAGCATATTTACAAAGGTAGCAATAATTTATTTTTAAAATAAATCTTTTATTTCTTCAAGCGAGTAATAATGAGTAGAAGTATATCAACAGAAGTAACAATAATTTCACTCAGCAAAATAAATCTTTAATTTTTGTATAAGTAAAATTACAAAAAATAAAAGAAAGCGTGGGGGAATTAGATTAAGATACAATGAAAATGTTTTTTCGTAAAGCATTAATAAAATGTTTGAACAATACAATTTATGAGTATGAACTATGGTATTACAAATCTAAAGACAAAATGTCATCAGAGGAGATAATTTTTCAGCTCATCATAATCCATACACAGCATAAAAAATTACATCATTCAACGGAACTTTTTGCTGCATATTTCAGTCCAGCTTGATAACACTATTTACATGCTTCGCAAGTGCTTTCGGTATCATATCGACTGGTGTACGCTGTTATCTTTCTCTCATTTGTGGCAGGAATAAAAATAAGTCGCTTATTGGCGGGAAAATATAGGGATGATTTCTTGACAAAAGAGATAAGAAGCAGGTGTTTTATTCATCCTCAATGGCTGAAGCTGACGAAGAAACAAAACCTGTGGAATACATGCGCACCACTAATCTCCACCAAGAGCCCACCACGGTGGACTGGGTCATCCAGTCCTCCGATTTGTTCTTGTCCTTGAAAAACATACACTTGGACAGTTCCTGTTTCTGGACCAGCAAATCCAGTGGCTCTTACCGGAATAGGGAACCAGGTGACTGGAGACTGTCAGACAATAACACTCGGGTTTTCCTGGCAATGTAATGCTTTTATAGGAATTATGGGAACGTCTCGGTGAACTTCAAAGCAAGTATTGTGGTCGAAAATGGCACAGAAACTGACGCCGGTGCAGTGGAAGGAAGACGAAATCCTACTACATGGGCATCGACAATTTCTTGGAAGAAAAGAGAAATCGGAGAGCACTGGCTTGAAGGTGGGAACTTGACCATTTGTTGAAATATCGCGGTCACTTTCATGAACAGGGGTACTACAAAACGCATCCAGTTCCCGAATTCCGGAAATCAGGAAGTCAATTGATTGTCCCTGAATATTTTCCAGTTTGTTTCAAGATAATTTGTTCTGCGATGTCCATCTGCTGTCTGGCGATCAGAAGTTTCAAGCACACAAAAACATATTGTTGGCACGTTCTTCTGTTTTCAGGTAAGTTTTATTAACTATTAACATAACTATAATAATCGATAATGATTTTTGTTCCCTTGTAAGTGATTGATTTTTCTCCGAATAACGTGAAGATAAGATACGTTTAATTTTTCAAATTAACCTGCTTAAGTTACGCATCTAAAGTAAAAAAGAACTTAACATATGAAGATGCGGAAAATATATAAAAATAATTAAAAATGTTAATTTTTATACTACAATATATAATATTTCTCATGAATATTTACCTAATATAATATTTTTGTTATAAATTTCTGCAAAGAAATATTTTATAAGGTATATATATATGTTTGTGCGTATGTGCTTGCTAAACTTTGAGGTGAAATATGAGCTTGTGTGCAAAGACACATTTCCTCTTCATGTACATATAAACACAAAATTATATATGTACACTCATATATGTGTATATGAATGTGTACACATTCTTCCTCAAATGTGAAATAAGATTAAAGAGTATTTTATATAGAAAGCTTAGTGGCTATATTTGACACAAGGTTTACAGAGAATTCTTAAATACCTATTTCTTCAAATAAGCATCCATTTGACACGAGACTAATGCATATATTAAATGAAAAATTTACCTTTCAGAAGCAAGATTATATAATACTAAAAGTATGGAAACATGATTTATATATTTCAAGAAAGTTTATATAGATTCAAAATATTTTAAAATATATTTCTTTAAGACTTTACATTCATTCTTTTGTGGATTTTTCTTATGGGGACACTTAAAGGGAAGAGTTTACGAAAGAAATCCACGCAACTGAAGAACTCTACATCCAGGGTGTCATGAATAGCATCGTAACTCAAGTACTGATAAAGGTGCACATAAATCTCCACAAGTGTATTCACGCATATATTCTGAAATGGGGGAGGACACTTTAAGACACTTCAAGGGGGATAATCATATTTAACACATTAAATTTTATTATACGCGAGAATTATGGACCGACATGCCGAACTCTATAATTAAGGCTATTAATGGTTATATTTACATGTTAAATATATGTTATTCAAATGTATTGAAAAATTGTATAACCAAACTTTCGCTCTCTCTATGTGTGTGTGTGTTTGACATCTGCAAGTACATTCTTATTTTTACTACCAAAAACGTCCTGATTTTTATTGCCCAGTTAATCATATAAATAACTCGATTGTGATATTAAGACATTTCAGTAAACAGTTTAATTATATTTTCATTTTTTTTGGATAGTTAAATTTGGCAGAGGATTTTTTATGATTTATGAATTATTTTTACGTGCATCATTATTTTTATGGGCTTAATTAATTATACAAATCAAACTCTGATATTAAGACATATAGTAAATAGTTTAATTATGTTTTCATTTCTTTTGGGATAGTTAAATTTGGCTGAGGATTTTTTATGATCTATGAACAATTATATTTAAGGGACAAGGCTATTTACTGAATACATTGAAATAAACACTAAAAAATTTACATTATCGGGATTTGAACCAGAAGTTTGTGAAATGTTACGCTTTTTCGATAAATACAACGTTATAATCTCAGAAACTCGTACAATATACAGAAGACGTTTTAGCAGTTAATTAATTGTATCTACCCAAAGTATTTTCAAGTTAAATGCAATATAATTAATATTAAATGAAATAAGTTAAAAAATAAAATAATTTATTAAATCTTAAAATAAAATACGAATGATTTTTCGTTCATATTTTGTTTTATTAAAACCTTTAAATTTTTTAATAAATTTTAAACACTGAACGTCAAATATCAACATTAACTAAAATTAAATTATAATAGAAATTTTTTTTAAAACCTCTACATTAATATTCAGTAATTTATTACTCAATTATCTATGATAGATAACGATTTATTTACATTTTTGTATAAATATCGAGACTCAGTTTCATAGTTGAATAATCTCTATACATGAAGTTTAAACTTTAAAGAAATACCAAAAAGTTTTAAAGAAAGTCTATAGTGTTTACCCATTCTTTTTTATTATCAGCGGACAGAAAATAAATTTAAAAATGTTTTGTATAATTTATGTAAATTCTGTACTGTTGTAATATATATATATATATATATATATATATATATATATATATATATATATATATATATATATATATATATATATATATATATATATATATATATATATATATATATATATATATATAATCAATGTATTTATTATAAACTTCTCATTCTAATAAATAAAATTAACAAAAAAATTTGAGAGTTTATAATATATTTTCTTTACATAAATACCTTAATTATCATAAAGACAAAGTAGTAAGTTTTTTAGTTTTTGAGTAGTTTTTTTTTATTGAAAAATAATTTTATAATATTTTCAGAGTATAGAATCTTATATATTTTTCGTATTAGAATATTATATAATCAAACATTATTACATGCTCATAACGTGAGAATGTTTTTATTAAATAATTCTGGTTTTAACTGAGAATATTTGATGAAAAAAGGAATATTGCCGGAAATTTATTTCATCAATTTTATTTTTATACTTCTTTTGTCAATTTAGGTATTTCGTAATCGGAATTAGAAAATGACATGGTTCTTTTCTATTCCATTTTATTTGCATAGCAAATTTTTTCAGAAAATATTAAAGAATCTGAAAAATTATAGAATATCATATTTTCACTTTTAAGGAATCAGCTTAATCATTTTTAGTAATTATTTTGGTCATCAGATGGCGGGACTACATACCCTAAGTAGATTCAAATGATGTATATTAAATTAAAGTGCATACATGCTTTTTTTTTCCAACTTTCACACATAGATTAAAACAAGAGCGACGTTTATTTTTTTGAGAATTTTATTTTAAATCAAAATTTAATTCCCTTTTTCCTACAGAAATTTTTCATTATATTTATAAAATTCTCTTCTTATATCTTCAATTATCCTCATTTATATTTTATTTTAAGTAAATTTTTCTATATGCGAATTTATTATTGACGAAAACTTGAAAACGAAATTTCACAAGAGGAGCTACCATGCATGTACAGCCAGATTTCACACACAGTAACTGTATTTTTCAACTATATAGTTCGCCAATCAGATAGGTTGTCCAGTGAACAACTTTTAATGGACACCTTCTTTTTATCTACAAATATCAATCAGAAGACATTCATTAGCTGAGATCAAATGGATGCTTATTTTCTGTCCATATTCATTCATCAGCAAACATCTATAAAACATCCATTAATGGATTTCCAATTGATGTCTACTCACTATCCATGGCGTCTACTAGATGTGTTGACTCTATCATGGATGTCTATATTGCACACATTTGGTTTTGTGGGTTACCACGTTTTGAGATTACTGGTAATGCTTATCAATATATTTTTACAAATCATAGTTTATGTTTCGATGAGGTCTTTTGTGTTTAGGCATGTATTTGTCTGACCCACGTATTGTTTTATTTCACTTATCAAAAGCTTTTTCTTTCCACAGCTACTGATGAACTGATAGACGTCTCTCTGTTGACAACGCCTCAATATCAGAAGTCAAACATTTCTCTCCAATCAATCAATTTCTATTGTTCTTCTAAGATATTTTGCACGTCTTTAGAAATATATTCTAAAAGTGTGCAAAATCAATTCTAATCATTTTTTACTTCTTTTTTTTATCTTTACTTCCCATTTTCTTAGAAGAATATATAAATGCCTCATTTTCAAATGCCTTTTAATGTACTTCATGAAATACAAGATTTAAGAACATCAACAGCAGACGCAATGAATCTCATGTAGTTAAAGCTCATGAGATTGAAAATCAGTCATATTAGTCCCCTTTCAAGTTTCATCCCGCAAATGCTCTTTCGGAAGTCATCGTGTTCGATTCCCCATAGTAAAAAGTCTTTACTCGTTTAATTACATTCTAAAGGTCAAAATTCCTTCTGTGTAGTATATAAAAATAAATAGTTCTATTTAACTAAATCCTTGTGTGTGTGTGTGTGAAGATGATTTTCGTTTTTAGAATTTTGCTAAAAACGAAAATCGTCTTCTGAAATCGAAAATTTTCGTTTTCTGATTTCTGTTGTACACAGTGGGGTGTCTCTTTTCACAAATAGACATCCAAGTCTTAAAAGAAACTGCAGCACTCTATACTTATTGAATAAATATAGATAATCATATTTTGATTACACCGCTGAGAGTGCTTACAATGAATGCCTTCTCAATGAAGTACTCATCATGATGAGGAAGTCAACTACAATGTTAATAATATACTATTTTATCCTTTATAATAGCTTACTAAGATTGTTTCCTGTAATTGCAGTGATCATATTGTAAATTTGAAGCTCTATATATTAAGGAGTTTTATATGGTGTCGAGCATGGTATGCAGAGACTGACAAAGACAGAAGCATAAGGGACAGTTTCTCCGGGTCCCCACGTCAGAAATGCCTCCAAATCAAATAGAAAGTTTATTTTACGTTGACACTCAAATAGAATCATTTGCCAAATCGAATAGAAAGTTTGTTATTGTGAAATAGAGAGGACTCCAAAGAAGCTTTTACCCCAAACCCCAAGTTGGTGTTATGGACACAGCAGAATAAAATTACCTTTCGTATTCTAAACCAATCTAAATTTCTATAAATTGTTACAAAGATTAAATGATTTTGTTCCCTCAAAATACTATAAATTATTTTGAAATGTCGTATCATTTGTATTTAGAAGTAATTTCAACAGCGTTTACCTAAAAGCAGAGTGATTCGGTATTTGTTTTCTGTATGTTCAACAATTTGATTTTTATTTTCCAGTTGGAGGGATTCGGTGATGATGATGTGGTTAATTAAAGACATCGACAAGAACCTTGTAATCAGAAGTTTCCGTTGCAACTTTAATTCCTGATGCAGGAGAATCTCATTTAGATTTAAGAGTTAGTTAAGCAACAGGTTGAGATGTTGCAAAATTTAATAATTTTCTTAGGTTAAGAAAGATTGCGTGTTGACTACAAACGAATACAATTTAATTTTCCTGTGTTTGGCAAAGAGACTTATTTGGAAGGGGGCGCCGGGTATGTTCATTAGGAGAGAGCATGGCGAAGGGAAGTAAGGAGATAGCCAGGAACCGATTTTCGTGCCAGCAAGGGAGAAATAAAGGTCGTGTTTTTTTTTTTTTTTTTTGAGAGAGAGAGAGAGAGAGAGAGACAGACTGAAGCCAAGATCGTGGAGCTGCCAGGGAGAAGATCGGAGATTGGATCGATGCGAGACCTGCGCTGGCCACGTGGAGTTGCTGGGGTGAAAAACCGGGACTAGAGTAATGCGAGGCTAGTTCATTCGAAAAATACGGGACATCTGCTTCAGGGGTGAACCAAGTTATACAATACTTCTACGGTTTCTGTGATACTTCTGCAAAATCCCCAGAAACAGAAAAGAAGGCAACAGAGTAACCCCGATGAGCATTATAAAGGAGGTTTCCTGGCTGACATTAAGCCTTGCCCACGTGGGCTATCCAGGCGTTTTCAGTCTACTTCGTAAGTTTCATTTGTATAAGTTATTACTTATACTATACCAAATAACTCTGTAAATTATTATTTATGTTATTCCAAATTAATCTGTAAATAAGTATTTATTAGTCCAAGTTAATCTGAAAACTATTATTTGTGTTATTCTAAATTAATCTGTATGTTATAATAGTAGTGTTATTCCAAATTAATCTGCAATAAACTTAACTAAATATGAACCTGGAGTCTTATTAATTGTCTGTTAATAATAATTCTCTCAGTAAAGAAAAAAACTCTATAATAAGACACTTAGTACAATTGGTTATAATGCATTTGGAAAACATACTTTTGCAAGTTACTCGCCTCAGCTGATCAGTCTTGCCATACCAATGCTGTGAAAAGTTCCTACCAAATTTTCTGTGTCTGTCTGTTAACATGGAAACAATGCTCACCCTATTTTCTACAGAGGAAGCCGAAAAATGACATCAACTTTATCTTACTGAACACCTTGATGTGTATTACCCTAAATACCTTCCACTCCAAACATTCTTAACAACTTTAAATGTGCAGCACTAGTTACTACAGCCATCTCCACTTGCCAGATTACTTTTCCGGGGCTAGATTTTTGGTAGGCAGATAATATCTGTATTCTACTCGCATCTATTTCAAAATTGTCGAATTCATTTTTATAACATGATATAATCTGATGAGTTATGGAGTTTACTTTTTATTGAAAACTTTTGAATAGTAGAGTGTATTACATAAAATCATTCTATCGAACTGCGTTGACAAATTGGGAGAATCATCATTCAATAAAGAATTTTTTCACTAGATTTATAATTTCTTCACTGGAACAATGACAACAGCCATTCAATCACAGATATTTTAATGTACATATATTTGTTCGTATTTATAATTCTATTATTATCATTCAAGGTAAATTGTTCAGTCTATATATATTAACATAATAAACTTCAAATTAAAAAAAGTATCATATTTTTATTTCTAGAGCAATGTTTCAGCATGGTATGAAAGAATCCAAAGAAAATGTAGTCAAGATAGAAGATTCCAATATATATTCAGTGCTATGCTGTCCTACATGTATTCCGGTCGTGCTAGCATTTCAGGGGTTACCATGGCAATACAACTCTTCCAAGCGGCAGACAAGCATTGCATGGAGGAACTCAAAGACATATGCGAAAAATTCCTGGAAGAGAACATCTCATTTGTGAATGTCATACAAGTGGCAGAGGTAGCAGTTTTCCATCGCTTGCAGCAACTTCAAGAGGCTTGCGTCGACTACATATGCACGCACAAAAGAGAACTTGTATCCTTTAATAACTTGCAGCCACAAACTCGAAAATGCTCCCTTGCCTCTTTGAAAGCATCATGAAGACATTGTTAGAGAACGATCAAAATATTCTTAAATGAGAATAATATCAATAACTTAATATAATAATGAAAATGATAAATTTTTAGGTACTTAAGTTTTGTTTCTTTGTCTATTTCTTCGACAAAAATACCGCCAAATGTAGCGACTTCAAGCCAAATATTGTTTAATGGTCACATATATATTTTTGAATTTTTAAAGCATGCAAGTTTTAAATCTATAATTAGAAAAGAATTAGTAGTTGTAGAAAAGAGTTTGGTCGGAAGAAGAAGAAGAAATAGGATCCTGTAGTATTATTCCAAATGAGTTCTTCATTAATACGTGTTCAGATGAAGGAAGCCCCGCCGAATAACTGATCAACCAGGTTTTTGAAGCCCTCTAAATAGGCCAGCCTAGTTCATGTAGTGTTTTTATATGCAAGTTATTGTTTTAAAAACACTACATGATTTAAAAACACCATTTAAAAATAAATTTCATTAAATAATACATTTATTTTTAATTATAATATTTTTATGAAATCTTCGATGAATAATTTATATCTTAAACTGCTCTAATTTTTTCCCTCGCATGTTGAAAAAAAATTATTAACATTTGGAATGTTTGGAGACATATTTTTGGCAAAATTGTTTTATCGGAAAATACTTGAATATCAATTTTCTGGTATTATTTTTCATTTTAAGCTGCCGTGAGGAAACTATTGTCTTTTGAGTAGAACGAGTGATTTTTGATGACGCTCATTTTTTTAAGCGAATCAGTAATTGGCATTCCATGCATAATGTTGTATTCACTGGCTGGATAATTTTTATAAATTAAACTACCCATTTTTTTTTCTGACTGCATGTCCTTTTTGTATTTAATTCTATTCCCTATTCCCCCATTTTGACGAAGTGGGATGCCCTAACGTAGTATTTGAAGGATACCGGTTTTGCAAAGTCAAAGCGAGGGAAGGAGGCAAAAGAGAGGTGTCAGCAGAAGGAGGAAAAGTCTGCAGTACATTGCCTCAAAAAGGGACCCTGTTGGTGATTCAAGTCCGAAGCTTTATTGGAGCCTATAAACAGTAAAGTTGAAGTTTCCATATAATAAAAGCATACGAGTTTGGTCGGAAGAAGAAGAAGAAATAGGATCCTGTAGTATTATTTCAAATGAGTTCTTCACACACACACACACACATTAATACGTGTTCAGATGAAGGAAGCCCCGCCGAATAACTGATCAACCAGGTTTTTGAAGCCCTCTAAATAAGCCGGTCTAGTTCAAGAAGTGTTTGTATATGTAAGTTATTGTTCTTTTAAAATTTATTTTACCAGCCAATTTATTTTTAGTGTGGTACCACCAATTTTATAACTTTAAGTAATAATTAATATGAATATAACTTTAAGCAATCTAGTGTAAATTATGAACTCCACGTGAGTAATTAATCATGTTGGTAGCAAAGTTATAATATTTCAAATATTATAAGTAATTGAGTTTTTATGGGCGTAAATAGTTTTGTTATTTTATGAGTGAATTGAAGGAAATTTTTAATTACTAAAACAAAGCCAGTTTCTGCTTATATTTTTCTGGTTTGAATCTGAGTAGAGAAAAAAAGAAATAAACATACAACGCAATGTTAAAAAAAATAATACCTTATTTTTATTTAAAATATCATTTGCAATCGTTATATAATAACAGTAATCATATACATAACAATAAAAAATTCACAAACTGTATGATCCATGCAGAAAAAATAGAGGAAATTGGCATTCGTGCAAAAAATTCGAATGTGTAAGATTCCTAAATTGTGTTCTTATTTCATTTTCCAATAAACGATATTTCATGATGAATCATGTGCACATTTTTCTGGATTCGAACTCATTAATTGTTAAGTTTACAATAACTAAATTATATTATCATTTGTAAAATTTTGGTGTAATTTTATGGACCTTTAATGGATATTTTCACTTTGAGAAAACAACTGAGGACAGAAAACATGGTGATTGTTTACATGTTTTCTAAATACGCTCAAGCAAAATTTTTAAGGATCATGAAAATTAAATGCGTAAATAAACATGTTTTTTAAGACAAGTATCTACTCATGTCCAATTCTAATTTTTTTCTCTTCATTTTAGTTTGAAAACGACTAATACGAGGGTCACTCTGAAATGTTTGAGATACAACTAGGTTTTTAAAGTTATACATACAAAATTTTAGGTATGTTCAAAGTAGTCTCTTCCAGCATCAATGCACTTTTGTAGACGAATTTTACACAGATTAAATGCCTCAAGCCATTCATTTCTTGGAATAGATGAAAAAAAATGCATTTATAGCCACATCCATCTCTTCTGAATGGAAACGACGTCCACGTAAGTTCTTTTTTAGATTAAAGAATAACCAAAATTCGCACATCAGTTGAATATGGCAGATGTTCCATCACTTTAATTTGTTTTTGTTAAATTTTAAGAAATTAGTTTAATTTTAAGAAACTCAACTGTTAATCCGGCTGTATGTGAAGATGCATTGCCATTGTGAAGCATTAGTCCCCTAACATTCAGTTCTTGTAGAATTTCTGGAAGACATTTAGTGGTATACCAGATTGCTGTTACTGTCTTCTCTCCTTCCAACTTGATGGCTTTGACCAATCCCGTACTTCTGAAGAAAACGTTATACATCACTTTTTTCAGTACACGTTTTTCACCATTGTCAGTGCGCTTTGATTTTCCCAATTGTCGGCGAGGGATCATCTTCGAAGACCCACACTTTGCTTTCTTGGCGTGTTGGAACGTCAAAAACGGTATGTACGTTTCATTACCTATTACAATTTTAGAAATGATGCGGTGGCCACCATCATTTAGCAATTTAAGAGTTTCTTTACTGATTCTGACACACTCCTCTTTTTGGTGCTCAGTTAGATTATGGGGAACTCAACGGTAAACTACTTTTTCCATTTGTAATTCTTCAGGAATGATTTTGTGTATGGCTGCGGATCCAATGTTAAGTTCCTTCTGTATCATTTAATAGGTATAGCTATTATCATCCATTAACATTTTTCGTATGGCAGACACATTATTTGAGATTACTGCAGACGGCGGCCTTTCTGTGTGTTCTTAATCCTGAAGAAAATTACGACCCCTTCTAAATTCTCTAAACCATCTGAATTCAGTAGCACGAGCTGGAGATTGATCACGAAATGCTCATTACAATCATTGAACGCATTCTTCTTGGTTTAATCCTGCTTTAAAATCGTATAAAATCATAGAGCGAAAATGTTCTCGCGTCAACTCCATTTTCTCTTCTGTTTAAAATTTATTCTCTTCTGTTTAAAATTTATGCTAAACAAGTTGAAGTAAGTCAGTAAAAATAGTCTTTTGTGTTAAAATACTTTGTATTCTAAAATTAAACCGTTATTTTTATTTTGTAAATTCTCGTCTGCGCTTACCTCAAAAATTTCAGAGTGACCCTCGTACTAATTCCTCAAGGATTCTTGTGTACATTTCACAAGGTGAATCGTTATTCATGCTTATTTTCTATTTCTCTTAAGAAAGTGAGCAGACATTTTCATCCATGAGGAACCGATGATGTCATATGCAAGTATCTAATTGTATCCGCTCTTGTCGATCATTTAAAAACTTTTCATTGCTTTTATTATAAAAATTGTAATAAATACAACATCAAAAGCTAGTAAGTAAATTTATTTCGGGGAACATTTATTTATCTCTCAATTCCTGCAAATAAAATCAGATGCTCTCAATTTCCATCAATTTTAAATATCCGTACTTCTTTTATTAATTCCAGGGATATCTCCCCAATTAGATGATACATTTTTTAATAATAATTTCAATAAAACATTCTTGTACTAATAACGAAATATAGGGTTTTATAGGATCTCATGATCTTTATTTTATATGTTATGTCTAAAAAATATCAGTTTTCAGTTCAAAGAGGAACACATGGAAATTCCTACTTGTGCAATCAAAATTCATTCTTACTTGCAGTTTTTTCTCTAGTGTGATTAATTTAATATGTTAGATGATATCAACATTCATAAATGATAATAATTTTCAGTGCTTTGATGTATAAAATACTGAAGAATAATGTCACTTTCTTCTTTTCCACATTAGTACACGCCTTTCTTTCATTTGGAATGAACAATATCATAGCACTACAATAAAATGAAAGAACACAAAAATAGAATTTGTATAGAATCATACTAAACAAAATATGTTACTCACATATGAAGCACGAAATATGTGAGTAACATATTTTATTTATATATAATGATAGGTATTTTCTTATTTACTTGAGGATTAACAATAACTTTTCAAATAGTATCGAAATGCGATGTAATCAATTCACCACCAGATGGCGCTCTTACTTTTGGTATTCGTCATGTGAAAAATATCAAACTTAGATTGCTTATAGCAGTTTTTCTCCACTGGATTTACTCCCAGGACCGGTAAAAATTTCGGTACGTTCTCGCGGACCAATAAGTTTAATAATTCGACTCTCTGGTTCAATTTTTTTGCATAAATAAATCGTGAAGACCAAAATAGTTTTGAAGGAATAATTAGAGCATTAAAATAATTTTGTAAATTAATATGATAGATATTGTGGGTTTAAGTAATCAGCGATACTCATGGCAGACAGGGGCACATTAATTGTTTTAATAAGTTGAGGCACGGCAATTTAGGAAGGATGATTAAGTGCATAGTTGTGCCGCCAGTTTCTTATATTTTCGATGATCGATCATATTACTTTTCTAAACTAGTAAACTATTGTTATTGCTATATAAGTGCTGTTTTAATATCAGTTGTTGGCTAATGACATTTCGAATTTTGGATATACAGTCGGGATATTTCACCGAACATCAAATATTTCTTGCGGACCGTTGTCGGTCCTCAGACCAGGGGTTGAAAAACACTGGTTTACAGTACACTCGTGTTTGAATTTTATAAAAGTTTCCAATTTAGTTTATAGTAATACTTTTCAAATTTTACAATGCCTCATTTAATAATAAAAAAAATCGTTGAATATTTGAACATTTTTCGAATCCTACTATATTTGAATAACCTGAATAATTTTTGAAAATGTGTAAAAAAAAATGTGTATTTAGAAAATCTTTACTGTAGCAATAGAAATACCTTTGAATTTTAAGTGAAATGATAGATTATAAATCAGTTTATATGTATCATCGACAATTGACAATTATTTTTATCAAACCTTAAATTTAATCTCCATTTTACTTCACCGTAGAGTTTTAAGAAATAATTTCATTGACATTCTCACCATGTACAACAATGACGAGAAATGAACAAAATGGAGAAATAAATAACAGCACAGAACTGCTGGTAACTTCTTAGATTACAATTTAAGAGTTTAGAGCAGTTGACGCATCAAACAAAAATTCGCCAATTATGCTCGACTGTGATTTTCATATCAAAAGAAGTGAATAATATAGCGATTGCTAATGAAAATAAAGTTGGTCTTTAGAAATTATAATAATTAGAAAATATTCTTTTTATAGATTTGAAAGATGTTTCCGAATTTAATTTTTAATATGTATTATTTTAAAAAGTAAATTTATAAAAAAAAGTTATGCTAAAACCAAAATTTGGAAAAAATATTTTTATTAATGTGAAAATGAACCAAAATAAAGTCTATTTTATATAATTTACTCATTCCTATTTTAAAGATGAATAAATTATGTGTATATATATAAGTACATTGCAACATAAGACACGGTTAGTTGATTTGTTAAATAAATTTTGATTCAATTGATTCCACTTTTTATCTATTTCTCTTTCCCTTTTTATGATTTTTAGTTATCTCACTTCAGATATAGTTTATCAGAATCAATTTTTTTCATTTCCCATTGAAGTCGATTTGACCTTTCCGTATCTAAATAATCATTCACTAATTGTTTTGCTGAGCACTTTGCATTTTGTTGTAAGAGCATCGTAAAATAATAAACATGTATGCGTGTGCGTGTTTGCATACAGTAGACGCTCATTTTTAAGAACCTCTAATTTACGAACACTCACGTTTTTATGAACATGTGACTAGTCTCAACCCTGACACTATAGATACAATGGTAATTTTAATTCCCAATTATACGAAAATTCTATTTTTTGAAAACTTTCTTTTTTGACAAAGAGGCTTCTTTTTCATTTATTTTATTTTTCATTTCTAATGATCTAATATTTTTTCAATTTTTTTATACTCTTGCGAACTTGAATTATTCTTGTATAATGGAGTGACACGTGCAGCATTTCAGAAGTTGCAGGGTGCTATAGTCGAAGACACACACACACACACATGAATACCAGACACACACACACACACATTTGATGGAAAAAAAACTTTGTGTTTCCCGTATGTAAGGAAACAGAAAGGGAAAAAATTTAAAAGAACTTAGAAAGAGAACATAAAAAAAGCAAAATAAACTCTCCGAATCTCTGTGCTTTCTTGTTCTGTAGTTGGTTTCATCTGAAAAACTCAATTTATGAAGTCTCGTTTGTCGAGAGAGATGGAGCCGATGGCGTTTAGGTTTTGTCACAGTTGAAGAAACGGACATGCTTATCAACTTAAATAAAAAGAAAATTCTGAAAGTAGACTTACAATAGTAAATTAGATGAAAGTTGTCAAAAAAATGTGAAAGTTCAAAGAACAGCCTTTTAACAATTTTAAAACCTTAGGAAAAAAATCAGAAAATGAAAACTGTACCAGCGAAAAAGCTCTCTCTTGAAAATATTGTAGAAAATCAAAACTTTCTAAGCCAGGGATTGGCGAACTTTTTTTGATGTCCGTGCTACAAAGTCATAAAAATGCTTTTTGAAATTGGTAACGTGCCACAATAAAATTTCATTCGAACATTTTCTTGGTGAAACTATAGGTAAGTATAATTAAATAAAAAAATAAAAGCAATTCTTGTTAAACAATTTTTTATTAATCAATGTTTTACAAAAAGCAATACGCTAGAAACAAAATTTGGTTTTAAAACAATTGTTTTTAATGGGATTTTTGTCGCTGTGCACAAGATGAGAAAGATTTAATATCTGGTTCATATTTAGTTAATTTCAACAGTACGCATGTGCAGAGCTCCACTCATCCGTCATTCTATTCCTATATTTATTTTTAAAAACATATAATTCTGAAAATACACATTCACATGTTGATGAAAATATTGATAAAATTGCCTTTGCTAATATTTTTAAATAATTAGAGGTGTCAGGAATTGAATTCCATGCAGTTAGAATTTCATCTTCTTTCTGAAATTTTATTTATTTTATCCAATAAATAGTTCTAAATATATATATTTTAATAATATCGTTATAAAATAAATAATATATTCTGCATTCGTTTGCAAGAACATATTCCGTTACATATTAAAGTACTAAAAAATAAAAGTACCAACACAAAAAATAATAAATAATATATTAATTCAAGGTAATTTTACTAATTATTTCTATATTTTATATTGATTTTTTTAATGATGAAATAATTTCTCATAATATTAAAGTATTTTATTGTTCAAAAATGAGCAATATAAGTTATAAGTTAAGTAACTTTTAATACCTTAAGGGTGTTACATGTTAAAACTTCAGTCGTGACGCAATAAGTTTTTGCAAACGAATGCAGAATATAAAATTTGAAATAATATGTAAAAATATTTATCTAAAATAACACTATATCTATTTACAATAAACGATTATATTTTTTTAACAAGTCGTTGAAGTTTCAAAGACGACGGTTTACTAAAAATGACTAAGTTTGTCGTCTGATTCGAGCGCTGCGGCGGCAACAACATACAAATAACATTAGAAGGCGAAACTGGAAGAGCAAAAAAATTTTTATCTAATGGGCATCGTTATGTACTTCGAGAGAATTCATGCAATATTTTAATAATAAAATGTATAATTTACAGTTCTAGTTAACACACTAAGATTCAGTACAAATTTATATTATAAATTAAGTGCAGATTGATATAATTTTCAATTCATTTCTATCAAAATGATAACTTACAAAAATTATTTTGTTTTTTAGCGTGCCGTCAAAATTTTCATACGTGCCACTTGTAGCACGCGTGCCATTGGTCCGCCATCCTTGTCCTAAGTTGAGAAAAGCTTTGGTTGGTTGGCTGAGAAAAATGAGAGGAATGCACACATTCCTGTGTTGATGTCTTAAAGAGAAATCCGAGTTCTTTGTCATGAAGCTGAACATAAAGGTTACAAAATATCGAGCGATTGGCTCCGAAAATTTAAAACAAGACACGGTGTGAGCTTTAAAAAATTATGATAAGTACAACCAATAAGAAGCAAGTTACTATTGCTTTTAAGTATGGATATTATTTTGCATGTGTTTCTTATGTTATCTTCTGAATAATTCTTTTTTTATAATAGTATTTTATTTACAAATAAAAAGTATTTTAATAAAAAATTGGATCCTAAAATCTAATACATTATTTTTCTATTTTGCAAACTGTTTTATCAATCCCTAGGAGTTTCTGAGAACGTTCGTCTACTGTAGACAGTATAAATGGTCTTTTAAAAACTACCTTTTTCGATGAATTTTTTCCTAATTTTTAGAATTATTGAGAGACTACTCTTTGAAACTCTATATATTTCTGGCAGTTGCTTCTTTACTTAATGTCCTTTCGTCTTCTCCTTTTAAAATTTTCTTTTTCATTTCGACTGACAAACACGTTCGTTTCATTAACTGCGATAAATGACTGTTATGGAACCGGCTCCATCACCCTCTATAGAAGCAAAACTTAAATAAATTGAAGTGTTCAAATGAAACAGAGCAAACTACAGAGCAGAGCTACACACAGAGAGAGAATTTTTTCCTTTTCTATATTCCCACATATGGAGAGCAGAGTTACCTCCACCCCTTCCATTTTCTCATACTATATATTTATAAGAAAAATAGAAATCTCGTATTCTATACCAGAAAAAAAGTTCGCTAAAACGGGATTTTTAAAAATTTTTTGTTTCTAAATGGGAGTTAAAATTATCAATGATGTAAGGCTAGCAACTAGCCACTATTTCGTAAAAACTGAGTGTTCTTAAATTTGAGATTCGTAAAAACGAGTGTCTATTGTATTATCCTGCCCATGAAAATTAGAATACTACAAGAAAAATAATTAATTTTTTTTCCTGTCTTGTGCCAGCTAGGCTGAAAAATTGGGGTGCACTGCTCCAAGTTTCCAAATGAAAAAAATTAATCTGTGGCTAAGGAGGTCCTCTGATCGAATCCCAGTTCGGGCATGGATGTACTTTCTCTCTCTATCTATCCTGTCCTCTTTTCGAATGAATGAGTTGTGAATGGTTGCCTACCCTGTAAACGGTTCTTATGGCATGTGTGCACTGAGGAAGTCGGACTCCACATCAAATTATGGTTCAGTCGGAAACGTGGAGCAGCGCACCTCATGACGCCAACCTAGATTGGACAAGACAACAAGAACACAGCTATTCTTAAGATAAATAATATATCTTAACTACTGGGGAAAAAAGATTATTTAAAATGTAATTAAGTTTAAAATTGACATCATATTCCACGGTATCTTGTTCGAAGTGCTTATCATTTTATTTATACATTTTACAGAGTTTGTACACTAGTTTTGTTATGTTTTTAAATTTGGTATTTTTCTTTCACCAAGCACATTTAATAAAAATAAAATTAAATAAATGGCTCACTAAAATGCAGAACTTTAAAATTTATTTTAGATTGTATTATATGTGTTAAGCATGTATTACTTTCAAATTATATACTGTAAATATATATATTACTTACTAATTATATATATATATATATATTGTGTAAAAAGCATATTTTTTATTCTTGTTAGTTATTATGTGTATGAAAACTGTTGTTATATATTACTTACAGTTTAACATAATTTAATAAAAAATGGTTTCTCTCTCTCTCTCTACTAGTCATTTTTACAGCGTTATAAAACACTGTATGTTAATTTTAACATAGATTTATATATTGTAAGTATGTATTATTGCTAGTCAGTAATATATTATACTAACATAATAAATTACTCTTACAGTGTACACACAAAAACATGGTATTTTGTTCTTGTATAACAAAATTTTGTTCATTTCTTAAAAGAATATTAAGAATAGTGTCTATACATTATAATATTTTTTAAAATTATAACAAAAGAAAACATTAGTATTAGAAATATTTTTAAGATATTTATTCATAATTTCATTACTCTTTACAAACTGAAAAACAATATAAAAATATTTTTATATTGCTATTCTTATTGTTACAGCCACAAAATGCAGAACTATAAAATTTATTTTAGATTATAGCATATGTTAAATATGTATTACTCTGGAATCAAATGTTGTAAGAATATATTACTAGTTAGTAAAAAAATATACTTTCAATATGTAAGAAATGTTATTTTTTATTTTTGTTACTTATTATTTATGTGAAAACTGTTGTTATATATCACTTATAGTATAATATAATTTAATAAGAAATAGTTTCTCTACTGTCCTTTTTATAATACAATATGCAGGTATATTGTATTATAAAAAGGACAGTAGAGAAACTATTTCTTATTAAATTATGTGAGTTATATATATATATTTTTATTTATGTGAGTTATAACATAGGTAAACATATTGTAATTATGTAGTATTGCTTGTCAATAATATTATACTAATATAATTACTGTAAAATAAATTGCTTACAACGTACAAAAAAGTTTTTTTTTTTTCAGTTCCGATATGTTTTTTATTGCATTAGTAAAACACAATTTACCTAAATTTTTAAAAAAGATATTAAAAATAGTTTTTGCACATTACAATCCTTTTCAAAATTTATTGCCGGAGAAAATATTATTTTAGAAACTTATCAAACGAGGAAAACTAACATATGAAATGTAAACTAACGCACGTAAGAATGTTGCATCATACGAAGTTTTTTATGGCAACCATAGTGTTTGTGACAGGTCGGCCAGTCCATGCGTCAGGTCCCCTTTACAGGAGCATTAAATACACTCACTTCCAAAAGTTAAGAACGAAAAAGTAAAATACAAGCAAATCAACAAATACTGCTTTGATTGACACAAAATTCGGCAGGAAAGTAGCATATATATTTATGCATAAAATAAAAACAATAATTATATACAGAAATGAAAACAATATTAAATTTTTGTAAATTATCAGACAATGACATACTGGAGATTTAAAGAGAATTATGTATAAAGTGAAAATATAAAAGAAAAAAAAGGACATTAATAGGGTATGTGATCCCCATTCATTTGTATGCAAAGTTTACACCTTGTGATCATGCTTTCAATTAAGTGATCAACCACGCAGAATTAAGCAATAGCCATTCTTCTGGTAGAGCAGTTTCCAGCTCAATAGGTGTGGCGGGAAGATACAGCATGGACGAGAGCATTCCAAAGACTTTCAATGCGATTAAGATCGGGTGAATATGCGGGCCACGCCGTACGCGCAATCCTTTCACTCCCACTTCAGTAACCCGGGAGCAGGAGCTGGCAGGTCGACTAGATATTCTTAAAGATGCCTGAAAATTCTTTCAAATGCATTCTCACATTTGCCGCTGTAGAAACAGTGAGTTTTTTTCTCGAAATATTTATTTTTTATAATAAAATAAACGATATATCATTGGCTTTAGGATATTATTCAATATTAAATGCACCCAAGTGGTTTTTGATAAATTGGGCATTTCTCATGCTATTGAGGAACTTTTAATTAAAATTTCGCGTGAATCACCAGTCCCATGCGTCACTAGGCGTAATATATATAAAGACATTTTCCTCCTAAAATTTATTTTTTGTACTACAAGGAATTTCTCGATTAGCTTTACTGTTGCTTTTTATACCAAATTCAGTGAGCTATTTTATTATACACTAGATATATCTAAAGATGTATGGAAATATTTTC
Organism: Latrodectus elegans; assembly: GCA_030067965.1. NCBI lineage: Eukaryota > Metazoa > Arthropoda > Arachnida > Araneae > Theridiidae > Latrodectus > Latrodectus elegans. The sequence goes on from CM057814.1 coordinate 10,271,175, forward strand.
AAATGCATGTGATTTCTCACATTAGCCACTGTAGAAATTATGGTGTTTGCACGAAATATTTAATTTTTATAATAGCATAAATGCAATCATCAGCTTTAGAATAAGATTCAATATTAAATGCATGCAAACGTTTAACCAGAAATTGGGTATTTCTCAAAAAATTGAGGAATTTTTAATTTTAGTTTCGCTAATCGCAAGTCCCATGCGTCATTAGGCGTAATACATAAGAAGACATTTTTCTCCTAAATATTTTTTTCTAATAGAATGAATACCTCGACTAGCTTTAGAGTTGCATTTTATACCAATTGCAGTGAGCCATTTAATACATTCTTGATATTTGTGAAGATGAATGGAAATAATTTCAAATGCATGTAATTTCTCCCTTTAGCCAGTGTATAAATAGTGGGGTGTTTTATCCAAATATTTATTTTTTATAATAAAATAAATGCCGTCATTAGCTTTAAAATAAGATTCAATGCTAAATGCATGCAAGTGTTTTTTCGATAAATGGGGTATTTTTAAGAAATTTCGGAATTTTGTATTTAAGGTTCCTGCGAATCACCAGTCTCATGAGTCACAAGGCGTAATATATATAAAAACATTTTTCACCTAAAATTAATTTTTTTGTAATAAAATAAATACCTCGCTTAGCTTCAGAGTTGCAATTTATTTTATTCGATTTATTCAATTCGATTACATTCGGACTGCATTTATTTTATTATAAGAAATGTATCCAAGCCTTTTTCGAGAAAATGAGTGTTTCTCAAGAAATTTAGGAATTCTAATTTAAGGTGCACGTGAATCGCCAGCCCAATTAGTCACTAAGAATCATAATATATAACGAGACATTTGTCTCCTAAAATTTATTTTTTGTAGTAAAATGATTACCTCGATTAGTTTTAGGGTTCCTTTTATACTAAATACAATGAGCCATTTTAATACATATTTATTTCTGAAAATGTATGAATATATTTCCAAATGCATGTAATTTCTCACATTAGCTACTGTAGAAATAGTGGGGTGTTTTTGCGAAATTTTTATTTTTTATAATAAAATAAATGCAATCATTAGCTTTAGAGTATGATTCAATACTAAATGTATTCAAGCATTTTTCGAGAAATTGAGTTATTTCTTAAGGAATTTTGAATTTAAGGTACACGTGAATCGCCAGTCACATGAGTCACTAGGCGTAATATATAAAACGAGACATTAGTCTCCTACAATTTATTTTTTGTAATAATATGATTACCCTGATTATCTTTAGAATATTTTTTATACCAAATGCAGAGAGCCATTTTAATATACACTAGATATATGTGAAGATGTATGGAAATATCTTAAAATGCATGTAATTTCTCACATTAGGCACTGAAAAAATAGTGGGATGTTTTTCGAAATACTTATTTTTTATAATAAAATAAATGCAATCATAAGCTTTAAAATAAGATTCAATACTAAATGCAAGCAAGCGTTTTTCAGAAAAATGAGTATTTCGCAAAAAATTAAGAAAATTTGAATTTTAAGTTCGCGTGAATCGCAAGTCCCATTCGTCACGAGGCGTAATATAAAAAAAGACATGTATTTTTTCTCTTTAAATTTATTCTTCGTGATAGAATTAATACATCGAATAGCTATAAAGTTGCATTTTAAACAAAATGCAGTGAACCATTTTATTATGCACCAGATATTTGTGAAGATATATGGAAATATATTCAAATGCATGTAATTTCTCATATTTGCCACTGTAGGTATACTGGGGTGTTTTTCCGAAATATTTGTTTTTTATAGTAAAATAAAAATGCAATCAGTATCTTAAGAAAAAATTCATTACTAGATGAATGCAAGCATACTTCGCGTCATAGGGTATTTCTTAAGAAATTGTGCAAATTTCAATTTAAAATTCGCTCGAATCGCAAATCCGATGCGTGACTAGGCGTAATATATAACAAGACATTTGTCTCTTAAAATTTATTTTCTGTAATAAAATGAATACCCCAAATAGCTTTAGAATTTTATTTTATACCGAATTCAGTCAGCTATTTTAATATACTCTAGATATTTCTATATTTCTAAAGATGTATGAAAATATTTTCAAATGCATTTAATATCTCACATTAGCCACTGTAGAAACAGTGGGTTTTTTTCTCTTGATATATTTATTATAATGTAATAAATACAATCATTAGCTTTAGAATAAGATTCAGTACTAAATGCATGCAAGCGTTTTTCGAGAAATTGGTTATTTCTCAGGAAATTGAAGAGGGAAATTTAAGTTACTCGCGAATCTCCAGTCGCATGCGTCATTAAGCGTACTTTAAATAAAAACATTTTTTTTTCCTAAAATTTATTTTTGTTAATAGAATGAATGAATCGAATAGTTTTAGATTTGCATTTTGTACCAAATACAGTGAGACATTTTGTTCTACAAAAGAAAATTTTGAAGATGTACGTAAATATAATCAAATGCATGTAATTTCTCCCATGAGCCAGTATATAAATAGTGGGGTGTTTCTCGAAATATTTATTTTTTATAAAAATATAAATGCAATTATTAGCTTCAGAATATGATTCAATACTAAATGCATGCAAGAGGTTTTCGAGAAATTGGTTATACCTCAAGAAACTGAGTATTTTGTATTTAAGGTTCGCGCGATTTTTAAGTACCATGCGTCACTGGCATAATTTATAAATAGACATTTATCTCCTAAAATCTATTTTTTGTACTAAAATAAAATTCTTCGATCAGCTTTAGAGTTGAATTAAATAACAAATGCAGGGAGCAATTTTAATATACCCTAGGGGTATTTGTAGGAGGATGTATGGAAATATTTGCAATTAATTGTAATATCTCACTATATATATATCTCACTAATATCTCACCACTGTTTTCGTGATATATTTATTTTTATAACGAAATAATTACAATCATTAGCTTTAAAATAAGATTCAATACTAAACGCATGCAAGCGTTTTTCGGGAAAATGTGTATTTCTCATGATATTAAGGAAATTTGAATTTAAGATTCGCGCGAATTGCAAGTCACATGCGTCCCAAAGCATAATATAGAAAAAGATAAAAATAAAATGTATTGTTTGTAATAAAATGAATGCCATCATTAGAGTTAGAGCTGTTTTTTATACTAAGTGCCGCTAACTATAGTAACACAAGATATTTCTGAAGATATATAGAAAGTTTTCAAATGCATAAAATTTCTCCCATTTGCCAATATAAGTTTTGAGAATTTATAGAATCACTCATCTGTCAAAAGACGGAAATGAAAAAAATCATTTTCCAATGACTGTTAGCAGAATATGTAATCGATGGGTTCAGGACGGTAATCCGGAACACCATGTGGGATCTCAACGGCCACCTATCACTAGAAGCCGAGAAGACAGGCATATTATCCGCATGGCCGTAATGGATCGTGCAACCACGTCACGAGCCGTGAGTCAAGAAACGGAGTCGTTAGGAAGACAACAAGTGTCTGCACGAACAGTTCGACGATGTTTGCAGCAGCATGGACTCTCAGCTCGGAGACCATGGCTGCATCTTCCCTTGACGCTGCGTCATAGACACGAGCGCCTTCAATGGTGTGATCAACGACGAACTTGGGCGCCCGAATGGCGAGATATTTTCAGATGAATTTCAGATGATCATCTTTTCAGATGAATCCAGGTTCTGTGTACAGCATCATGGTGGTCCCATCCGTGTTTGGCGTCATCGTGGTGAACGTACACTGGCAGCGTGCATTCGTCATCGTCATACTGGCGCATTACCTGGCGTGATGGTATGGGGTGCCATTGGATACACGTCTCGGTCACCTCTTGTTCACATTGACGGTACTTTGAACAGTGCACGTTACATTTCTGGTATGTTACGACCGTGGCTCTACCCTTTATTCGAGCCCTGCGAAACCCTACGCTTCAGCCGACCGCATTTTGCTGGTATTGTACGGACCTTCCTTGATACGGAACATGTTCGGCTGTTGCCCTGGCCAGCACTTTCTCCAGATCTTTCACCAGTAGAAAACGTCTGGTCAATGGTTGCCAAGCGACTGACTCGTCACCAAACGCCAGTCACTACGGTTGATGAACTGTGGCATTGTGTTGCAGCTGCATGGGCATCTGTACCTGTACATGCAATCCAATCTCTGTTTGACTCAATGCCCAGGCGTATAACTGCTATTATTACTGCCATAGGTGATTGTTCTGCGTACTGATTTCTCAGGTGCTATATCCAGCCAAATTTTTTGAAAATTTAATCACTTGTTATTTCTAGTATAATATATTTGTCCAATAAACATTATTTTGTTATCTGCATCTCTTCCTGGTGTAGCAATTTTAATGACCAGTAGTGTATATTTTTCATAATAAAATAAACAGCAGGGTTAGTTTTATATTTGCATTACTTACTAAATGCAGCAAAATATTAAAAATATACTTGACAATAATGCAGATATTAAAAAATTTTCGAAATTTAATCATTTGATCACCTGAAGCATGTATTGAAATTTGCAGTTTTTCGCAAAATATTTCTATTTCGTAATAAAATTAGGGATGATACTAGCAGTAAATTGTTATTAATTACTTAATCAAACTAATCGTTTCCCGATACACTAGAAAATTTGTAAGATATCTAGGAATCTTGAATTTGATAATCGCGCGTCACATGTCCTGTCAAAAGGTGTAATAAGAGTAAACACATTTATAACCTGAAACGTATTTTTTATAATAAAATATATTATCATTATATTTGGAATATCCTGAAATAGTACATGAGCCCATTCATTTTTATATATATTGGAAATTTCTAAAGATATTGCAGTATTTTGAAATTAATATTTACCGATATTAGATGTCCCTTGTGTGACTTGGCGGAACTATATTAAAACACATTTTCCTTTTAAAACATAATTTTCATAATAAAATAAATACCCTTTAAAGGTTAGAATGCCATACGATAAAAAATTAGCCCATTCTTTTCTGTATACATAGGGAATTTTTAAACATATTGAGGAATTTTGAAATGAATATTTAGAAGAATCAATAGTCATTTGTGTAAACTGGGCGCACAATGTAAAAGTTCATTTTCCTCCAAAAACATAATTTATATAATAAAATATGAACTCTAATTAGGTTTAGAATGTCATTCCATAGTAAATAAGCCCATTCGTTTTTATAAACATTTGGAATTTCTAAAGATATAGAGAAATTTTAAAATCAATTTCACCGGAATCAGAAGTCAACTGTGTAAATTGCGCGCACAATGTAAAACCACACTTTCCCCTTAAAGCATAATTTTTATAATTAAATAAGTACCATAATAGGTTTAAAATGTCTTGCAATAGTAAATGAGCCCATTCGTTTCTATATACTGTGGAATATTTAGAAAAATATCTCGGCAATTTTTAAATTAATGTTCAAGGGAATCAGAAGTTACCCTTGTAATTTAGCGGCACAATATAAAAAAAAAACACATTTTCCTCCTAAAGCATAGTTTCTATAGTAAAATAAGTATTCTGATTAAGTTGAAAATGTCAGGAAATGATTCCATTCGTTTTTATATGAATTGGAATTTCTAAAGATATTGGCGACTTTTTATTTTAATGCTTACCGATATCACAGATGTCACCTGTGTAACTTTAGTGACGTATATAAAAACACAATTGCCTCCTAAAATATATTTTCTATATTAAAATAAGTAGTCTCATTACGTTTAGAATGTCATTTTTTCATAAATGAGCCCAGTCTTCTTCATATACATAGTGAATTTTTAAGATATTGGGGAATTTTGACATTAATGTACACCGGTATCAGAAGTAACCTGTGTAAATTGGGCGCACAATACAAAAACACATTATCCTCTTAAAATATAATTTTTATGATAAAATAAGAATTCACATTAATTTTAGAATATCTTTCAATAATAAATATGGCCATTCTTTTCAATATACATTGGGAATTTCTAAAGATATAGAGGAATTTGGAAAAAAAATTTCACCGGAATCAGAAGTCACTGGTATAAATTAGGAACACTGTATAAAAACACATTTTTCTCCTGAAATATGTTTCTCATAATAAAATAAAAAGCTCCGTTAGTTTTAAATTTGCATTCCTTACTAAATGTAGCAAAATATTTTAATGTACACTTGACAATAATGAAGATATTAAGAGATTTTTGAAATGTAATCAACTGATCACCTGAAGCTTGACTTAAAATTTGAAGTTATGTGGTTTTCACAAAATATTATATTTCGTATTAAAATTAAGGATGTTATTAGCAGTAAATTGTTATAAATTACTTCATCTAATTAATCATTTCCCTATATATTAGGAATTTTTAAAGATGTCCAGGAATTTAGAATTTCATGATCGCGCGTCAAATGCCCTGCCAAAAGAAGTAATAAGAAAAAAAACATTTTCTTCCAAAAAAATATTTTTTATAAGAAAATAAATGCATACATTATCTTTAAAATATCATTCAATTAGATTTGTTTCGATATACGTAGGGAAGTTCTAAAGATATTGAGATATTTTGAAATTAATGTTAACGGGTGTCAGATGTCACTTGTGTAACATGGGCATTCTATATAAAAGGATATTTTCCTCCTAAATCATATATTTCGTAATAGAAAAAGTACCATTTTTAGGCTTAGAATGCCATTGAATAGAAAATGTGCCCATTCGTTGTTATATACATTATTAATTTCTAAAGATGTAGAGGAATATGGAAATCTATTTTACAGGAATCAGAAGTCACCTGTGTAAAATGGGCACACAATATAAAAACACATTTTCCAACTAAAAACATGATTTTTTATGATAAAATGTGAACTCTTATTAATTTAATTTGTTATTCGATTGTAAATGAGCCCATTCATTACTATATACACTGGGAATTTCTAAAGATATTGCGAAACTTTTTTAATTAATGTTCATGTTAATAAGAAGTTACTTGCTCAACTTGTCTGCACAGAATAAAAACACATTTTCCTTCAAAAACATAAATTTTATAGTAAAATAGGTACTCTCATTAAATTGAGAATGTCATTCAATAGTAAATGATTCCATTCGTTTTTATATAAATTAGGAGTTTCTAAAGATATTGAAATTTTTTATATTTATATTCACCGACGTCACAAATCTCACCTGTGTAACTTTAGCGACGTTTATAAAAACAAATTATCCTCCTAAATTACATTCACTATAATAAAATAAAGTGTATCATTAGGTTTAACATGTCATTTATTCATAAATAAGTCGATTCGTTTTAAACACATAGCGAATTTTTAAAGGTATTGAGGATTTTTGACATTAATATTCACCTCAATCAGAAGTCACTCTTTAAATTGGGCGCACAATATAAAACCACATTTTAAAATTTAATTTTTATAATAAAATAAGTACCCCTATTAGCATCAAATAACCTCTGATTAAGTTGAGAATGTCTATAAATAGTAATTGATTCCATTCGTTTTTATATAAACTTGGAATTTCTAAAGATATTGGCGAGTTTTTATATAAATGTTCACCTATGTCACAAATGTCACCCGTGCAACTTCGGCGATGTATATAAAAATATATTTTCCGCCTAAATTACATTTACTATAATAAAATAAGTAATATCATTATGTTTAGAATGTCATTTATTCATAAATGAGTCGATTCGTTTTAAATATATAGCGAATTTTTAAAGATATTGAGGATTTTTGACATTAATATTCACCTCAATCAGAAGTCACTGTTTAAATTGTGTGCACAATATAAAACCACATTTTCATTTTAAAATTTAGTTTTTATAATAAAATAAGTACCCCTATTAGGATGAGAGTGTCATTGTATAGTAAATGATCCCAATCTTTTCTATATATTTGGAAGTTTCCAAATATATAGCGGAAAATTTTAAATTAATGTTCAAGGGAAGCTGAAGTTACTTGTGCACATTGGCGGCGCAGTATAAAAACACATTTTCCTCGAAAAACATACAACTTATACTAAAATAAATACTCTGATTAAGTTGAGAATGTTTATCAATAGTAATTGATTTCATTCGTTTTTATATAAACTTGGCATTTCTAAAAATATTGGCGAGTTTTTATATTAACTATATCACCGACATCACAGATGTCACCTGGTCAACTTCGGCTACATTTATAAAAACATATTTTCCTATTAAAATATATTTTCAATAATAAAATAATATATCTGACTAGGTTTAGAATGTCACCTATTTATAAATGAGTCCATCAGGTTTTATATATGTTAGGAATTTTTTAAGATATTGGGGAATTTTGACATTAATATTCACCGAAATCAGAAGTAACCTGTGTAAATTAGGCGTAAAATACAAAACACATTTTCCTCCTAAAACATAATTTTTATGATAAGATATGAACTCCCATTACCTTCAGAATGTCTTTCAATAGTAAATACGCCCATTCGTTTCTATATACATAAGGAATTTTTAAAGATATAGAGAAATTTGTAAATCAATTTTTACCGTTATCAGAAGTCATTGATGTAAATTGAAAGCAATATACAAAAGCCCATTTTCCACTTCAAATATGAATTTTATAATAAAATACTTACCCTTGTTAGGTTTATTATGTCATAAAATTATAAATGAATCCCTTCATTTAATATACATAGGGAATTTCCAAAGTTATAGCGGAAAATTTTAAATTAATATTCAATGGAATCAGAAGTTACTTGTGCACTTTGGCGGCGCAGTGTAAAAACACATTTTCCTCCAAAAATATACATTTTGTACTAAAATAAATACCCTGATTAACTTGAGAATGTCTTTCAATAGTAATTGATTCCATTCGTTTTGATATAAACTTGGAGTTTTTAAAGATATTGGTGAGTATTTATATTAACTATCACCGATATCACAGATGTCACCTGTGCAACTTCGGCGACGTATATAAAAACTTATTTTTCTACTAAAATATATTTTCAATAATAAAATATAAAATCTGATTAGGTTTAGAATCTCATTTATTCATCCATGAGTCATTCAGTTTCAATATACTATGGAATTGTTAAATATATTGAAAATGTTGACATTAATATTCACCGAAATCAGAAGTCACCGGTGTAAATTGGGCGCACAATACAAAACACATTTTCCTCTTAAAACATAATTTTTATGATAAAATAAGAATTCACATTAATTTTAGAATATCTTTCAATAATAAATATGGCCATTCTTTTCAATATACATTGAGAATTTCTAAAGATATAGAGAAATTTGGAAATGAATTTTCATCATTATCAAAGTCATTGATGTAAATTGGAAGCACTATAAAAAAACCACATTTTCCTCTTAAAATATAATTTTTATAATGAAACAAGAGCCCTATAAGGTTTATAATGTCATGCAATTATAAATGAGCCCCTTTATTTCTATATACATTGGGAATTTCTAAAGATATTGCGTATACTTTAAATTAATGTTCACATTAATAAGAAATTACTTGTGAAACTTGGCGGCACAGTATAAAAACACATTTTACTCCAAAAAAATAATTTTTATACTAAAATTAATACTCTGATTAAATTGAGAATGTCATTCGATAGTAATTGTTTCCATTCGTTCTTACAAAAATGGAAGTTTCTAAAGATATTGGCGAGTTTTTATATTAATGTTCACCAACATCATATGTCACCTGTGCATCTTCGGCGACGTCTATAAAAACATATTTTCCTCCTAAATTACATTATTGTAATAAAATAAGTAGTCTCATTAGATTTATAATGTCATTTATTCATAAATGAGCTTATTCGTTTTAAATGCATAGGAAATTTTTTAAGATATTGAGGAATTTCGACATTAAAATTCACCTAAATCAGAAATCATTCTTTAAATTGGGCGCACAATATAAAACCACATTTTCATATTAAAATTTAATTTTTATTATAAAATAAGTACCCCTTTTTGGATTAGAATGTCATACAATAGATGTAGATGAGCCCAATCATTTCTATATACTTTGGGAATTTCTAAAGATATACCAGAAATTTATAAATAAATGTTCAGGGGAATCAGAAGTTACTTGTGTAAATTGGCGGCGCAGTATAAAAACACATTTTCCTCGAAAAACATACAACTTATACTAAAATAAATACACTGATTAAGTAGAGAATGTCTATCAATAGCAATTGATTTCATTCGTTTTTATATAAACTTGGAATTTCTAAAGATATTGGCGAGTTTTTATATAAATGTTCACCTATGTCACAAATGTCACCCGTGCAACTTCGGCGATGTATATAAAAATATATTTTCCGCCTAAATTACATTTACTATAATAAAATTAATATCATTATGTTTAGAATGTCATTTATTCATAAATGAGTCCATCAGGTTTTATATACGTTAGGAATTTTTTAAGATATTGAGGATTTTTGACATTAATATTCACATCAATCAGAAGTCACTGTTTAAATTGGGTGCTCAATATAAAACCAAATTTTCATTTTAAAATTTATTTTTTATAATAAAATAAGTACCCCTATTAGGATGAGAGTGTCATTGTATAGTAAATGATCCCAATCTTCTCTATATATTTGGAAGTTTCCAAATATATAGCGGAAAATTTTAAATTAATGTTCAAGGGAAGCTGAAGTTACTTGTGTACATTGGCGGCGCAGTATATAAACACATTTTCCTCGAAAAACATACAACTTATACTAAAATAAATACTCTGATTAAGTTGAGAATGTCTATCAATAGTAATTGATTTCATTCGTTTTTATATAAACTTGGCATTTCTAAAGATATTGGCGAGTTTTTATATTAACTATCACCGACATCACAGATGTCACCTGGTCAACTTCGGCTACATATATAAAAACATATTTTCCTATTAAAATATATTTTCAATAATAAAATAATATATCTGATTAGCTTTAGAATGTCGCCTATTTATAAATGAGTCCATCAGGTTTTATATATGTTAGGAATTTTTTAAGTTATTGGGGAATTTTAACATTAATATTCACTGAAATCAGAAGTAACCTGTGTAAATTAGGCGTAAAATACAAAACACATTTTCCTCTTAAAACATAATTTTTATGAAAAAGTATGATTTTTTATTAGGTTAAGAGTGTCATTCAATAATACATAAGCACATTTGTTTCTATACACCTTGGGAGTTTCTAAAGATATTGAAAAATTTGGAAATCTATTATCAACGTTATCAGAAGTCAGTCATGTAAATTGGAAGCACAATATTAAATCACATTTTTTTCTTAAAAAAATAATTTTAATAATAAAATAAATATCCTAATTAGGAAATAGAATCATCAATAGAAAATGAGCTTATTCTTTTCTATACACATACAGAATTTCTAAAAATATTAAGGAATTTTGTAATGAATATTCAGAAGAATCATTTATGACTTGTGTATCTTGCGTGCCCAATATAAAAGCTTATTTTTTCCCTGAAACATAATATTTATAATAAAATAAATACCCTTATTTTGCTTACAGTGTTATTCAAAAGTAAATGAGTAAATAAAGTTTTATATAGATCAGGAGTTTCTAAAGATATTGGCGAGTTTTTATGATATCACACATGTCACTCTAGTAACTCAGCGAGGTATATATATATATATAAACACATTTTCCTCCTAAATTACATTTTCTATAATAAAATCAGTAAATTCATTAGATTTAGAATCTCATTTCTTCATAAATCAGACCAGTCGTTTTTATATACATTTGGAATTTTTAAAGATATTGGCGAATTTTTACATTAATATTCGCCGAAATACGAATTCACCTGTGTGAATTGGGCATACAATATAAAAAGACATTTTCCTCCTGAAATTTAATTTTTGTGATTAAATATGAACTCCCGTTACCCATAGAATTTCTTTCAATAGTAAATAACCCATTCGTTTCAATATACATTGGAAATTTCTAAAGATATAGAAATTTGGAATGAATTATCTCCATTATCAAAGTCATTGATGTAAATTGGAAGCACTATGTAAAACCACATTTTCCTCTTAAAATATAATTCTCATAATGAAAAATAAGTACTCTTAATAGGTTTATAATTACATACAATTATATATCAGCCCTTCACATTTCTATATACATTGGGAATTTCCATAGATATAGCGGAAAATTTTAATGTTCAAAAGGGAATCAGAAGTTATTTGTGTTACTTTGCGGCACAGTATTAAACACATTTTACTCCAAAAACATAATTTTTATACTAAAATTAATACTCTGATTAAGTTGAGAATGCCATTCAGTAATAAATGTTTCTAATCGTTTTTATATAAACTTGGAGATTTTATAGATATTGGCAAGTTTTTATATTAATGTTCACCTATATGTCACAAATGTCACCTATGAAAGTTCGGCGATGTATATAAAAACACATTTTCCGCCTAAATTACATTTACTATAATAAAATTAGTAATCTCATTAAGTTTAGAATGTCATTTATTCATAAATGAGATTATTGGTTTTAAATGCATACGAAAGTTTTTAAGACTTGAGGAATTTTGACATTAATATTCACCTAAATGTGAGAAGTAAGTCACTCTTTAAATTGGGCGCACAATATAAAACTACATTTTCATTTTAAAATTTAATTTTTATAATAAAATAAGTACTCCTATTAGTATTAGAATGTCATTCAATTGTAAATGAGCACAATAATTTCTATATACTTTGGGAATTTCTAAAGATATTGCGAATATTTTACATTAATGTACACGTTAACAAGAAGTTACTTGTGTAACTTGGCGGTACAGTATAAAAACACACTTTCCTCGAAAAGCATACATTTTATATACTAAAATAAATACTCTGATTAAGTTTAAAATGTCTTTCAATAGTAATTGATTCCATTCGTTTTTATATAAATTTGGATTTTCTAAAAATATTGGCAAATTTTTATATTAGTCTTCGCTGATATCACACATGTAATTTGTGTAACTCAGCGACGTAAATAAAAAGACATTTTCCTATAGTAAATTACATTTTCTATAATATAATCAGTAATGTATTAGATTTAGAATCTCATTTCTTCATAAATCAGCCGAGTCGTTTTTATATACATTTGGGATTTTAAAAGATATTGGTGATTTTTTACATTAATATTCACCGAAATTAAAATTCACCTGTGTGAATTCGGCGCACAATATAAAAAGACATTTTCCTCCTGTAATGTAATTTTTATGATTAAATATGAACTCTCGTCACCCATAGAAGGTCTTTCAATAGTAAAAAACCCCTTTCGTTTCATTATACATTAGAAATTTCTAAAGATATAGAAAAATTTGGAATGTATTATCACCATTATCAAAGTTTTGATGTAAATTGGAAGCACTATATAAAACTAAATTTTCCTCTTAAAATATAATTTATATAGAGAAATAAGTTCTCTTAATAGGTTTATAATTACATACAATTATAAATGAGCCCTTCATTTTTATATACATTTGGGATTTTCAAAGATATAGCGGAAAATTTTAAATTAATATTCAAGGGAATCAGAAGTTACTTTGTGCAACTTTATAGCACATTATAAAAAGACATTTTACTTTAAAAACAGAATTTTTATACTAAAATTAATACTCTGATTAAGTTGAGAATGTCTATAAATAGTAATTGATTCCATTAGTTTTTATATAAACTTGGAATTTCTAAAGATATTGGCGAGTTTTTATATAAATGTTCACCATTGTCACACGTGCAACTTCGGCGATGTACATAAAAATACATTTTCCGCCTAAATTACATTTACTATAATAAAATAAGTAATCTTATTAGGTTTAGAATGTCATTTATTCATAAATGAGTCGATTCGTTTTAAATATATAACGAATTTTTAAAGATATTGAGGATTTTTGACATTAATATTCACCTCAATCAGAAGTCACTGTTTAAATTGTGTGCACAATATAAAATTACATTTTCATTTTAAAATTTAATTTTTATAATAAAATAAGTACCACTATTAGGATGAGAGTGTCATTGTATAGTAAATGAGCCCAATCATTTCTATATACTTTAGCAGTTTCAAATATATAGCGGAAAATTTTAAATTAATGTTAGAGGGAAGCAGAAGTTACTTGTGCACATTGGCGGCGCAGTATAGAAACACATTTTTCTCGAAAAAAATACAACTTATACTAAAATAAATACTCTGATTAATGTGAGAAGGTCTTTCAATAGTAATTGATTCCATTCGTTTTTATGTAAATTTGGTGTATCTAAAGATATTGGCGTGTTTTTATATTACTATATTCAGGGAGTGTTTAGGACATTTTAGGACACTAGAGATGTCTAGGACCAAAATGAATGTTGTAGAGGAGACTGTTGCGAACATGTTGATGTATTAATATTTATTTTCCCATGGTTTGAGTCATAACACACATCAATTTCCTAAAAACCGATAAAAAAACAAAAGTTTAATATTTTAAAGAAAGGGGGGGGTGTTATTAGGACATTTTAGAGGCCTAAAATTGTCTTGAACCAAACTGAATCTTGTAGAGCAGACTGTTGCGAACATTTTGATGTATTATATTTAAGATCCCATGGTTGGAATCGTAGCATTCCTCAATTTTCTAAAATCCTACGAAAAAGACACAAATATTTAGAATGTTAAAAAGGGGCGGGGTCTGGTTAGGACATTTTAGGTGTCTAAATATGTCTTGAACTTAACTCAGTCTTGCAGAGGAGACTATTGCGAACATTTTGATGTATTAATATTTAAGATCCTATGGTTAGAGTCGGTGCACTCCTCAATTTTCTAAAATCCGTCCAAAAAGACAAAATTTGAATTTTTTAAAAAAAAGGGGGGGGCTGATTAGGATATTTTAGGTTGCTAGAAATGTCTGGAGCCAAAATAATATTGTAGAGGACACTGATGCGAACATTTTGTTTTATTAATATTTAAGATCCTATGGTTGGAGTCGTCACCCTCATCAATTTTCTGAAATCCGATCAAAAAGACAAAAATTTGATTTCTTAAAAAAGTAGGGGCTGATTAAGGAAATTTCAAAGCCTAAAGATGTCTGGAACCAAACTGAAACTTCTACAGGAAACTGTTGCAAACATTTTGATTTACTAGTATTTAAGATCCCATGGTGGATTCATAACTTTCCTCAATTTTCTAAACTACAATCAAAAAGACACAAAATTGACTTTTATAGGGGGATGATTAGGACATTTTAGATGTCAAGAAATGTCTGGATCCAAACAGAATAACGCAGAAGAGATTTTTGCAAACATTTTCATGTATTAATATTTAATATCTCAAGGTTGGAATTATATCACACCTCAATTTCCTAAAATCCGATAAAATAAAAAAAACGTTTAATTTTTTAAAGAGGGTGGTGGTTATTAGGACAATTTAGAGGGTTAGAAACGTCTTCAACCAAACTGAATCTTGTAGAGGAGACTGTTGCGAACATTTTGATGTATTAATATTTAAGATCCTATGGTTAGAGTCGTAGCTCTTCTCAATTTTCTAAAATCCGACCAAAAAGACACAAAAATTTGAATTCTCAAAAAGGTGTGATCTGATTAGGACATTTTAGAAACTAGAGATGTCACGAATCAAATTGAATCTTGCAGAGGAGACTGTTGCAAATATTTTGATGCATTAATATTTAAAATCCCATGGTTGGAGTCGTATCACTCCTCAATTATATAAAATCCAACCAAAAACACCGAAAAATTTTAATTCTTTAACAGAAGGGGAGGGCTGAAATTTTAGAAGAATAGAGTTTTTTAGAACCAAATTGAGTCTTGTAGAGGAGACTGTAACGAACATTTTGATGTAATAATATCAAAATCCCATGGTTCGATTCATAACAATCCGCAATTTTATAAAATACAATCAAAAAGATACAAAATTGACTTTTATAGGGGGGGGGTAGCTGATGAGGACATTTTAGGTGTCAAGAAATGTCTGGATCCGAAATGAATTTTGCAGAGGAGACTATTTCAAACATTTTGTATTAATATTTATGATCCCACGGTTAGAGTCATAACATACTTCATTTTTCTAAAATTCGATCAAAAAGAACACAAAAATGATTTTTATAAGGGGTGGGCGCGATTAGCATATTTTAGTTGACTAGAAATGTATGTAACCAAACTTAATCTTATAGTCGAGACTGTTGCGAAGATTTTGATGTACAAATATTTAAGCTCCCATGGTTGGAGTTATAACACTCTTTAAGTATTCCAAAATACAATAAAAAGTACACAAATTTGACATTTTATAGAAGCTGATTAGGACATTTTAGGTGACAAGAAATGTCTGGTACCAAACTGAATCCTGTAGAGGAGACTATTGCAAACGTTTTGATGTATTATTAGTTAACATCCCATGGTTTGAGCCGTAACATTCCTCAATTTTCTAAAATCCGAACAAAAAGGCACTAAAATTTGAATTTTTAAAAAGGTGAGGGGGATTGATAACGACATTTTAAGTGACCACAGATGTCTGGGACCAAAGTGAATCTTGTAGAGGAGACTGTTGCGAACATTTTGATGTATTAATATTTAAGATGCCATGGTTTGAGTCATAACACTCGTCATTTTTCTAAAATTCGATCAAAGAGATACAAAATTGACTTTTGTAAGGGGAGGGGTTGATTAGGAAATTTTAGATGTCAAAAAATGTCTGGAACCGAACTGAATCTTTGTAAAGGAAACTATTGCAAACATTTTGATGTATTAATATTTAAGATCCTATGGTTAGAGTCATAACATACCTCATTTATCTAAAATTCGATCAAAAAGAACACAAAATGATTTTTAAAAGGGGTGGGCGCGATTAGGATATTTTAGTGGACTAGAAATGTGTGGAGCCAAAATGAATCTTATAGTCGAAACTGTTGCGAACATTTTGATGTACTAATATTTAAGATCCCATTGTTGGAGATATAACATTCCTTAAATTTTCAAATACAATCAAAAGTACACAAAATTGACATTTTATAGGGGGGGGGCTGATTACGACATTTTAGGGGTCATGAAATGTCTAGAGCCAAACTGAATCCCGTAGAGGAGACAATTTCAAACATTTGATGTATTATTATTTAACGTCCCATGGTTTGAGTCGTAAAACTCCTCAATTTTCTAAAATCCAACCAAAAAGACATTAAAATTTGAATTCTTAAAATGGGGGAGGGGCTGATTAGTACATTTTAAGTGAATAGAGATGTCTGTGACCAATTTGAACCTTGTAGAGGAGACTGTTGCCAACATTTTGATGTATTAATATTTAAGATGCCATGGTTGGAGTCATAACACTCGTCATTTTTCTAAAATTCGATCAAAGAGATACAAAATTGACTTTTGTAAGGGGAGGGGTTGATTAGGAAATTTTAGATGTCAAAAAATGTCTGGAACCGAACTGAATCTTTGTAAAGGAAACTATTGCAAACATTTTGATGTATTAATATTTAAGATCCTATGGTTAGAGTCATAACATACCTCATTTATCTAAAATTCGATCAAAAAGAACACAAAATGATTTTTAAAAGGGGTGGGCGCGATTAGGATATTTTAGTGGACTAGAAATGTGTGGAGCCAAAATGAATCTTATAGTCGAAACTGTTGCGAACATTTTGATGTACTAATATTTAAGATCCCATTGTTGGAGATATAACATTCCTTAAATTTTCAAATACAATCAAAAGTACACAAAATTGACATTTTATAGGGGGGGGGGGCTGATTACGACATTTTAGGGGTCATGAAATGTCTAGAGCCAAACTGAATCCCGTAGAGGAGACAATTTCAAACATTTGATGTATTATTATTTAACGTCCCATGGTTTGAGTCGTAAAACTCCTCAATTTTCTAAAATCCAACCAAAAAGACATTAAAATTTGAATTCTTAAAATGGGGGAGGGGCTGATTAGTACATTTTAAGTGAATAGAGATGTCTGTGACCAATTTGAACCTTGTAGAGGAGACTGTTGCCAACATTTTGATGTATTAATATTTAAGATGCCATGGTTGGAGTCATAACACTCGTCATTTTCTTAAATTCCATCAAAAAGAAAACAAAATTGACTTTTTATATGAGGGGTCTTGATTAGGACATTTTAGGTATTCTGAAATATCTGGACCCAAGCTAAATCTTGTAAAAGAGACTTTTGTAAAAGAGACTTTTGCGAACGTTTTGATGTATTTATATTTAAGATCCTATGGTTGGAAGTATTAAACGACTCAATTTTCTAAAATCCGACCAAAAAGACGAAAATTTGAATTCCTAAAACATTAAGGGGCTGATTAGGTCATTTTAGAAGATTAGAGATGTCTGGAACAAAACTGAAATTTCTACAAAAAACTGTTGCAAACATTCTGATGCACTAACATTTAAGATCAGGTTGGAATCATATCACACCTCAATTTCCTAAAATCCGATAAAAAAAAACAAAAGTTTACTTCTTTAAAGAGGGAGGTGGTTATCAGGACATTTTAGAGGGTTAGAAACGTCTTCAACCAAACTGAATCTTGAAGTGGAGACTGTTGCGAACATTTTGATGTATTAATATTTAAGATCACATGGTTAGAGACGTAGCATTCCTCAATTTTCTAAAATTTTAACGGAAAGACATAAAAATTTGAATTTATTAAAGGGGGTGTGTGATTAGGGAAATTTAAGTAACTACAAATGTTTGGAACCAAACTCAATCTTGTAGACGAGACTGTTACAAACATTTTGATGTATAAATATTTAAGATCCCATGGTTTTAGTCACTGTACTCCTCAATTTCCTAAAATCCGACCCAAAAGACACAAAAATTTAAATTTTTCAAAAAGTTGGGGCAGATTAGGACATTTCAGAAGACAAGAAATGCACGGAACCTATCTGAATCCCTTAGAGGAGACTATAGTAATCATTTTGATGTTTTAATATTTAAGATCCCATGCTTGGAAGTATAACAATCCTCAATTTCCTAAAATCCGATAAAATACAACAGTTTAGTATTTAAAGAAAGGGAGTTAATGGGACATTTAGCTGGTCTAGAAATGTCTTGAGCAAAACTAAATCTTGTAGAGGAGACGTTTGCGCACAGTTTGAAATATTAATATTTAAGATCCTATGGTTTGAGTCGTAGCAATTCTCCCAATTTTCAAAAATCCGACAAAAAAGACAAAAATTTGAATTCTCAAAAACGGTGTGGTCTGATTAGGACATTTTAGAATCTAGAGATGACACGAACCAAATTGAATCTTGTAGGAGAGACTGTTGCAAACATTTTGATGCATAAATATTTAAAATCCCATGTTGGAGTCGTATCACTCCTAAATTATATAAAATCAAACCAGATACACTGAAAAATTTGAATTCTTTAAAAGAAGGGGAGGGGCTGTTAAGAAAATTTTAGAAGACTAGAATTTTCTGGAACCAAATTGACTCTTGTAGAGGAAATTGTTACTAATATTTTTATGTACTAATATTAAAATCCCATGGTTGGAGTCATAACACTCCTCAATTTTATAAAATACAATAAAAAAGATAGAAAATTGACTTTTATAGGGGGGTGGTTGATGAGGAGATTTTAGGTGTCAAGAAAAGTCTGGATCCGAAATGAATCTTGTAGACGAGATTATTGCAAACAATTTGATGTATTAATATTTAAGATCCCACGGTTAGAGTCATAACATACCTCATTTTTCTAAAATTCGATCAAAAAAAAAAACACAAAAATGATTTTTAAAAGGAGTGGGCGCGATTAGGATATTTTAGTTGACAAGAAATGTAAGGAACCAAACTGAATCTTATAGTCGAGAATATTGCGAACATTTTGATGTACAAATATTTAAGATCCCATGGTTGGATTTATAACACTCCTTAAATTTTTCAAAATACAATCAAAAGGACACAAAATTGATATTTTATAGGGGTGCTTATTAGGATATTTTAGGTGTCAAGAAATGTCTGAAACCAAACTGAATCCTGTAGAGGAGACTATTACAAATATTTTGATGTATTATTATGTAACATCCCATGGTTTGAGCCTTAGCATTCCTCAATTTTCTAAAATCCGAACAAAAAGGCACTAAAATTTGAATTCTTAAAAGGGGGGGGGGCTGATTAGGACATTTTAAGTGACTAGAGATAACTGGGACCAATTTGAATCTTGTAGAGGAAACTATTGCAAAAATTTTGATGTATTAATATTTAAGATCTCATGGTTAGAGTCATAACACACCTCATTTTTCTAAAATTTGATCAAAAAGAAAACAAAATTGACTTTTTAAAAGAGGGGACTTGATTAAGACATTTTAAGTATTCTGAAATGTCTGGAACCAAACTGAAATTTGTAGAAGAGACTTTTGCGAACGTTTTGATATATTTATATTTAAGATCCTATGGTTGGAAGTGTTACCCGCCTCAATTTTCTGAAATCCGACCAAAAAGACAAAGATTTGAATTCTTAAAAAAGTAACGGCTGATTAGGGCATTTTAGAAGATTAAAGATGTCTGGAACCAAACTGAAATTTCTACAAAAAACTGTTGCAAACATTTTGATGTACTAATATTTAAGATCCCATAGTGGATTCATAAACTCCTCAATTTTCTAAACTACAATCAAAAAGACACAAAATTGACTTTAACAGTAGGGATGATTAGGATTCTTTAGATAACAAGAAATGTTTGGATCCAAACAGAAACATGCGGAAGAAATTTTTGCAAATATTTTGATGTATTAACATTTAAGATCCCATGGTTGGAATCATATCACACCTCAATTTCCAAAAATACGATAAAAAAAATTTAATACTTTAAAGAGGGAGGTGGTTATTAGAACACTTTAGAGTGTTAGAAACGTCTTTAACCAAACAGAATCTTGTAGAGGAGACTGTTGCGAACATTTTGATGTATTAATATTTAAGATCCTATGGTTGGAGTCGGTGCATTCCTCAATTTTATAAAATCCGACCAAAAAGACAGAAAAATTTTAATTTTTAAAAAAGGAGAAGGGCTGATTACGACATTTTAGAAGACTAGAGATGCTTAAAAGCAAACTGAATCTTATAAAGAACATTGTTCTGAACATTTTGATGTATTAATATTTAATATCCCATGGTTAGAGTCGTAGCACTAATCAATTTTCTAAAATCCGACCAAAAAGACACAAAAATTTGAATTCTGAAAAAAGGAGAGTGGCTGATTACGCTATTTTGGAAGACTAGAAATGCTTAGAAGCAAATTGAATCTTAAAGAGAGACTGTTGCTAACATTTTGATGTATTAATATTTAAGATCACATGGTTAGAGACGTAGCACTCCTCAATTTTCTAAATTTTACCGGAAAGACATAAAAATTTGAATTTATTAAAGGGGGTGTGTGATTAGGGAAATTTAATTAACTAGAAATGTTTGGAACCAAACTCAATCTTGTAGACGAGACTGTTGCAAACATTTTGATGTATTAATATTTAAGATCCCATGCTTTTAGTCAATGCACTCCTCAATTTTCTAAAATCCGATCAAAAAGACATAAAAATTTGAATGCTTGTAAAAGGTGGGGGCAGAATAGGACATTTCAGAAGACTACAGATGTCTGATACCCAATTGAATCTCGTAGAGGAATCCATTGCGAACATTTTGATGTATTAATATTTTAGATACCATGGTTAGAGACGTAGCACTCCTCAATTTTCTAAAATCCGACCCAAAAGACACAAAAATTTAAATTCTTCAAAAAGTTGGGGCAGATTAGGACATTTCAGAAGACAAGAAATGCACGGAACCAAACTGAATCTCTTAGATGAGACTATTGCAAATATTTTGATGTTTTAATGTTTCAGATCCCATGCTTGGAAGTATAACAATCCTCAATTTCCTAAAATCCTATAAAATATAACAGTTTAATACTTTCAAGAGGGTGGTTATTAGGAAATTTTACTGGTCTAGAAATGTTTTGAACAAAACTGAATCTTGTATAGGAGACGTTTGCGCACATTTTGAAATATTAATATTTAAGATCCTTTGGTTTGAGTCGTAGCAATTCCTAATTTTCAAAAATCTGACAAAAAAGACAAAAATTTGAATTCTCAAAAAGGGGGTGGTCTGATTAGGACATTTTAGATCATGAGATGTCACGAACCAAATTGAATCTTGTAGGAGAGACTGTTGCAAACATTTTGATGCATAAATATTTAAAATCCCATGTTGGAGTCGTATCACTCCTAAATTATATAAAATCAAACCAGATACACTGAAAAATTTGAATTCTTTAAAAGAAGGGGGGGGGGCTGTTAACGAAATTTTAGAAGACTAGAATTTTCTGGAACCAAATTGACTCTTGTAGAGGAAATTGTTAATAATGTTTTTATGTACTAATATTAAAATCCCATGGTTGGAGTCATAACACTCCTCAATTTTATAAAATACAATAAAAAAGATAGAAAATTGACTTTTATAGGGGGGTGGTTGATGAGGAGATTGTAGGTGTCAAGAAAAGTCTGGATCCGAAATGAATCTTGTAGAGGAGATTATTGCAAACAATTTGATGTATTAATATTTAAGATCCCACGGTTAGAGTCATAACATACCTCATTTTTCTAAAATTCGATCAAAAAAAAACACAAAAATGATTTTTAAAAGGAGTGGGCGCGATTAGGATATTTTAGTTGACAAGAAATGTAAGGAACCAAACTGAATCTTATAGTCGAGAATATTGCGAACATTTTGATGTACAAATATTTAAGATCCCATGGTTGGATTTATAACACTCCTTAAATTTTTCAAAATACAATCAAAAGGACACAAAATTGATATTTTATAGGGGTGCTTATTAGGATATTTTAGGTGTCAAGAAATGTCTGAAACCAAACTGAATCCTGTAGAGGAGATTATTACAAACATTTTGATGTATTATTATTTATTATCCCATGGTTTGAACCGTAGCATTCCTCAATTTTCTATAATCCGACAAAAAAGGCAATAAAATTTGAATTCTTAAAAGGGGGTGGGCTGATTAGGACATTTAAGTGACTAGAGTTATCTGGGACCAATTTGAATATTGTAGAGGAGACTATTGCGAAAAATGTGATGTAATAATGTTTAAGATCTCATGGTTAGAGTCATAACACACCTCATTTTTCTAAAATTCGATCAAAAAGAAAACAAAATTGACATTTTAAAAGAGGGGGCTTGATTAGGACATTATAGGTATTCTGAAATGTCTGGACCCAAACTGAATCTTGTAGAAGAGAATTTTGCGAACGTTTTGATGTATTTATATTTAAGATCCTATGGTTGGAGTCGTTACCCTCCTCAATTTTTTGAAATCCGACTAAAAAGACAAAAATTTGAATTCTTAAAAACGTAAGGGGCTGATTAGGGCATTTTAGATGATTAGAGATGTCTGGAACCAAACAGAAACTTCTACAGAAAAGTGTTGCGAACATTTTCATGTACTAATATTTAAGGTCCCATGGTAGATTCATAAAACTTTTCAATTTTCAAAACTACAATCAAAAAGAAACAAAATTGACTTTTATAGCGGGGAAGATTAGGACACTTTAGATGTCAAGAAATGTCTGGATCCAAACGGAATAATACAAAAGAGATTTTTGCAAACATATTGATGTATTAATATTTAAGATCCCATGGTTGGAATCATATCACACCTCAATTTCCTAAAATCCGATAAAATAAAAAAAACGTTTAATTTTTTAAAGAGGGTGGTGGTTATTAGGACAATTTAGAGGGTTAGAAACGTCTTCAACCAAACTGAATCTTGTAGAGGAGACTGTTGCTAACATTTTGATGTATTAATATTTAAGATCCTATGGTTGGAGTCGTAGCACTCCTCAATTTTTTAAAATCCGACCCAAAAGGCACAAAAATTTAAATTCTTCAAAAAGTTGGGGCAGATTAGGACATTTCAGAAAACAAGAAATGCACGGAACCAAACTGACTCTCTTAGAGGAGACTATTGCAAACATTTTGGTGTTTTAATATTTAAGATCCTATGCTTAGAAGTATAACAATCCTCAATTTCCTAAAATCTGATAAAATACAACAGTTTAGTACTTTAGAGATAGGGGGTTAATGGGACATTTTACTGGTCTAGAAATGTCTTGTACAAAACTGAACCTTGTAGAGGAGACGTTTGCGCCCATTTTGAAATATTAATATTTAAGACCTATGGTTGGAGTCGTAGCAATGCCCATTTTCTAAAATCCGACCAAAAAGACACAAAAATTTGAATTCTCGAAAAGGGGTTGGTCTGATTAGGACATTTTAGAACCAAGAGATGTCACGAACCAAATTGAATCGTGTAAAGGAGACTGTTGCAAACATTTTGATGCATTAATATTTAAAATCCCATGCTTGGATTCATAAAAATCCTCAATTTTATAAAATACAATAAAAAAGATAGAAAATTGACTTTTATAGGGGGTGGTTGATGAGGAGATTTTAGGTGTCAAGAAAAGTCTGTATCCGAAATGAATCTTGTAGAGGAGATTATTGCAAACATTTTGATGTATTAATATTTAAGATCCCAAGGTAAGAGTCATAACATACTTTATTTTTCTAAAATTCGATCAAAAAGAACAAAAATGATTTTTAAAAGGGGTGGGCACGATTAGGATATTTTAGTTGTCTAGAAATGTATGTAACCAAACTTAATCTTACAGTCGTGACTGTTGCGAAGATTTTGATGTACAAATATATAAGCTTCCATGGTTGGAGTTATAACACTCCTTAAATTTTCCAAAATACATTCAAAAGGACACAAAATTGACATTTTATAGGGGGGCTGATTAGGACATTTTAGGTGTCAAGAAATGTCTGGAACCAAACTGAATCCTGTAGAGGAGACTATTGCAAACATTTTGATGTATTTTTAGTTAACATCCCATGGTTTGAGCCGTAGCATTCCTCAATTTTCTAAAATCCAACCAAAAAGTCACTAAAATTTGAATTTTTGTAAAGGGGAGGTGGATTGATGAGGACATTTTAAATGACTAGAGATGTCTGGTACCAAAGTGAATCTTGTAGAGAAGACTGTTGCGAACATTTTGATGTATTAATATTTAAGATGCCATGGTTGGAGTCATAATACTCGTCATTTATTTAAAATTCGATCAAAAAGAAAACAAAATTGATTTTTTATAAGAGGGGGCTTGATTAGGACATTTTAGGTATTCTGAAATATCTAGACCCAAGCTGAATCTTGTAAAAGAGACTTTTGTAAACTAGACTTTTGTGAACGTTTTGATGTATTTATATTTAAGATCCTATGGTTGGAAGTGTTACCCGCCTAAATTTTCTAAAATCCGACCAAAAAGACAAAAATTTGAATTCTTAAAAAATTAAGTTTATGATTAGAGCATTTTAGAAGATTAGAGATGTCTTTAACCAAACTGAAACTTCTACAGAAAACTGTTGGGAACATTTGAATGTACTAATATTTAAGATCCCATGGTGGATTCATAAAACTCCTCAATTTTCTAAACTACAATCAAAAAGACACAAAATTGACTTTTATAGTGTGAAAGATTAGGACACTTTAGATGTCAAGAAATGTCTGCATCCAAACAGAATAATGCAGAGGAGATTTTTGCAAACATTTTTATGTATTAATATTTAAGATCCCATGGTTGGAAACATATCACACCTCAATTACCTAAAATTCGAAAGAAAAAAAAAAGTTTAATACTTTAAAGAGGGAGGT
Organism: Latrodectus elegans; assembly: GCA_030067965.1. Taxonomy (NCBI): domain Eukaryota; kingdom Metazoa; phylum Arthropoda; class Arachnida; order Araneae; family Theridiidae; genus Latrodectus; species Latrodectus elegans. Next base: position 10,296,871 of record CM057814.1, read on the forward strand.
GGTTATTAGGACACTTTAGAGAGTTAGAAACGTCTTCACTCAAACTGAATCTTGTAGTGGAGACTGTTGCAAACATTTTGATGTATTAATATTTAAGAACCTATGGTTGGAGTCGGTGCATTCCTCAATTTTCTAAAATCCGACCAAAAAGACAGAAAAATTTGAATTCTAAAAAAAGGAGAGGGGCTGATTACGATATTTTAGAAAACTAGAGAGGCTTAGAAGCAAATTGAATCTTATAGATAGTTTGTTGCTAACATTTTGATGTATTAATATTTTAGATCCCATGGTTCGAGATGTAACACTCTTCAATTTTCTAAAATTTTACCGGAAAGGCATAAAAATTTGACTTTATTAAAGGGGGTTGGTGATTAGGAAAATTTAAATGACTAGAAATGTTTGAAACCAAACTCATTCTTGTAGACGAGAGTGTTGCAAACATTTTGATGTATTAATATTTAAACTGCCATGGTTTTAGTGGATGCACTCCTCAATTTTCTAAAATCCGACCAAAAAGACACAAAAATTTGAATTCTTGTAAAAGTTGGGGACAGAATAGTACATTTCAAAAGACTAGAGATATCTGGTACAAAATTCAATCTCGTAGAGGAGTCTATTGCGAACATTTTGATGTATTAACATTTTAGATCCCATCGTTAGAGTCGTAGCACTCCTGAATTATGTAAAATCCAACCAAAAACACCGAAAAATTTGAATTCTTTAGAAAATGGGGGAGCTGATTAGGACATGTTAGAAGACTAGAACTCTCTACAACCAAATTGACTCTTATAGAGTAAACTGTTACAAACAGTTTGATGTACTATTATTAAAATCCCATGGTTGGAGTCATAACACTCCTCAATTTTATAAAATACAATCAAAAAGATACAAAATTGACTTTTATAGGGGAGGGGATGATAAGGACACTTTAGATGTCAAGAAATGTCTGGATTCAAACAGAATCAATCAGAAGAGATTTTTGCAAACATTTTGATGTATTAATATTTAAGATCCCATGGTTGGAATCATATCACACATTAATTTCCTAAAATTCAATAAAAAAAAATGTTTACTTCTTTAAAGAGGGAGGTGGTTATCAGGACATTTTAGAGGGTTAGAAAAGTCTTCAACCAAACTGAATCTTGTAGAGGAAACTGTTGCGAACATTTTGATGTATTAATATTTAAGATGCCATGGTTGGAGACGTAACACTCCTCAATTTTCTAAAATTCAACTGAAAAAACCGAGAAATTTGTATTCTTTAAAAGGGGATGGGTGGCGATTAGGACATTTTAGGTGCCAAGAAATGTCTGAAACATAATTGACTTTTGTAGAGGAGACTGTTACGAACATTTTGATGTACTAATATTTAAGATCCCATGTTTGGAATTATAACACTTCTCAATTTCCTAAAATCGGATAAAAACAACTACAGTTTTATACTTTAAAGAGGGATGTTATTAAGACATTTTAATGAGCTAGAATTGTCTTGAACCAAACTGAATGTTGTAGAGGAGACTGCTGGGCCATTTTGATATATTAATATTTAAGATCCTATGGTTGGAGTCGGTGCACTCCTCAATTTTCTAAAATCAGACCAAAAAGACACAAAAATTTGAATTCTTAGAGAAGGGGGTGGTCTGATTAGGACATTTTAGAAACTAGAGATGTCTAGAACCAAATTGAATCTTGTAGAGGAGACTGTTGCGAACATTTTGATGTATTAATATTTAAAATCCCATTTTTGTAGTCGTATCACTCCTCAATTATATAACATCCAACCAAAAACACCGAAAAATATGAATTCTTTAAAAGGGGGAGGGCTGATTAGGAGAATTTAGAAGCTAGAGATGTCTGGAACCAAATTGAATCTTGTAGAGGACATTTATGCGAACATTTGATTTATTAATATTTAAGATCTCATGGTTGGTGTTGCATCACTACTCAATTATCTAAAATCCAAACAAAAAGACCGAAAGATTTGAATTCTTTAAAAGATAGTGGGGGTGTGTGATTAGGACATTTTAGGAGCATATTGATGTCTGGCACGAAAGTGAATCTTGTAGAGGAGAGGGTTGCGAACATTTTGCTGTATTAATATTTAAGATGACATGACTGGAGTCGTAACACTCCACAATTTCCTAAAATTCACCCGAAAATACATAAATATTTGACTTCTTTAAAGGGAGGCTGGAGATTAGGACATTGTAGGTGTATAGAGAAGTGCTTTCAAGTACAACTTGGGTTGCTGATCGCACATCACTCCTCCGAGTTTATATCATTCACTCATTTTATTATATATCGTATTGACTAAAACTGTGTTTATGGATCGGCAAGACTTCCTGTACTGCAAAAACTGGACACTGTTCATCACTCAGCACAAAGGATATGTTCTGGGGTATTCCGCACATCACCCGTCCAGAGTCTATACGCTGTGTGTCAACAGTTACCATTAGACCAGAGACGAATGCAGCAGTCTCTCAATTATTATGCTAAAATCATTTCGACCCCTAATCATCCGATACATTCCATGAATCCAAATACCTCTAATGAGATTATATGATGCTCCTTCCATGAGCATATCACCGTTTCTCACACGAGCCGAATCACATCTGTGGCTCACATACCTATGTGATATTCGGATAGAGATTATTGACTCATTTTCTCATCCGCCTTGGTATAAGCCACAAATGCTGTTATCAATATATTTGCTCACTACCGAAAATCGGACTCAATCCCTATTGTTTTTCAGCAGCTTTATTCTTCTCATCGCTGTCAGTATCTATCATATAAACCTGTATTCGCATATGGTTCTAAAACAGGACATGTAGGCTGTGGAGTTTTTTATTAACAATACAGCTTTTAGTTACAGCCAACATTTATCCTGCTCCATCTTTACTGCTGAAACACCAGCAATCTACTACGTGCTCCAGCATATGAATATAGATTTTAATGAATTTTGTAGATATTCATTAAAATTGTCACCTTTGTTAGCATGAGTATTATAGAAGCTTTGAAAAACTATCTTCTCCTGTCATCCAGTTGTGTCGAGAATTTTCAGAACATTAGATTCCCTTGCTGGCGAGGGATACAAAATAATATTTTATTGGGTACCAAGTCACGTAGGTCTTGTTTGAAATGAGAGAACAGATGCAGCTGCAAAGACTGCAGCAAATCGTTTTTACCATCGGTTCCTTTGTCAGGTGTGAGAAAGGGTGTAAAAAATGTATTTGTTCCCTTTGGGAAGAATCATGGGACTTGCAGGTCGAAAACAAACTCCATGACATATTCCCATCCCCCACTTAATAATCAGTTTTACCGTTACGAAGCGCTGATGTAAGATTAACTCGCCTTCATATCGGACATACACGTTTCACACACAGACATTTGTTTCTAAGTGAATTAAACTCAATGTGGGAGACGTGTGACATATACTATTCATCATATTTTAATATCATGTCATGCTTTTAACCAAGAACGCTTATAATTTCTTAAAACTGATTTTTTAGCATTTTTTGATTTAATAGAGGATCTACCTCATAGAAACCAATTTTCTTTTTTGAGGGCAATAGGCTTTTTACATTTTTTTATTATTTGTGTTATAAATTTTAAATTTTCCCTTTTGTATTTTAAAATTATATTTTAATAGTACTATTTCTTATTTTTTAAAGTTTTAATGTTGCTTGGGTTAAAAAAAAAATTTGTAAATAAAAATAAAATATTCTTAAAAAAATCTTACTCTTGGCGCAGAATGCCCAATTCTGGACCTTGCGCCACAAAACCCAACCAACTGTATGATGTAATACCTGATTTCTGATCCATAAGGATTACATGGAACAAATCTCTTCCATGTGAATCCATGCCTGCGGTTTGGTTAGTCTTTGCATGTAGAGAGTGACATCTGAATAAAAAACTAACCAACCATTAATGTATTAATACAGAATTTTTAGGAATAATGTTTGGCAATTCGAATGAGAAAATGGTGCTTTAGACTTGCAGATTTTGTACAGTTTTCTAGATTGGAATAACGAAATTATTGCCTGTTGTAGCAACGGAACCTGCAAGAGACTGTTTCATGCATTTCCGATGTCTACCTAATTAAATAATCTAGTCTAAATTTAAATAACATACAATTAAAACACATTTTAAGAATAGTTAAAAAATAAGAAATAATTCCGTAGGGAATATGCAGGATATCAATAAATACATTTTCATCTCTCATACCCTTACCTGTTTTAAGGCTACGAAGTGCGGCTATAAGATTAAATGACCATTTTATTGGACACACATTTCACATATAAGCATTTATTTTTACATGAACTAAACCATTTGTGTGAAGCGTGTGATGAACCATTTACTGTTTTTTAAAGTTGTAATTTCTTGTGTATAGTTTTTAACCACCAACGTTGAATCTTTTTTAATTGTGATATTTTAACTTCGATTTGCTACTCCATAGAATCATGTTTACCTCTTTAAATGCAACAGGCTTTTTACATTTCATACAATTTTTGTATTAAATATGTAATCTGTGCCTTTATTTATATAATATATGTGCAAATATTTTAATTATACTACATATTTTTGTATTTTAACTTTAAAAAAAAGTTTGGGTTTCGAAAAGAAAAATCATTACACTAAGTCTTATTAATTGAGCAGATTGTCAACTTTTGGACCTTGTGCCACAAAATTTAACCAATCAAAATAAATATTAAGTTATGTCTACAATTTTTTAAATTTTTTTCTAACATGTGCCTTTGAATTCAAATAAGCAAACATTAAATTTGTTTTTTTTTAATTTTTAAATGTGTATTAGGGTAGTAAGAAAGCAGTTGAATGTTTTAGATTTTGTTTGATTGAAAATAAGTGTGTATAAAGAGTAATAATGAATGCATGATAGAACGAATGTTATCTCTGAGTGTGTGGGTATGTTGAAAGGAAAGTAAAGTTGAAATGGGCATATAAAAAGATCTGTGTGAAAGACGTTTGGTTTGTTAAAAAGATATTGTATGTGTTATTTTAACAGCTGTGGGTGTAGGATATATGCAGGATTTCTTAATCAAAGAAACGTGAAGCCATGAAAATTCATTGTCAGAAAATATTTCGATCTGTTTGTCAAATGCCTAACATTCAGAGTTTCCATTCAACTGTTTAGGTATTTCAATTCCACCTAGAATGCGGATGTTTTTAGATAGTAATCCACTTCATGTATACTTTGCGCTCACAGGCTAATTGGATCATTATCCAGTTAACCTTTAAAATGTGAGTGAATATCAAACAAATCAAACTAAACCAACAATTTTTGAGAAATTGAAATTCTCTCTATTTGGAAATAGATGCCATAAGGAATTATATGTTAAGGATGAACTAGAGCTATATTTCTGTTAATTTTCACAAATTAAATGTTAAAATGACTAGAAATATTCAGTGAAAATTTGTAAATAAAAGTAGAAAAAAATTGTAGGTTAAAGATGGTGCTTAAATTTAATGAATTAAGAAGTAGCAACACTTAACATTACGGCCGAATATAGTAATGACGATCTTTTCAGTATTGAATCAAAAAGGAAACAAAGCTACAGAGTAATAGATAAAAGGAAAAATGAACAAATAAATCAGAGAGGAGCAGATAAATTATGTATATAAACCATTAATTTTCCTCCGAATTTGAGAAATGGATGCATATATTAGAACAGAATTTTGCCTTTATTTTTATGAATATGATCCATTGTAGGAATTTAGGTACTTAGTACTTTAAAATGGAGCAATGATCGGGAAAGTTATGAAACAATGTTTCAAGTTACTGTAATTACAGGAGAGATAAAGAGGGGGTGGGGGAAATCAGATATCGTACACGTGTGTTGTTTAACTGTTTTGATTTTAAAAGAATCCAGTAAGAATATCAGTGATACTATGAATAGCATGTAAATGCGTTATAGTAAGGTAACTTCAATGTACTGGTATTTTTGTTCCGGTCACTGTCAGCTCGCTCTAAAAAGATAATTCAAGGACTGTATCAAATGATAAAATGCCAATTACATTTTACACAAGTTTGCAATTCTGTTAATTGATTTTGAAGACTTATCTTTAAACTGAATATAACTACATTTGAAATTATGCAATTAATTACTATATTCGTCTTTAATGGTTCACGTTTAATTTAAACTTAATGAGATTTGCCTTAAATTATCCAATCTGTATTCTTAATATTTAATAACTAACTTCATTAAAAATAGAAATTAAAATGTAAAAATTGTGTTATTTAGGAACACTGAATCAAATATTTGTTAATTCAAACATGCAATCGATCTCTTTATAATTAATAATAAAATTCACATTTGGTCAAATAGTTGGATATCCATTGTTTGTATTAACATAAAATGACTTAATTTTGATTAAAGGATGTTTATTTTAAACTATCTGAGACCAAAATTTCATTTGATGTTTCTAAATTCTCTTTAATGAATACTTTGTTTCTATCTTTAAATCATTGATATCAAATATAGACAGGAGAAATATTATGATTTTCTAAGATATTAAACATAGCAGTTTAAGAAAATATGAAACATTGACTATCCAAGTATTTTAATTAATGGAATTTGAATCAATGGAATTATTCAAATTCCATTAATTAAAATACTTGGATAGTCGCAATTAAAAATTGCGACTATCCAAGTATTTTAATTTTAATTAATGGAATTTGAATGGATTTAACAAATTCAGCTTTGGCTGAGGCTAGAAACGACAATTTTTACCGTAAATCCTTTCATATAATTTCTTCAATAGAAAGTTTTCCAGAATTATTACTTTTTTCTATAATACAGGATTTGAAAGAACTTTAATTAGAAGTAACATACAGTTAGGTGATATACATTATAAAAATTAATATAGCGAATATAAGAAATGGTTAAAACAGTTTCACTTTTATTTTAGCTTAATGTTTTTGAAATTCGGGTTTCTGTCAGATTTAGAAAATTAAAAATATATTCCAACTGAGAGAATGAAAAATTGATTTTTTGGTTACATATTTTAAGCTTCAAAGATAACTTTTTATGTTTCTACATTGTGTTTAGTGGATAGTTAATTTTTCTTTCAAATATTCAGATTTTTGTAATTATTTCCTTGATTAATTTTCTTTTTCAGAATAATGAAAAACTTTCATAGGAATATAAAATCCTTTACTTTTTAAATTTCTCTCAAAATTCCTTATTGAAAAATAAAAGATGCTTCAGTTGCTGGTTTCTAGGCAATTTTGAAATCTTTTGTTTGATTTAAAATTGAAGCAATAACAAGCTTTGTAGTCAAATATCTAATTACTTCGTTTCTTCACTTAAAGTATCTCATCGCAGGAGAAAAGTTAATCTGAAATAAATTCTTAACCTACTAAAATAAATTTCTTTTGACTAGTATTTTGGTTTTTAAAAGCATGAGATATATTTTCAACTGTATCGTGTAGTGAAAAAGGTAAGTATTAATCTATCAATGACATCAGGTATTTATGTATAATAAGTAACCATAAAATATTTAAACAAGGGTAAAGGTAAGTAAATCTTCTATAATGAAATTTTATATGATGGTAAGTTTTAGATTTGTACTACGAGATGAAGGTTAGTGTTACATATAATATAACTTGAAAAATTACTAATCTTACTCCAGTTCATGAGTACTTTAATGTGAATTTACAAACTATAAAAACATTGTAAAATGATAATTAATTCAACGATTTCAGAATAATGAAATTTCAAGTCTTACAAAAAAATATACTGGTTGCCAGCAACAAGCCACTGAAGTATAAACAAAAAAAGCAATGTTAATTGCTGCTCAGCCTCTTGTTAGTAAAACAAAACTCAGGAACTCTTCCGATCATAAGCAATGTGTCAGGTGAATTTTAGTTTTGTTTTTGAGATTTTTAAACAGTCAAATAAGCAAACTGTAAAGATGGTTTATGGGGCTAGAGTCGTAAAAATTAGTATTAAATAATGAGAAAAATTTAAGTGTTTGGCTTCTTATGGAAAATTTCTTTAAAAAAAAGTCTCACCATGAAAAACGATTTATAAAATTAAGTAGGATTACGCTATCATTCTCTTGCAACCTTTAAATTAATAATGAAACTCGATAATATGACACTTAGATTTTAAGTCGGGGATCAAAAAATTAATGAACTATGACATTAACCTCAACGAATTGCATAAAGAAAATGGACTTTTGTTTGTGGAATTACTGATCCAATGGAAGGTAGAAAACTGTTACTAATGTAAACATGCATATATTTTTGGGTCCCAGACTTATATAATTTCATAAATATATTAAGTAAATAGTCAAAAGTAAGCTTATGAATCTGATGCTTTTGTAGTTAAGAAAATTAAGCAAGTTTTGTAGATTAGATGAGTTAGATATTTAGTTATGTATATTTAAATTAGAGTTAGATATTTAAGTTAATTCTTCATTATTAATTTAAAAGCTCTGTTTAGTTGTAGGTTTCTCCTTACATTGGATTATGTTTAGGAAAAAGCCCCATTGTATTTTAATTAAATTGATCTGCAGTGCATAGAACAGGTCTTACTTGAAAAAGAAAAACAAGCGTTTTACTTCCAAGGAAAAGCTAGTTTAAATATTAAAGAGCATTTAATTTTCAATTGTGCAGTTTGCTTTGGATAAATGAATTACAAAACATACAAATTTTTGTTAAAGGTGCATGGTAGTTATTTAGAGAAACAACACACGGGAATTATTCCATGTATAAAAGCATGATTTCAAACACTATAATTTTCACATAAATTTTCTTTTACAACAACACTTGGCAATGTTTCACTTATAATAATTATACAATCACAGAAATTTTTTATCTTAATTTACAATCCACTCACAAACAAATGCAATATTTAAAAAAGACTATTTTAAAAACCAACTTTTTCTTTTCTTTCTTTTATTTATTTATTCATTTATTTATTTTTTTATTTATTTTATTCAATTGGTGTAACATTTTTCGTGCAAATTATATTTGCCCTAATGTTTCAATAGAGTTAATATTGGATACCTAACTTAATTGATTGTTTTAATTCCTACACAAAATAATCCGCAATAACTAGAAGACTTTAAATTGGAACTGATTTTAAGCATTGTTTATAGTGAATTAACAAATGGGTTTTAAAAACTGAAATATCTAAATAAATTAAACATAATCTAAAATGATTTAATTTAGTGAAATAAAATTAACTTTTTACTTTATTTATATTTCAGTTTTGTTCCTATTGATTTTTTATTTACATTGATAATATGTATATTAAATGAGATAATATTCACTTGTAAACCTCTTCAATCCATTGATATGGAAATATATTGTTTGACCCTCACTAAAGCCAACTGTTAAGGAAAAGACAAATTGTTTTAAGCTTTATAATATTTATTTTAACGATTCAAGCAAAATTTGCAAACTACTTGCTAAGTAATATTTATTATTAATCTCAATAGAAATAATCACTATTAATTGAAACATTTGTTAAGTAAATACGCATATTCAGAATAAATATTATTTTCCCATACCTCCAGACATTACTTCCATTGTTTTTGATAACCTTGTTTTGGTATTCTTTTGTTTACTTAAGGCAAATGTCATCAGTTATGAGTAAAATAAAAGCTTAAATTTAAAAATCTAAATAATTTGAAACTTTATTGTATCTTATTAAAAAAAACTCCCTCCTTGAATAAATTAATCCATTCGCGTCACAGTTGCATAAAAACATAATTATCAATTCATTATTTGCTGAGTAGACTCTCTTTGATGAACCCTCTTTACAGCAGGCTGTGTACATGTAGCTGGGTTAAGAAAGCAAAACAATGAAATTGATCTAAAAATACATACTTTGACATTAGGCTTCATTTGCAATGTAATCTACTTGCAATATTATTGTAAAATGTGCTTTAAATGAATCAGAATTTAAATACTTAAATGGTATCTTTGGAATATAATTAAAGAATTGTTCCTTTACAATTCCTACTAGATTACTTGTGATGCAAATTTTATTGTTTTAATAACTCTCACTTGTTATTGTTTCATTTCAATATCAGAGAAACAGTTAATTTTGTTTTAAAAATATCTGGAATATCTGCTGACTAGCAGATGCATCAAATTGACAAATTCCGAGAATCATTAACATTTTATCTATGATAGCTATGCCTTTTCTTATCTCTACACATGATTAGTTTTTTGCAATCATTTTCCATTTCATTCAGTATTGGCGAGATTTAATTTTGCAATTAGTTACATGTTGCTCATTTTAGATTTCACTTTCAATAAATTTAAAAATTTTTTGGAGATTTTGGATTTTACTGTTGATTTTAGATTTAGAACAAATCAATTTTTAAATTTTTACAGAAATTCAGCTCTTGTTCTATAAATTTTACTGTTCTTGATAAGTTCTAACTTAAGGCTAAATGGAAACTCTGACTAATTTCAATATAAATAAAACTTTTTTGTCACCAAACTTCCTCAGAATGGAGGGGTCTAATTTTTATTATTTAGATCTCGGTTTCTGTTCAAATGCAAACGTGTTTGATTTAGTAATTTTGATTAGAGAAGTCGCTATTTAATTACACTGTAAGTCAACAAAGTGTAAACTTCTGATATTTTAAACATATCTCTCAGTGTTCAGAAACTCTGGTTGCCTCAACAAAGTAGAAGTGCCATTTCATTCTCGCATTTTAACTTGTCACAATTTACCACAGGGGTTGAATAAAATATATGTGGCATCAGAAATTCTCATATCTGCATCCTTAAAAATTTCAATAGCAATTTTTTATTACGCATACATATTTTACTATCTTTTATTTTTCCAGCTAATGCACCATTATATTTTCCATATAATTTAATACATTGCAATGCAGATAAAAAGCTAGTTTGTTGGGTTTTGTGGCACAAGATACGAGAAAAGGACAAGCAGCACCAAATCAGATTAAAAGAGTCCGGATTTCTACATTTAACAACTTGTAATTTGCGACAATGGTTAAGAGTTCTCAGCCGCATTCAAATTTATTTAGCTAATCTATACCAAGATTTCATTTCTTGGTACGCAACAGCATTTTGAACTAAGCTAATTGAATAATCAGTACTCACAAATTTCTTGATCATTTCAGTACAAGAAATTCATTTAAGAGATCTTAGTCCTCGGTTACGTTCCATAAGAGTTTTAGTTGAATGCAGTAATAAAGAATATTAACTTTAAAGCAATTGCATGAGTGTTCAGTTTGCAAATTTACAGCATTCATGTTTGGTTTACAGTAAAGTAACTCCACACTCACGAAATAATTTTATGTCTATCATATCTCATATTTGGGGAATTCTTTTGAAATGTACGTATTTAACAAACAATCCTTTTAATTGTATTAATATCGAAACACATTAATTTGAAAATAATATTTTAGTAATAAAAAATTATATTTATATAATATTTTTAAATCACGGTTAATTTTCAAGACGGCATTGTAATGTGTTTTTAAAATTATTAAACTTAGACTTGTGTAAATCTGAATCTGTTACAATAAAAGATGACATAATTTTACGAATTCTGCAACCATTTGGACACTCAATTTATCCATATTTGACAGTAATTAATTGGAAGCCTGAAGACACCTGTTTCCCGAAAATAATTTCAGAAGAGTCATATTAGACTGATTTACTTTCTAAAAATTTTTTTTAATTAGTCATTAACAAAAGAGTAGAACTAAAAATTCAGTTTTTGTAGGTATTGTTTTGTCTATATTCTATGAAATGTCCAATTTTCCAAAAGCATGAAAATAAAGAAAATATTTTAAGGTCAAATTATCATAAAAAGCATTAAAATTATTTGATGCTTCAAGTAAATTTAATGTTGGAAGGTAGAGCAAAGAGAAATAAAAAATGTAAATCTGACAAAATAATTCTGAATGTTACAAAAAAAAAAAAAAAAAAAAAAAAAAAAAAAACATGCGTATTTAATGATTTTTCCGGATGATACATTTGACAGGCAGATTTATTTTTCCATTTTTAAGAATCTGCATTAAGAGGCACCATTAAATTATTCACTAATTTTAAAAAGATTGATTTTTTGTTGCAATTTTTCTTTGTATAAAATATATGTAAAAGGTAATTTTAGTTGGAATTAATGAAAAAACCCAAATTAAAGGATGACTGACCAAATATTTGTGTGTAATGCAATATAAAAAATATTTCATGTTTGTCAGGGTTGACCAGCATTTTAGAAGACATTTATAGCAATGGAATATTTAAATTTGTTTCACTTCTTTCACAATGTCAAATTATCGTTCGCTCTTAAATTCACGAGAAACTTAAGCTAATTTAATTGATTTGTGTCTATATTATCAATAATTGTAAATATTTCATGAATCAAGCAAATATTACATATATTTGCTTGATTCATGAAATATTCTGCGTTGCTATTACCTTTGAAGATATATAACTTTGTTTACAGTAACTTCAAAAATTTTCACTTTGGCACTTGAATTAATTTAAGGGAGAATGCTTTCATTTAGAAAGCGTAGTTGATTAGTTTCTAATATACTCTTCCATTCCCCACTTTTAATGTTAGAACTTCATGTATAACGGAATAACTAAACACAAATTTTGTTATGTATCTACAAGTGTTATTTTCTGCTTATGAACTTTAAACATGGTATTCATTGTATACATACGTAAACTGTGCATGGTGCATATCTGTAAATAAGTTATAATTTTTTGTTTGTATGAAATAAAAGCTATATTTCTCTCTTCTAGGATTTTTCTGTATAACATGAATACACCTAACACACCACCAGTTAGAACTATTGATGTTATTTTCTAATGAATATATACGAATGATCCTTTAAAATCTATTTATTTCGTTTATAAGTAGCAGTAGACATTTGTGTTATTCAATAAAGTAAATTCTAAATAGCTATTCAACATTTTACGTAATATAGCTTGTTTTCTGTGTGTTCTCTTTTATTTTGAACAGTTTATTATAGTGATAGAAACTTACGAAATTTGAGGAATAGTAGTGCTAAATAATTCACATACACTATAAAACTGCAGTGACTTTAATACATTTTCATGCAGTAAGCATATGTATATCCTATTTGCATATGAGTAAAATCTAAATAGATTATTTTAAATCGACTATATATACATGATATACTGGATACCTTATACAGCCTCTTGTCACAATCCATTTCAGAACAACTGTTGCTATTTTTTTATAAACGTGGTGTCCTGTTACAGTAAATCAGATATGGGCTACCGAATGACTCTAATGACTTTACTCAAGGCACCAACTAATGGAAATTGCAGAGTTAGCATTCGGATCTCGAATATGGTACGAGATAAAGGGAAAAGGAATTGCAGAATTGTAGAGCGTTAGCAATTTATTGTGAAAAGAGATCATTGACATGGATGTGAAAAATAAAACAGGTAGCGTGCATTTGTAAATTCGCTATTCCCTATACTCTGATGTCACAAAATGTGAACAGAAGGAGAAAAATATTTCGAGCTAATACGACACCGCAATGAAGCGCAATAGTATCATTTGTAGTTCCTAGTCCAAAGAACTTGGTTCAAGCCTCGAAAGTGTTGCATTTTCTTGTATTGAGCTCAACATCAACTCAATTACAATGAGCAACATCAATGAGTACTTAATGTTAGAAATTGTTGGAGTATGAAACTATTTAAGAAACATCACACTTGAGACCATTAGTATGAAAGAAACGGCATATTTAATTTATACTATACTGAAAGTTATAGTTTCTACAGAACTATTTTCCAAAGGTGAGTACTGTGAAATGGTTTTACTGTACATTGAATGAGGACTCAAGGTTGTAGTAGAAATGTTTCGTTGCTGGCTTGAATCCTTTTTATCAAACCATCCTATCTAATGTAAAGTGCTTAAGGGAGACAAACTATGTGATTCGAGCGCTATCTGACAGGCCAGAAAAAGAATGTGAGCAACTTCAACCAAATTAGGTAATAGCATACGCCCTTCGCATACCCAAAACGCAGTACAAGGCATATAATTGAACACTGTGGCTTCATAGGAATTCGAGTTCGGAAAATCTTCCAAGTGTTGGGCACATATCCTTACCGACCAACGCCTCAGCATGCTTTACTGGACGGGGACACCGATCCACTTTATTCATGGTGCAACTTCATTATGAGTCAGATACAGGTTCAACCAAGATTCTTTGCAGATGTAGAGTGGATGGTCGAAGCATTCTTTTCACGGAATAGCGTGTATAATAAGCAACGCACCCATTACTGGGAGATGGAAAACCCTACATGTTTCACCGATTTTCAACATTAAAAGTTGCCTGGTGTTAACGTTTTAACTTCTTCATAATTCTTTCCCGAAGGGGGAAAGGATTCTACTAATTGTCTGGCAGGGGAATTTTAACTGTAGATTCAACTAAATATAGTAATTTATCAGCATCCTCAATATCTAAATCTCGTTTATCTTTTTGAACTGAACCCACCATTGGAGCCAATCTTTTACATTACCATTAGACTGTTTTAATTCTAATTCTGGTAATTTAAATTTCTGGGGGGAGTTAAAATTTTCAAAAGAATTTTTCAGTGCCAGATTTTCTTTTGCCGGTTTATTCAAAATATTTAATCGTCTTTTTAGTTTCGTAATGTTTTTATCTAATTCTTTTAAATTATCCTACTTCTGTTCTAAAAAAAACAATTTGTTTTTCTATTATATCTATGTCCTCCTCCTTATTTTCTAATATTTTCAAAGCTTTATTTAAGGCTTTAGAGAAATTAATTCTCATCGGTGCTCTTCATATACGAATGCTATTAGCACTTAATTCTAAATTCGTATCTAATTCTTAAATAATTCAAATAATAATAATAATTGAATCCCGGCAGGGATGCTAAATTTCGGTAACAATACAATCACCAAAAGAAATAAAGTTATAAGGGAAAATTTACTCTTACCTTATTCGTCCCGGGATTCATTCATTCAGTAACATTGCATCTATACACATAATCAAAGAAAAATTATTTAATATCGATATTTTTTATTTATAATTAAAAAACATGATAGAACAGATATATATATATACAAGATTTAGATTTGGTGCGCACGTATATACACATTCCTTACGGATCAAAACATAGTATTCTGTTTACATTTCTTTCGCATTACCATGGGAAAAAAATGAACTCACCATTGGAGCCAATCTTTTTTATTACCATTAGACTGTTTCAATTCTAATTCTGGTAATTTAAATTTCTGGGGCGAATTAACATTTTCAAAAGAATTTTTCAGTGCCAGATTTTTAGCTGTCGGTTTATTCAAAATATTTGTATCTCAACCTGACGTCATCAATGCTCAATTGGCAAAGAGAGTTATATTACTTTTTGATGATCGCGAAGATTTCCAACAATATCCTTGCTTAATTAAAAGCAATATTTCACTTAAATAAGAATAATAAACGTACAGAAAGCATAATATATTCCCATGTGTTATACAGGTCAACTCTAAGGAGGCAATTACATACAAAACATATAGCTATTTATTACTTTTTCTGTATATTAAATTTTAAGAATATTCTTATGTATTACAATGAAAAATCTTTCCTACAAAGTTCCCAAAAGAATCTTTTAATCATCACTGGGAGGACTCTATGAAAACAAGGAAATATTTCTAAACTTACCTAAAAATAATATCCTTGTTTGCTTAAGAGCAGCATTTCCTTTAAATAAGAGTAATAAACATACAGAGAAAAAGTGACATATTCCCATGGGTTGTACAAGTCAACTCTAAGGAAGCAATTATATATTGAACATAGATTTTTATGGTATGCTTTTTATTTGCAATGTGAAGAATATTCTTATTTATTAGGTTGGAAAATATTTCCAAATGAACTTTCAAGTGAATGTCTTAATTTTCACTGGGAATATTATCTGAACGCAATGAGATTCCTTTATATTGAAATTTCATCAAGCAATTTTTTACAATTAAAATAACTATTCTTTTTAATAATGTGTGCAGATAGAACAGGTATAATTAATTCCGATGTGTTGTGTATGTTAACTCCAAGGAGGCATTGGTAGATAAGATATAATTATATACATAATTTCAATTTCCAGAATATTATTTCAATTTTAAAAATATTATTCCATATTATTTTGAAATATCTTCCATAATATTCCCCCAAGCAAATTGTTTTTGATGGATGGCAAGAATAAATTTTGAGTAAAAGTATTTTGTTAACTATTTACAAAAGTAGAACGCCTGTCGTGCAAGTTTTTGATGGAATGATTGTGTTTAGTTGTCGCTTAGCGGTTACTTTTTACACACAATATTTAAATAGTCCTAGAGAGACCTACCATTCAATAAGTATTCAGACCCCTTACAGACTCTGAAACCCACGGTGGAAATCAAACCCACGAAGTGTTGAAGTTTTTGAACCCTGTTTCTCCAACTTGGCTGCTTTCTATAAGTATTTTCCAGTGGAAAATGTAAATTTTCATTAAAAATTTATGATTAAAAATTACCGTTATTATTTACCTAGCATTGTTCACAAATATGCTTTTTCTTATAAATTCAGGCTTTGAAAATAAAAGATCTGTTAAAAACAGAATAGTAGTAGTTATATGACCGAAACAGTTTTGGAGCTTGATACTCGTAGGCTTATAGCTCACATTGAGTAGGATTGAGTTCTTTCTGAAAACTCGTCAAAAATTTAGAACACCATTTTGGAACATTAACAGACAACTTAAAAAAACAGAAAGAATAACGAGCGGATAATTTAGTTTAATTTACTGTTGACGTTATAATTAAACGATTTTAGTTTAGATGATTTAATAAATGAATTTTTTTTCACTTGCATTACTACTTCTTTTTACTGTTGACGCGTTATAATGGTAAAAACAAAACATGTTTGTGCCATAATTGATAATAACGATAATTTTTCAGAATAAGGAAAAATCATCTCGATTTTTATAGAAAAATGAGTTTGTAGTACAGAATGAAAAGTATATTCCGTAAATATTTTTTTAACTTCAACAATTATGCGCAGATGACGATTTAAAAAGCATGGAAAAGAACCATGCATCTTCATTTATGAAAATTGAAGAATTTCTACCGTATTAATATTCTACCATTTAAATAAATTATATCGTAGTATAAGCATTTCCAAAGAGAATTCAAACTAGTATTAACTATGTTTTGAATAAATTCTAACCAAATTCAAAATTTCAAAATAAAATTGCTTTTAAACTATCCAAAGATAAAGAATGATATGAGGCTCATTCCATTCCGAGTAGTCGTTTTTTTATTCAATTTCAAACAAAATTTCTGCTTGCAAACAGAATAAGAAGTTTATTTAGAAAGATAATTATAGATTCTATTTTTCTGTTACAAATTTTAATTTGTTTAATAGTTAAAAAAAAATTTTTTTTGAATTTCACAGTGGTCTAGTATAAAATTACTCTTCGGAATGAACTGTCTCAAGTTCGATCTAAGCGATTGAATAAAGAAAGACCAAATTTAATTGTTTTGAAGGCATGTTTATTGGGATAGATGCACAGACACGTTTAGGACTTCATCCCTTTCGATACGGGAATATGTGTCACAATCTATGAAATGTTCTCTGTGAGAATATATGAAGTGAATATTGAAATAGCTTAAAAGCACTCTAGATCATTGGCAGGTCTTCAGTGTGTGATGAAAATTTAAATTTAGCGCTTAAGGAATTTACAGTATGCTTAGTTTGTTCTTTGAAAATTTTTATTAGTGTTTCTTGGTAAGTAAAATTTGACACTTTAGCTGGGCTTTAATCCATTACTTAATAAATATATAAAGCTACTTTAAATTCATGATTATAGAAATTATGCAAAAGTGTATTTTAATTTCCTAGAATTAGCATAACTCAATTCAGAATGGATGTGAATTTACTAATAAAAAAACAAGTTTATTATTTTACAATTTGGCTTTTTTAGCATTAGAAAACTTTTATGAGCATTTCAAATTGTTTTGAAGGCGCATAATTATGTTGTTCATAATTCTTGCATTTTATTAAATTAAAATTAACTGTATATTTTAATAAACCACATTAAATTTCAATAACACACACTTTTGTAAGCTGAATATCAAAGGATATCCATGCTTTAATAAACTAACAAAATTATTTCAAATACAACCATCAACATTTTAAGTTTTTTGCTATTAAATTATTTAAATTTTTAAGCTCAGATTTGGAAATTGAACAAACATTATATTAATAGGATAAAAACAACCTTGCCTACTGCTTGTACTTTTTAATGAATAAAACACCAGTTGATTTCTTCATGCATCATTATCTTAGATTTTTACAAAAATTAGATTTAGTAAGGAAACTTAGTTTCCAGAAGCTCACAGAAAAATGAGAATTTCCTTGAAAATTTTCTAAGAAACTGCATCAGTTTAAATTCCAAAAGTTCTCTAAAGAGGATTCCTTAAAACAAAAGAGTAAATAATTTTTGTTGGCTTGATATGCTACTTTTTGTAACTGTAACATATCAAGCCAACAAAAGAAAATTTTGTGGAAAATTTAATTACCAACTCTTTGTAATTAAATTTTCCACATAATTTTCTTTACTAAGTTTCTTTATAAAGTCTTTCTTTACAAACTCTTGATAAAAAGCAAAAAAGAAAGTATGAAGCTAAACAGAATTTCCACGTTAAGACAAACTGTTAATAGGTATGTTTCCATGTTATATTTAAATAATATTAAAATTAGAATTAACTGAAATTTTTAGCGAAATTTAGAGAAATTTCACAGTAAAAAAATATTTATTATGCTTCAAAATATGTATAAAAACAATAGCTTTAAATACTTTTCATCATTTCACTAGGGCTTGTATTAATTTACGTCAGAAAAAATTTAATTCCTTAAACTTTCACAAATAATAAACGTAGTATATTTTATAAATCACTTTTTACTAAGCTGACTCGTCATTTACGAGGATCAGAGAATAAAAAAACCAACAACACTTCGTCCGTTTCACACACAAAATTAAACTTCTACTTACTCTTAAAACAAATAAAGTATGAGACTAGTGTCGCCGCCAATTCTCATAAGCAAAAAATCAGAGAAGCAATATATTTCAGGTAAATCCGAATTAACACTGCAGATTGTTTTCAATGTTTATGATCAATGTATTTTTGCTTCGCTAAGAAAAAAGTTCCATTTCAATACGTAAATTGCACATCTTAGTTACAAGGAAATTCTTTGAGTCCTACAGTTGAATTATGC
The DNA here is from genome assembly GCA_030067965.1 of Latrodectus elegans. Lineage (NCBI taxonomy): Eukaryota > Metazoa > Arthropoda > Arachnida > Araneae > Theridiidae > Latrodectus > Latrodectus elegans. Next base: position 10,316,134 of record CM057814.1, read on the forward strand.
GATTATAGAATTGGCTGCATGAGATGAAATGCGTATTACATGAGATGAAATGCGTATTACATGAGATGAAATGCGTATTACATGAGATGAAATGCGTATTACATGAGATGAAATGCGTATTACAAATAAAAAAAGTGCAATGGGCGATCGAACTTTATTTTTAATTAATAAATTCAGTTATGCTCTGATTTGGTTAAAGTCTTCATGTACCTCACAAAAAATTATACAAATAAATCGCTCACAAAAAAAGGTTTGCGAGTCATTTGTATAAAACTCGTAGTCTTAATTCAACTCGAAATAGGACAGAACTTCCAACCACAATGAGCTTTACAGGTGTGTGGTGTAAGTTAATTGTTAAACGAAATGTTTTATTGGAAATTATAAGTGCTTTAGATTGTGATTTATCTCACGACTGCAGACTACTTTTCTCTCATGTTATAAATTATTGAACTCAATAGTAATATATGTATATATATAGGCGTGTGGTATTCAATGCTGTTATGTAATTAACCATCAGCAAACAATAGTGTAATTATTCACAAGTTTCAGAATTTTAGTACACTACTGAACATTAAAATTGCTACACCAAGAAGGCAACATGCTACAGACGTGAAATTTATACGAAAGGAAGAAGGTGCTGTGATATGTGCAAATGATTAGCTTTTCAGCGCACTCAGACAAAGCAGGCGCCAGTAGCGACACCTCCATTGTGTTTAAATGAGGAAGTTGTTCAGCCGGTTCCTCATACACCAATTGCATTTGAACGTTGTTGCCTGGTGAAAAGTTGTTGTGATGCCTCGTATAAGAAGGAAAAATGCGTACCAGCACGTTTCTGACTTTGATAAAGGTCGAATTGTAGCGTACCGGGATTGCGGTTTATCTTATCGCAGTATTGCTGCTCGCATTGGTCGAGATCCAATGACTGTTAGCAGAATATGGAATCGATGGGTTCAGGAAGGTAATACGGAACGCCATGCGGGATCTCAACGGCCACCTGTCACTAGCAGCCGAGAAGACAGGCATATTATCCGCATGGCCGTAATGGATCGTGCAACCACGTCACGAGCCGTGAGTCAAGAAACGGAGTCGTTTGGAAGACAACAAGTTTCTGCACGAACAGTTCGACGACGTTTGCAGCAGATGGACTCTCAGCTCGGAGACCATGGATGCGGCTTCCCTTGACGCTGCGTCATAGACAAGAGCGCCTTCAATGGTGTGATCAACGACGATCCTGGGTGCACGAATGGCGAGACGTCATCTTTTCAGATGAATCCAGGTTCTATGTACAGCATCATGATGGTCGCATCCGTGTTTGGCGGCATCGTGGTGAACGCACACTGGCAGCGTGCATTCGTCATCGTCATACTGGCCCATCACCTGGCGGGATGGTGTGGGGTGCCATTGGATACACGTCTCGGTCACCTTTTGTTCGCATTGATGGTGCTTTGAACAGTGCACGTTACATTTCTGGTGTGTTACGACCCGTAGCTCTACCCTTTCTTTATTCGAGCCCTGCGAAACCCTACGTTTCAGCAGGATAATGCCCGACCGCATGTTGCCGGTATTGTACGGACCTTCCTTGATACGGAACATGTTCGGCTGTTGCCCAGGCCAGCACGTTCTCCAGATCTTTCACCAATAGAAAACGTCTGGTCAATGGTTGCCGAGCGACTGGCTCGTCACCAAACGCCAGTCACTACGGTTGATGAACTGTGACATCGTGTTGAAGCTGCATGGGCATCTGCACCTGTACATCCAATCTCTGTTTGGCTCAATGTCCTGGCGTATAACTGCTGTTATTACTGCCAGAGATGGTTGTTCTGAGTACTGATTTCTCAGGATCTATCCAGCCAATTTTTTTGAAAATTTAATCACTTGTTATTTTTAGTATATTTGTCCAATAAATATCATTTTTGTTATCTGCATTTCTTCCTGGTGTAGCAATTTTAATGGCCAGTAGGGTACTTTACAAGCATGAGCAACAATGTCTCTCATATTCAACACATCTGAGTCAAGTTCTGACCTGACATACTAAAAAATTAAGATTACCGAGCAAGTGAAGAGCTCATTATTAATTTCAAACATTATGATCCATTTCTCGTGCGCTTATACTAAAGTATGTTTTTGTTTCAGACACGCACACATTTGTCACTCTATTAATTTCTTATCTGCATTAAACTGCAATTTCTAATAAAATTTGCTCTAGTATGCAAAAATTGATAAATAATATACAAGTTAGAAGTAGTTCTCTAACTAAGGAACATGGAGGAGAAAAAGTCTGATTTAATTTAATTACATTCAAGAATAATCCCTATAATACATAGCATCTGCAAAAAGATCATACTCCTTATCATTCACTGCCAATGATCTGCAAACATTTATCATTGGCAATGCAAAATAAAAGCATATCTACATTGGTAAATGAATATACATTTTTGTACCTTCAAATGGTATTTAAAGTTAAAAAATATATAAGTTAAAATGCACGGAAATTATTGTTTTAAAAACTTTTAAAGTAAAAAAATATACTGGGCAAGGCAACACCATTCTTTTGATATTAAAAAAAAATCATTAGATGTGTATTAATTAAAAAAATATTGGTTCATTTTGCTGAAAATAATTTTATTTAAAATAAAGTAGAATTTTCTATTCCACATAAACGTCACAAACTTATTCGGTTGAAAAACTAATAAAAAATTAATATTTTAGACATTACATGTACTAAGCAGACGAAACCTATTGTTAAGTTTTGTAAATCGGGGATGTATATTCTTTCAGGAATACTTTTCAATTATTCGATCTAACTCACATGTCATAAGTGAAAAAACATTAGAAAACCCCTTTTCTTGAAATGTGTTTGTATTACCTGTCTCCCGATGCACATTTGGAGCTGGAATCGAACTCAGAGTCTTCCGAAACGAAGAACACATTATACTATTAAGTTATGGTGAGTTTCACGGATAGATAATCGAAAAAGAGTGAAGCATATATTTTTAATATTCCTTGCCTTCACAAGCAATTCAAATTCGCACAGTAATTCAAAATTATTACGACTGAAAAAAATGCCAAGAAATTCTTTGTATAATGGGGCATAAATTCATCGCAGGAGTACTTCTAAATAAAATTTTTTTAATTCTTGTTCAGAAATACTTAATCAGAGTTAAATGAACTTACTTGTGTCTTTTGATATTATTTAAAAAATTTTGCTTTATTTTTTTTTTAATTCCCATATTCATTATAATGTAAAAGTATCTAATTAACTTTTTGAAATCAGAACAAGTCTTAGTGAAGTTTGTCGCTTATTAATTATTTTAGATAAGTAGAGTCTGTCTTAAAATAACTTGCAAAAATATTTTTCAGGTTATTTAAAGAATACCGACCCCTCAGGGGGTTTACCTTCTTTAGGTAAACACGGGTGTCACAATCTCGAAGTACCTCAGTGATCTGTCTTCTTCTTTAATTTCTTCTCTCCTCTACTCTTCTGCTTTTTCTTCCTTTTCTCCCTTGCTGTGGTTGCCTAGAAAGAAGTTGAGGGCTCCCCTTGAGTAGCTTTTACTGCTCTGATGCTATTAGCTACTCTTGGTTACTAAATCACCCACGTGTTTGCCATACGTGCAGACTGGTGTCCCTGGAAAGGAGGGTCCTGGTAATTGAGGCCCCCCAGTGACCAGCACATTACTTTGGCCTCTGCTTCAGGCAAATGGGAAGTGTGTTGTGGTCCTCAGCACATCAATCGGCTTTATGGTTCAAGCGATCGGTACATATACTGGGTGACTCGTTAAGGGTGGAGACCACTTCAGGGATGTACCGAGAACGTATAGGAACTGACTAGCATTGTTGCATTCCCTTATAGGGTTTCGTGGTGGGTGATGCCGTATAGTCCCCGAATTTATATTCATCCTAAATGGATAAAAAAACTTTCTCTTCACTCCCTCGGGAGCAACAAATGATAACTTGCAGTGCGAAAATTTTTGTTATAGAAAGAATTGGAAACATGTTTGAATATGTTTCCTCTTTTCTCATTGAAAAGGGTTTAACTTCTTATCTTGGAGAAGTTAAGTCGATAAAGACGTTGCGATCGGGTGTTCTGTTAATAGAAACTGCTACCGAAAAACAATCTATAGTGATACTGAGCATGAAAAAAATTGGTCACATAGCGGAACCTCACAGGAATTTAAATTTTTCATGAGGTGTTATTTCAACGGAGGACTTGTTTCACATGCCCACCGATGAAATACTGGAAAATTTGAAAACACAAAAAGTCTGCACAGTGAAAAAAATTACGATCAAGAGAGATGGTGTATTTTAAACAGAAAGAATCTCATTTTGATTTTCTCGACACCAGACTTACCGCAAAATATCAAAGTGGCTTATATGCGATGTTCTGTACGGTCTTTTATCCCTAATCCTCTAAGATGATTCCAGTGTCAACGATTTGGACACTCTAAAATGACTTGCAGAAGAAAACTGACATTTTCTCGTTGTTCTGACGTTGGCCATGAAAGTACTACTTGGGAAGCCAAAGAAGTGTGTGTCAACTGTAAAGGTTACTACACTTCTAATTCTAGATCTTGTCCCGTTTGGCAACAAGAAAAGGAAATTGTTACCATCAAAATCAAGAACAATGTTTCCTATTTAGAAGCTCGTCGATTAGTTAATTCCCGTACCCCCACTCCTGGTGTTAATTACGCAAATATAACAAAAAAAGTAACCCGATCCTGCAGCACCCAAACCGAAACAATGTCTGTTTCTACAGTTAGTTTTCTCCCAAAACCAAAAAACAACAGAAATTACTGCACCTCTAATCGTCAAATCAACTTTGGCGAAATCAAAAGTTTTAAAGGCTAGAAAATTAAAACTGGCCAAGAAAGGCGTTCGAAAGTCTTCGTTAACTGCCAGAAAAGCTCTTCTGTCTATGGATGCAGACACTGTCAAACTGCATCCTTCAGATGATGATTTCATGTTGGAATGATTCATCTGAGATGACATTGAGCAATAGTGACAATGGTTAGATTGTATTCCATTAATGACTTCCTTTGTTTCATGGAATTGTCGTGGTTTTCGGCCTCGAATTGATGATATCAGATCCATTATGTCAGCCTATAATCCCGCATGTATGGCTCTCCAGGAATCATTCCTGAAGGCCATTATTATCACAAAAATGCGTGGGTTTCAATGATACAGAAAGGATAATGGTGGTGATGTTGCTGTGTGTGGTGGAGTTTGTATACTTACATGAAACGATTATCCCAATACAGCACATCAGTTAAGAACTACACTCCAGGCTGTGGCTGTAAGAGTTCACACTGCATGTCTGATTACAGTTTGTAGCCTCTACTTACCACCGAATGATATCATCCAAGAAGAGGAACTAAACGATGTACTTGATCAACTCCAAACTCCATTTTTATTATTTGGTGATTTTAACGGACATAGTCCTCTGTGGGATAGTGATGATACGAATTCTCGCGGTCGTCAGATTGAAAAGTTAATTTCTAACAATTGCCTCTGTCTGCTAAATACCGACGAGAAGACTTATTTTTACGAGCCAACACGGACATTTCACTCTCTTGACTTAGCTATTTGTTCTCAACCAGTCTTGCCATTGCTGCATTTTGTTGTTGGAAATGATCTTTACAACAGTGATCATTTCCCTCTAATCGTGTCTCAGGCTAGAAATAATAGTGTGTGTCACAACCCACCTAATTATGTGTACAGTCGAAATGATTGGACACTTTTCACGCAATTGGCTTTGATCAGTGAGACTAGAGTTAAGACAGATATGATAGATGATACCGTTAAATATGTCACCGACACAATAATCCGAGCTGCGGATGTTGCTATCCCTAAAAATTCAATCATTCCACATAAACACAGGAAACCTTGGTGGAATGAAACATGCCAATTCTCTTATAAGAAACAAAGGAAGCAATGGAATATATTCCGAAGATATCCTACTACGGAGAATCTTGTTGCTTTTAAAAAAAACCAAAGCTCAAGCTCGAAGAGTTAGACGTCAGAGTCAAAGAGAATCTTGGATTCGCTACGTGTCGTCAATCAATTCATCGACAACAAGTAAACAATTGTGGAGGAAAGTTAAAGCAGCCAATGGTATTTATCAGGATTATTCCATTCCTGTATTAAAAACTGGAGCTGCAATACACTCCTCAGCGGTAGATATTGCTAATGTCATCGGTGAAACCTTTCCTAGTTTTTCCAGCTCTGATTCATATGATCCTATTTTTCTAAGACTAAAAGAATCGCTGAGCGGACACCTCTAAGCTTTCATGAACGACATAATCTACCCTATAATTGTGATTTTGAACTGTCCGAATTGAAGACTGCTTTATCTAAAGCAAACGACACTACCCCAAGACCAGACTGAATCTCGTATCAAATGCTCCGTCATTTAAATCATGATTCTTTATTAAACATACTTTCCTTGTTTAATAGAATCTGGGTTGAGCATGCTCATCCTATACCATGGAGGCTAGCGATAGTGATTCCGATTTTGAAGCCTGGCAAAGATTCATTTGACCCTCTGAGTTATCGTCCAATAGCTCTTACGAGTTGCTTGTGCAAAACATTTGAGCGTATGATCAATGCTAGACTCATTTACGTATTAGAGAAGAATAATTGCATACCTCTTCAACAAAGCGGATTTTGAAGTGGACGATCCACTATTGATAATACAGTAGATCTGGAATCCCAAATTCGAACTGCTTTCATGAGGAGAAACCATCTTGTTGCAATCTTCTTCAACATAGAGAAAGCATACGATCGTACGTGGCGTTCCGGCATCCTCCGTACTATGAATAATCTTGGCTTTTTAAAGGTTAATATTCCATTATTATACAGAATTTCTTAGCCGCTAGGCTTTTTAAAGTATGTATTGGAAGTAGAGTTTCCAATACTTTTACTCAAGCTGAAGATGTCCCTTAAGGTAACGTTTTAAGCGTAACCCTTTTTAACATTTTCATCAATAACATACTTCATCAGTTACCATCTTCTGTTCATAGTAATTTATATGTTGATGACTTGCAAATTTCATATCAAAGATCATACATGAATATAATTGAGAGACAATTGCTAACAACTGTAAATAATTTAACTACTTAGTCTGAACGGAATGGCCTTAGTATATCTAAAAGTAAGAGTTGTTGTCTCCATTTCTGTTGGAAAACTAGTTTCCATAAAAATCCTGTACTTTACATAAGAAATGTACCTATTCCTGTGGTCAATAAGATAAAATTCCTTGGTGTGATTTTCGATAAAAAGTTTACTTTCCTTCCGCATGTTTTACAATTGCGGAAGACATGTGAGCGACTGCTAAACATCCTCAAGGTGCTTTCGAATACATCTTGGGGTGCAGATCGCACATCACTCCTAAGAATTTACCAGTCTGTGATTTTATCTTGAAGTGACTACGGCTGTGATGTTTATGGGTCAACTAGACTCTCTATCTTACGCAGATTGGACACCGTCCACCACTCTGCTTTAAGGATTTGCTGTGGAGCATTTCGTACATCACCCGTCCAGAGTCTATATGTAATCTGCCAACAGTTGCCATTATACCTGCGGCGGATGCAGCTGTCTCTTAATTATTATTCAAAAATCATGTCCTCACCTCATCATCCCTTACGTTCCATGATTCCAAGTGCTGCTATTTAAGAGATTATATAATGCTAGACCATCAAGCATTCCACCTTTTCTCTCCCGTATTAAATCTATTATTTTGCTTTCTGACCTATGTGATGTCCGAATCGAGTCTACCGACCTTTTCGCACATTCTCCTTGGTATAATCCACACATTATTGTGTTAAATCCCTTTGGAAAAAATAGAAAATAAGACACAAATACTGCTATTCTTCAACAGTTTTATTCATTCCATCGCTGTCAGTATACTATGTACACTCCAGTATTTACGGATAGATCCAAATGTCCAGGATCAGTTGGCTGTGGAGTTTATCTTGATGATACCTCCTACAGTTATAGCCTTCACAAATCCTGCTCCATCTTCACTGCTAAGGCTACGGCTATATACCGAGCACTTTAGCTGCTACAAACTAAAAATGAACGTAAATTCTGTGTGTACACTGACAGTAAAAGTGTATTAGAAGCTTTGAAGAGTAACAACTATAATTGCCATCCAGTTGTGTCTAAGATATTCAAATTAATTGATTCTATTACTAACAAGGGATTTGAGATACTGTTTTGTTGGATACCAAGCCACATAGGAATAGATGGCAATGAGAAAGTTGATGCAGCCGCTAAGTCTGGAGCTACTTCCATTTTGCCTTCAATACCATCAATGGATATGAGAAAAGGATTCAAACATATACTCTTTGGCAGGAATCCTGGAACCTGCAAGTCAGCAACAAACTCCATTCCATTCTTTTATACATTAGTCCATTATCTTTTTTATCTCCACGAAGCGCAGACGTCAGACTGACTCGCCTTCGAATTGGTCACACGCGTTTCACCCACAAGCATTTGATCTTAAGTAATCTTCAACCATGGTGTGAAAAGTGTGATAAACCATACACAGTATATCCTATTTTAATTGTGTGTCCAGATTTTAACCATCAGCGTTTTAGATATTTTAATAGTAACATTTTAACATTAGAAGACCTGCTTGGGGAACCACCCCATCGCAATCTATTTACGTTTTTAAAAGACATAGGATTTATGAATTTTATCTGATTTAGAAATATTTTATTTAAATTTCATGTTTTTAATTTTATACATGTGTATATTATATGTCTATAGACTATTAATATACATTTTAACTTTATTTCTATTTTATACTTTTAATAGGTGAAAAAAAAACTGATGTATAAAATCTTGTGTCTGGCGCAGCTTGTCCTTATCTGGACCTTGTGCCGTAAAAACCAACCAACCAATCTAAAGAATATCGATTGAAGACGCTGGGTTATAGTGAATGATAAATTTGGAATAACAAGAAAGATAAATTTGAAATTTAGCATGTATGTTTTATACATTTTCAAAATTCTTTTTATTTATTTATTTTTTTGTGCTTGTGTAAAAGGTGAAGATATTATTTTATGAACTTTCTAAACACTCTAAAAATAAAAACATTTTCATAATCAATGATGTTACATTGACTAGTTTCAAATCTATTATGGAAGAGATGTCAATTTTCACATAATTAGAATTTTTAACTGCAAGGTCAACGTCATCATCACCCTCAATATCCACATAACACAGCATATAGCTAAATTGAATCTTGTTATTTTAGTCACATGAAGTTTCGAAACAGATATTTATAAAATCTTCCAATGATTATTCTTTTCAAGAAAAGTAAACTTTAAATGACTAGTGTCCTAAAATCTAGGGAAAGGAATATCTGGTGATTGTGTCAATTGATTGTCTGCTATTGTCAAGACAGTTTGGGAACCAGGTAATATATAAAGACCAGGAGTAATCCATAGAGAAAAAATACACGTTATGTTACCCCTTATGTTCCTTCCTCCATGACGTAATCAAACTTTGATCGAATTACTTAACGTAGATGTTATGTCTGTATCTGAGGAAGCATTGGAAAGAATATTCGGTCAGATCATAACATATGAGATTTAAAATTTATTTTATGAATAAAATGATGCCTAGACATTTTATTGCATGATTAGTAGGCATATGAGATTACTTCCTGTATGAAATAAGAGATCTGTGTGGAATCCTCTTTGTTTGCAGAAGTGGAAGCAGGATGATTTTTATTTTGAAAAATTAAATCCATACAGATTTACAAATTTTTTAACTTTTAATAACTACCTGTAGGAATGGAACCAGGTAATGGAACTGCATGGAATTCTGATGTCATTAATTAAAATTTCATTTCCTATCGAGTTCGAAAGTTATTGAATACATTCGTTTTTTTTTTTATAGATCACAACAGTGTTATATTCAAATTACCTTCTAGTAAAACCTCTTTTACTAAAACACAAATGTGTACTACAATTTTATACAATCAAACACTTAAAATTTAGTGCTTCAAAATAGAAGATGCTTCCATAAATATCGTATTATGGAAAAGCTTGAAGACCATAAAGGATACTTCTGCCATGGATTCTTTATAAGGAAAAATATTTGGCTAAAAGATATTGTCTTTTAATGAAATCATTTTTCTATTTTCTTTTTTTTTTTTTAAAATAATAGCATGTCGTTAAGTCCAATATTCACGCAAGCGACTCTGACCTGAAGATAAAATATATATATAATCATGAAATTTTAAAAAAAAATCAAGATTTATTTTAACCTACCCTTGCAAAAATTTCAAGCAATGGTTAATACGATGAGTCTCATCAGCGGTTTCTTAGATTTCTTCCGGGTCTGAGAATAAGTATGAATATTCTTCCACTTCTTCAGTCCTTTTCCAGTGACCTAATTGGGGGTCTTCCTCGTCTTCTGCTTCCCATAGATTTTTTTATATCAGTTTTTTTTTTTTACCGAGTTGCATTGTCGAATCGGAACACATGTCCAAGACATCTTAGTTTGCAACATTTGATGAATAGTAGGATTATTAGGTGCTTAATGAGCAGAGCACATTTTTAATCAATTAATGTGAGAAATAATTAAAATTGATGTTTTAAATGAAGTCAATTCCCAATAATATTAAATAGATAGTCGTTAAGAATTTCAAGAACATGACACAAACACATTGTTTAGTTCCCAAGCCTCCTTGGTCCCGAGACCGAGCTTACAGCCGAATGGTTAGTGCTCTTGCCTTCGATTCAACAGTTCGTGGGTTAGAATCCCACATTGGGCATGGTTGTTTGTAGTGGTTTGGAATCCACTTTAAACGGTAGGTCCCGGTCTAATTAGCCCTCATGTGCAAAAAATGACCGTTAAGTGACAGACAAACCTTCTCCTTTCCAAATCTGATTCCTTACTGGATCTTTTTTTATTTTTCCCTGGACATGACACAATTATAAATTGCAAACCCGATGATCGAATCTGCACTGGGATCCGGAATAGATTATACACACATTACTTATTAAAGTACAGGGTTTTTGATAGGAGAAAAGATGAGTGCATGACATTGCATCTTTGGCATTCCCTCAACTTTTCCATTTACATTCTTTTCAAAATCAAAACAATCTTGAATCATTTATATAAAAATAACCGTGACAGAATGCAAACAAAAAGAAAGACAATTTTCTTTCTCTGATAAATCCAGTTAATTGGTTTGCTCGTCATTCTTCTGTGATTTTTCGCCCACACTGACTAATAAGATCGATATCTACAATTTATAGTTTAATTAGAATCCCTACGAACATCCACCTCACGCTGTAAACCGAATACACGAACTGTTAAACTAAATGCCAAAGTGTCTCTTAAGAGAGCTGGTTCTCAATGGTTAATTCGGCTACCAGCTCGGCAGTTAAAGTATATTTATCATTTAAATTTAGGGACTAAATTTTTTTTAATTTAAATTAATAATTTTTTATTTTTCTAAATGATTATGTGAATTTATCATATTGCGTGGTAGCAATAGCTTTTAAATTTACATCTAATTTTATAAAGTTTAAGACATCGAATTTTAAAACAATTCGTATTCTTCAAACTGTTTGTAATATTATAATTTTGCCAATATTTAATTGTTAAATAATTAAAGCTAATTCCGAAAATAATTTTCATGTATAACTTATTTCCTTGATTTGAGATACCTTTTTATATACACATAGAATGACAAATAAAATGGAACACGCACAAATATTAACAGAGAAAAATGGCGGATTGTTCTAAATTGCGTAAATTTTAAACTCTGATTATTTTGTCATTATTTAATGTTTTAATTCTTTTTCTCCTTTATAGTGTTGAAATTATCGTCTGACTTCGGTTTAGTGTTTGATTGAATAAGATTGAGTATTTTTGTTCTTTTATTTTTACCGTTTGAATTGTTATTTTATTATTTTCTGTTTATTTTTTATTATGGATTCAAAATGTCTGAAATGATTTATGCGAATTGCAATTTGCGCATTTCAAAAATAAAAACTCTAATATTGACTTTCGAAAATTCTATTCCACAACTAATTCAGTTAGTTGCGGAAAATGGTATTACTAAGTTCTTCATTTTACTATCTCTCATTGATGGTACTGCATCTATTTGAAAAAATCCTTAAAGTTTAAAGCAAGAAATAGTTAAACTTGTAAAGAATCACAAGAATTTAATACAAATTCAACACACTCGTCAAGGTAAACTTGTAGTCGAAACAAATTGCCCAGATACTACTGTAGAAATAAGTAAGAAAACCAACATTCTTTTAGAACTAGTTAATGCCCTGTTTCAATCTGAATACGTATCTTTTCAAGATTTCTTATAAAAGAAATAAATGTAAAACTACATTTACATCAGGTTGCTGAAGAAATTGAGGTAGATCATATCCAATGACGCTCACTAAAATATTTTCGCTCAGTTCTTCAAAATCTTTTTGTAAGTCTTTATAAGCTTAATATCGTTAAGCCATTTTCTTCAAACTATTAACTTACTCTATTCCATCATTCCAATTCCTCATTTTATTGATAACGTTCTTTAATGTGGAAAACTCAATTAAAACACTATGAAAAAATGCAAACAAGACATCTTCCTATGTAAAAAAAAAATAAATAAATAACTGTGGAACATTCCATAAAGACACTTCCTGCGCTAATGAAACACCTAAATGTATAAACTGTCAGGGAGATCCTACAGCTAATGACTTTTCTTATCATACAAGGCTTGAAGAAAAAAATTCTTATATTTTAAAAGCATAAACCCCACTTTTCTTTTGAGGCGAGAAGACGTTATAATAAATCTTTAAAAACCAGTTTTTTACTCCTGTGTAAAGAAAAGTCATCAACGAAAGTTTATATAGATTCGGAGTCCTAAAGAGAAAATTGGCGCAAACGTTTCCTTTTTGAAACAAATTAATGGACTTTAATTTTTGTCTAGTCTTTGTTTTTCCCAGACGGCCTAATTTTGCCTTCATTTGTCATTTAAATGCCAAGTTTATCTTCTCTGTTTATGACTCATCGTTTTGATTTCAATCAATTTTTCAAAATCATCAATCATGTTTAGGTTTCGAATAAACACTCATTCTTACTCAATGCGAGGTACAGGTGAATATCAAAATAATGGAAACACTTGTGAATAAAAGGAACATTTAAGAATTTGCTTCGTAAGCATCAAAATATCATCTTAGCTACCAGATTTTTTTAAATATGAAAAATACATATATTAGGTAATATGAGAGGGAGCTTTAGCAGAGTTGTCTATGTTTTGAACTTTGTCTGAAGCATAAAACGTCAGACCCCACAGATTTTCAGAGAGGCCGAATCGTAGGAGAATGACTAGCTGGAGCAACATTGACCAAAACATCCCAGCTTTTAGGCGTTTTTAGAGGTACTGTGTCAAAAGTCATGACCACATACACACAGCGCGGAAAGACAAGCTCCGCAAAGCAAAACAGAGGACGGAAAGAGACCAACGGGTATTAAATCGAATTATTATGTCTAAAAAGAAAACAACTGCAGTCAAAATGACCGCAGAGCTCAATTAGCATCTTTATTCTCCAGTGTCAATAATTAGTTAGGAGATGACATCATAAAGAGAACATCTACGGCAGATCAGCAGTTCCTAAGCTACTTGTCAAAGTTGCTAATGACAAACATCCTGTAGAGTGATGCCTCAATCACAAAACCTGGTCGATGAATAAGTGGAAGACTTATTACATGGTCAGACGAATCATGTTTCGCAATTTTTCCCACAAGACGGTTACATGTCAGGAGATCACCTGCACAAGCGCATGATCCAGATTGCCTCTTTCCAACTGTCAAGAATGATGGTGGATCAGTCATGGTTTTCTGTTGGTCCAATCGTAACCCTGTAAGGATCACTGGTGAGAAATATTATCTGACCAGGTCTATCCTATGATGCAAAGTTTGTTTTCTGCAGCAGATGTAATTTTCCAAAATGATAATGTCCCCCTTCATGCAGCCAGAGTTGTCCCATCATGGTTTGACGAACATGAGGATGTAGTGGAACTTCTACTTCGCCCGCACAGTTCCCAGACCTCAAAATAATCAAACCATTGTGTGGTCTGCTTTAGACCTTTCAATCCCGAACCAATATACTTCAACGGCTTCTCTCACGGAACTTTCACAATATCTCCATGAAAAATGGTACAATATAACTCTAAGCACTATTCTGATTTTGTACGATTAATTCCCAGCCGAATCCAAGCTGTATTACACGATAGGCGGTCATACGCTGTTCAATAAAGGATTCCTTCAAAATCTAGTGTGCTTCCAGTATTTTAATAACCATCTGTATAAGCCTAAGCTTCAAAACAGTAATTTTTTGTCGTAACCTAACTTGTTAATATCGTTTAAGTAAATGGTAAACAAGAATTTTAAGATTAACAACATATCGCAAGTTTGATACTCGACAGTGTCAAAGTTTATAATCCTTTGAACTTAAACAAACTATTATATCGAAAAGGTAAAAAGTTCGGTGCCAATTCAGCATAGAGCTTTTGCATTGGATAGCTACAAGGCTATGAAGTTTCTTAGAAAGTCATCTCATGTTTAAGTAGTATAGTTAATAAGAATTCATTCAACTCAGGAGTCAACCTCGTCGCTTTAATTTGTAAATGCACGAACCTAATAAACAAAAATATTTTATAAATGTTAAAACAATCTTAAGATTTAAAGTTTTACTTTAACATGGCATAAAGTAAAGCAAGCTACTTTATACATATACAAGCACTGTTGACTGCCCTTTAAGAAGTGGTTTTACACAACGGATAAAAAACCACGAACATAAACCTAATCTACAATTATGAAGTCGATTACAATGGGAATTTCAATTTCTTTCATACTTAAACATAGAATTGTGCCATTTTATTTGTCACATAAAACAAAATTGTTGAAAATCTACATCTGTTGACTTGTTCTTATTTAAGCATGCATTTTAATTCTTCAAATTTATGAATCACAACATCTATCAATATGCAAAATTAAATAAAAATGTTCTTTAAAAAAAGCTTGTTATTTTAAAGTATAATGACATATCTTTAGAAATAATTATTCAACATACACTTGTACACATCACGAGAAAACATTTCGTGTTACACTTTGAACAAAACTATAACGTAATAAATAACCAGTTTATTTTTATATATATGAAAGTAGTAAAGTAATTCAACAAATTAATTGAAATTGGATTTATGTAAGGAAAACGCCTACCGAATTTTGCGATTAGTAAATCTCAACCTCCATTTTTTATAGAACTAATTGTCAGCTGGTAATTATGAAATGCTGAGTATTAGTATGTATCACATGAACAGCATTTAATCAAATTATCCTGATTGCTATAAAGATATTTCTACAGAATTTACTTTTTACAGTTACTGCGATCTATTAATACATTTCAGTAAAATATTTTTAAAATTATTTCATTGAGTAAGTAATAGGGGCGGCTGAATGGTTTGTTTTCGACATTCAGTTCAACACTCGGCGTCCAGGATTCAGATTTGTAACCTATGTTAACTGCAAATCCTAGCTGCCATTTTCTAGTGTGTGCTAAAATTATTTTACCGAAACACATTATCTGAATTTTTTTTAATCAGAATTTACTTCCCAGATTATTATAGTTTGAAACTATTTGTCAGTGAATATTGCGAAGAGATTTTTTTTTTTTTAAATTTGGCTTGTCACCATACTGTAATTTTGTGTTAAAAAGGATTAATTCTAATACTGTAAGCTTTTGTGCCACATGTTTAAAAATGATTATCTGTTAATATTTAATCCTCTGATTTTCCGTTTTTAAACCTTAAAAGTGTGCATATATATATACACGCATTGAATAAATGTTCTGAACAAGGGCAATAAAATATATTAATATACTTATGTGCGTAACGGCATTCTTTCAGAAAAAAGCTATGTTCAATACGGCAGAGGGGGATCACTTAAAATATATACAATCGTGAATAATTTATAAATTCATACGAAATTATCAATAAAATATAAACACATGGCAATAAATTAAGATTCTAGATGTTTTCGATTTTGATGAGACAGTAAAAAAATAACAGCTGACGACGATTTAGATAATTCAATAATGTCTGGATTGTTAGTCGCTTTTGCGCTATTTTTTGTACTCGGGAGTTAATCAGACAGGGACCTACAATTCAAAGTGGATTTTCAACCATTACAAACATCCGTGGCCTAAGGTAGGATTCGAACCCAGGAACTGAAGACACAAGAGCACTAACCACTCGGCTCAGTTAAATTCGATTAATATTTTAAACATAATAGAAACTGTATTAAGTTTTTGGCTCGTAAATAACTCATTTTAAATTATGCTAATATTTTAACAGATGAATTATTTTTAAAATCAAAATTTCAAGCTATTTAATTATAATGCTAAATTTATTACCACATTAAAAAATTATTTATTACCACATTTAAAAATGAGTCATTAAAAGTAGAGAAATGAGTTTCTTATTTGTTTACTGCTAAGTTTTTTTGGTTGAATATCAATGAGCCACAGCACTTTGATGGACCGCGATATTTTAAAAATGTACATAGTAAAACTTCTACAAGTCTAATTGCCTAAATTAAAGAATACTTGTAAAAAAAACTTGTTTTTACAGTTAAATACCATATTTTTTAAAAGTAAAAACTGTTTTAATCTTCAATAACTGACCTTTCATAAAGCGGAGGAAATTACAAGCTTTAACAATATTACAATTTTCTGCATTTTATATGTATATAAATACGGATTTTCAATATTAATCAGCATAAAAAGAAAAAGGAACTACACTGTTAGATGTAAAAAAATGATGCGCAAAAAAAGAACGAAAGCATTGTCACTTTTATGATGGAAAATAAATGAAATTATCCATAATTATCAAGCTAAAACACCATTTAATGCATTTTTTACTATCTTGTAATTAATCCCATCATAAAACATACTGTTGCTTTTATAGAGTATATTATATATATATATATATTTTTTTTTACTTTACATTCAAAAAAATATAGTAAACAACTTTTAAATTAATTTTCTTTCATGAGTCTCGACAGAAGAAAGGTTGAAAATTATTGGCTAAAGTTTTTTAAATACATCCATTCATTCCATTTCATTTAACAAGTACAAAATATCGAGGTCAACCTTTGAGTTCTTTCAAGAATTCTTTCCCCCTTTATGTCACTAACAAAAAAATACCATAAACCCATATTTAATAGAAATACACATATTCTTATGTTGTGTGAGAGAAATAAAGACACCACACCAAAGAAAAGTTTACTATAACTAAATAATTATAAAAGTACAATTTCTTTTTAGACTTTAGCTTTATCATTTTCTTGATATATTCAGCTCTTAAGATATTTAAAAAATTTAAATAATGCATATTTTCAATTTCTAAATATATTTACAGTTTACAATTTCGCCTTCAAGATTGTTTTATAAATTCCTAAAATTGTCTTAAACATTGCAAAAATAAAATAAAAATTTCATGTAATGTAATTTAAAACAAAATATTAAAATATTTTTTAAAATTAAATATAGACCAACTTAACCATTGAATTCAATAGCATAATATATGAATATAGTTAACAATAATGTGACGCCAACAGATACATTATTTTCTTCAAAGTTTCAATAAATATTGCTGAAAAGTTCCAAAGAATATGCTGTTTTGCAGTAACCTGAAATGATAAACAGTTAATTAACAATAGAAAACTATTTAAAAAATTCAAATGTACAAAAAAATTAGCACAATTACGATTAGAAATGAATGTTTTTAAATAGCAATTTATTTCGCAATAAAAAATCCCATTCGTATCAAAACTGAAGGTGAAAAACTTATTAATTTTTATACATTTAAAACTCTGAAATTTTGTTAACCTCTATTAGGATGAATCCTTATAGTTAAAAAAAATTAGCACAAATTCTTAATTTGTGTTAAACGGAAACATACAATTTCATTATAGTAGGACCATAATATTTCAAAATCATAATTACGCTAAATTCTAAATGAAATATATTTTTCCTATAGATGCTAAGTAAATAATTTAGTATTAAGGGGAACACGGTATTCTATAAGATGAAAGTGATAAGGCCTGTAATAAGTGTCGACGACCAGTAATAATTATCGCTAAATATCGAACCATTACAGAATAGATTCACATGCTTATCGGCGAACGAATGACTATATAAAGTTGGATAATTAATTCACTTCTTATATAGAGTGTGTAAAAAAATCTCCGTACGCAAATACGAATCCAAGTCAAAGTTTAATTTGTCACACAAAATTCATAATGATAGAAATGAAAACTTAAAAATGAGTTAAAACTAATATTTAATATTTATTCATATTAAAAAGGATGATAATATCGACAAAATTAAATAATAAATTTTAAATACTCAAAAAATGCCGTAAACATGGAACAAAAAAAGTCTCCGTACGGTGCCCTAGCATTCGAAAAAAGTTCACCAAAATGCAAAATACATTGAACAAAAATACATTTAATAATCAGTGGGCCCTCCTTTGGCCTTTATCACCTCTCTTAGACGTTGTGGCATTACCCCTACAATTCTTTTTGTTATTTTTGGAGAAATATTAATTATAGAACACCCCAAATGCTACTAACGGCACTTTTGAGTTCAACTTTGTTTTTATGTCATATTTCTTAACCTGTCGGCCAATTTCTTCCCACAAATGTTCGATGGAATTTAAATAGGGTGACTGGGGAGAGCTATGAAGTTGTTGTTTAACATGGTAAAGGAACCACTCTTGGCAAATCTTGGAGGTGTAAACACACCTCCAAGATTTGCCAAGAGTGTTTAGGATCGTTGTCCTGCTGAAAAGTAAATCCAGTTCCAAGAGATAGTTTCTCTACGCTGGATAGCACATTTTGTTTAAGAATATCCAGATATCCATATCGATCCATATTTCTCTCGATGAATTGCAAATTTCCTACTCCAGAAGCACTCATACACCCCCACACCATAACACTGCCATCACCATGTTTCACAGTTCCCCATAAATTCTTAGCACTTGTTCGTTTGGTTTTTTCCATACCATAACTCAGCCATCTGACCCATGAATGTTAAATTTTGATTCATCGCTAAAAAGAATGGATTCCCAAAATGAGAATGGCTTGTTTAAATGCTTCTTTGCAAACACGAAGCGCTTTTTCCTGTTGCACAAATTTATGTAGGGTTTCTTACGGGCCACATGTCAATGATAACCACTTTTTTTTATGACATTTCTCCCGGTTTGAATTGAGACTTTAATTTTGTAACTAACCATTCAATAAGCTGCCAACTGCGGTGCACTAATTCGTGGATTTTCTTGAACTTGGCGTCTGATGTTTCTTTTAAGCACGCGATTTAATTTTGGAGATCGAGCTCTGTCCTCAAGTGAATGAAGTTTACGATATCTTTCAATTATATATTGCACTGCAGACTTCAATTATTTAGTCATTTCACAAATCCTTTTCATGGATAATCCATCCTTTCGCAATTTAATCACTGTTTCCCGAATAGCTCAGGGAACTTCCATTTGGAGATGATATATAACAAACCTGAACTCAATAACTGTCGATATGTTGTTTTCTTATCAGTGATTCATTTAATGAAATCTCCTGTTTCAAACACGTCATAAAGAATTTGCATAACGCGGAAACTTTTTTTGCACTGCAATTTTCAATTTACCTTAGATATTGCAAATAATATGCTTTTCTCTTTTTGTAAAAATGAAAATTCATAAAAATCTCTTTCTCTAGACTTATACTAAATACATATAGACAGTATTTAAAGAAAAAATGCAATACTTTACAAATTATGCTTATTTATTCTTAAATTTAGTGACCGAACGGAAACTTTTTTTACCCACTGTATATGTATTGAGGGCTATGGAAATCGAAACAAGAATCACCCTTACTATTATTCCAGTGAAAGAGTCAGTATAACAATGTAGAGATTAGATTCCCAAAGTAGTCCAGGTGGACTCCCAAGGTTCTATAAGAGGCCACACGGGGATCCACGTAGACAAAAAAAGAAAACAGGAGTTCACAAGATGTAAGTAAGGGTTCACAAAATTTTTTTTCTGGCCCACGTCCTGTGTGGCATATGTAAAAAGTTGCTGACAGCATGAATCCAAAGAAAAATAAAACGTAACACTTCGGGCAAGCACAAACGGCGATCCATGAAGTACGTGTAAGTTGTGCTTCTCTGGTCAACATAGCTAATTACAATTTTAGCTTTGTAACAGTAAATAAATAAATTTTTAATTTTAATCCGTAAATCTTCGTAAAAACATAAAATGAGCGACGAATGTGGTGTTTTAGAAGGAATGTATGAATTATATTTTTGTTAATATAGAGGACAAAGAAGTGTTTATTGTATCAAGAAGCTAATATAAATATTTAATGAGTGTAATTATGCTTCACAATAGCCTACAATTTTGTCAAACAGTTCATTTTGGATGGGCGAATTTATTAAGTAATGTATAGTAGAATGTGAAACCGTGCTACATCCTGATTAATGGAAGGAAATGAAAACATTGCATTGTCAAGAGAGACCACAGAGTAACTTCAAGTGATGAATTAACGGGGATTGCTTTAGATTCCTTTTAAAAATATTGTATCGTAATTCCAGATGTAATAACTTGAGTCAATGTAAGAAAATAGTCAAACATAGCCAAAATCAAAATCATGACAAAATAATTTAATTCTATGTAAATTTCCGCAAACATTGCAGTGTGGAGACGTACAGTTAAAAGATCTATTACGCTACTTTCTATAAAGTTGCAACTATTAAAGATATATTTCCTGACATTTATTTGACTTTTCTTTCTCTAAAAGCATATGTTGATTAGATAGGTACATTTAACTGTGTAAGAATCTTTGATTTTTTTTTTACCACGTAAATTAAAAAGTAAAGTGTATGCCAGATTGTTTTATTTAAATTATCAAATTTTACTTAACAATTTTTTAAATTATTTTTTTCATAATATTAAAGAGATCTTCTAATTTTAGAGAATTACGATCATTTTTCTATTTAGCAGATAAAAACAATACGGTGGTTAACAATGGAAAGTCAAGAATTAGTGACTGGATGCAAAAGTGAACTTCCTCATAAGTGTAATAAATAAAATCGACTATATATTTATCAAAATTTCTTTTAAAAAATTTTAAGATAATTCCCAGGAAATAGAAATGAGTATTTCATCAGAAGGTTGCACTCTGTTGCATTACAAAAAGAGCGTATAAATTTATCCTCACAGATTCCTTAGGTATTTAATCTCTGCAAGAAACCAACAAATCCGATATGTATTCCGCATGGATGTGGCACATTAACATTGCAGTGAATTTTCCAGCTGCAGCGGAGACCGTAATGGTACAACGAACTGTAATATCAGTTACTTTAACGTCAGCTCTGAGGCAGATGCCCTACAGCGTACATGGTACTGATCCCTAACTACTGCCTTTTGTGACGTAGGGGGATTAGAATGATTGTCACTCATTGCTCAATGATAATTTTTTGTACACCAGTGACTAGTAGAGCAGGTCCTACATCTTGAAGTGGATTCTGAAGCACTATAAACATCAAAGCTTAAGTAGAATTTGAATCGACAAATTTGAACCAAAAGTTAGAGGTTTAACAATTCTGTTGCCATCTGACCTGCGACGTGAGTGGTTTTAAGCTACAGCTCACTGGGCGATCAAATGAAAATCTGTTGTTTTAAGACGATATCCGTTCTGCACTGATATAAATGATGATCGCGTGTTGGTTAGAAGGAATTAAGTTGAGTGGTTCCAACGAGCTTTTCTGTGACTTAAATACACTGAACACATTTGGAATATGGCTCGTGGAAGCAAATTCATATGAGAGCAGGAACATCATA
Organism: Latrodectus elegans; assembly: GCA_030067965.1. Classification (NCBI taxonomy): domain Eukaryota; kingdom Metazoa; phylum Arthropoda; class Arachnida; order Araneae; family Theridiidae; genus Latrodectus; species Latrodectus elegans. The sequence goes on from CM057814.1 coordinate 10,338,054, forward strand.
CACACATATATTTCAATTGATTCATATAAATTCATTGCAAATTAATACATCAATCTGATAATTTAACTTGTTATGCAGCCATTCATAAACAACGTTATGAGGTGTTTTCCGACACGACATTCCACTCGTTTCATACCACTGTTAACATACAACATGCTTTAGAGTTACATGTTACCTTTGTCTCATATATCACCAATTAAACATGTATGGGGCATTATTATACAACAGTACCATTTATAATGAGCATAAATTGTCCATGTATTGACCGATAAACCTGTAATATCCGGGGAACTGCATTCATTAAACTTATATATATCAGCTGTACATCTGTCTGCTTGTATTTCATATTCTGGTAGATGTACGTACCTCTTATTGACGTACCAGCATTTCACAAGTTCATTGGAGCTTCTCGCGCCTATCTGAGATCTTGAGACTGTAAGCAAATACATATATCAACCAGATAAATATATTGTCCCAATTTTATTTCGTGACCTTCATTTGTTGTTGGTGTTGGAAGGCAGGATGCTTTTTCTTAAAAGTAAATTAATAAATAAAAACATTCTTTAAGTATACAAATACATTATTTTGAAAACACGATCTCATGCCAAGTCCACGTATTTACCCATTATTCATTCATATAATATCATTTTTAAGAGCAATTTACGTTTTAAAAAATGAATTTACTATTATTAAAGAGAAATAGTTCATTTCTTGATAATTTCATTTTTGCTTTCCATCATGAAGAAAATAAAAAGCCAACCTGTTCTTCGTTTCCAACCTGGAATCTGGTAACGCATGAAATATAAAGAAAAACCAACTCAATTTTTCAGTTAAAAATGGTTTATTATTATGATTTAATACTTTTTTTAAAATTAACTCTCTGTGTAGAAAGAGAGAGAACATCAAAAATTAAAAAGCACTTAAAAAACACAGCATAACTAAAGTCCTTCACTAGTCAACTTGATTAACCCCATTTTTTAAATTTAATAAAATGTTATCATCAAAGAACTCATTTGACTCGTATTTAAAATAAAAATTTAAGAAACCTAGACGCATTCCACTTTCCATTGCTACACCGAAACTGTTTTTTTAATTCTGTTGTCACTGACACATGTGAACGAACCAAATAGGAAAATTATAAACTATAAATATGTTCGACATGCAATAAAAGTACTTTATAAAAGAACTAAATTCAAAATTTAAAAGAAATAATTTAACAGTCATATAAAATTATAAAATGTAATTTTATTAATAAGAATAATTCAAAAAGAAAATAAATCAAATGTTTATCAATACAACACTGACAAGTTTCAACCAAATAATTTGATTGAGCGAAGACGAAGCTGTAATCAAGCTGACATGGACTGAAATAAAAGAACAAAATACGCTTCCCGATTTTGAAAATAGAATACCATGAAGGAATGGCCAAGAAACTATGCAAGTTGCAGGATAGACGAACCTTATCGAGTTATGCAAATGTGAAATGCGCAGCTCGCCAACTCACGTAGGATAACATATAAAGTGAGAAATCGGCAAAGTGGGCAATATTTACGTCGTTATTGCTCCTTGGAAAATATTTGGTGAAAATATGTTCTTGTCGCACAGGATACCGTTAATTTCAGAGAATGCAAGACAGGTCAGTTCCAACAGACAGACGAGTTTACGAGTTTTGGTTTGTTTGCCGCTTAACGGTCATGGTTTGCACACGAGGGCTAATTAGACCGGGACATACAGCTTAAAGTGGATTCCGAACCACTACAAACATCCATGCCCAAGGTGGGATTCGAACCCACGAACTGTTGTACCGAAGACAAAAGACCAGTTTACGAGGGCATGGTGATCGGACTGAGAAGGGCAGGTTGGTCCTTAAGGCAAATAGCAGCTGACAGACACCCGGACGCATCCACAGAGCGTCCAGGTGTTGCGAAGATGGTTAGAACAAGGAACTAAAGAACGTTTGTTGGGTGCAGGTGCAGCCAGAGTGAATTCAGCACACCTAGATCCACGTGTCCGGCGAGAGACTGTGGTGGCCCTGCAAAGCTCATTATTCGAAAAACTGTGCAAAATATCCTGGATGCTCTCATATCGAGCAGTAACATTTGCCGTAGATTATTTGCGAATAGTAGGATGCGTTCATGGCGTTCATTGAGAAGACTGCAATTAATGCTACAGCATAGACACTAACGTCTGGAATAGTGCTGGGTTAGAGCGATGTGAACGACGGAGTGGCACAGGATCGTTTTTTCAGATGAATCACGCTTCTATTTCTACAGTGATAATAGCAGCGTACGAGTGTAGCGTCAATGTAGAGACAGATCCAATCCTGCAACAATTGTGGAACGCGCAACTGTGCGACAACGTGGCATCATGGTTAGCAATGACATTACGTACGATTTCAAGTCACCTCTAGTTCGTATTCATGGCACTATGACAGCCCAACGTTACATGGATGATACTGCGTCACCCCCTAAACATTGGAGTGACACACTCCAATATTTAGGGGGTGCCAATGCCTTTATCAGCAGGATACGACCGACCGCACATTGCTCGCATCAACCAACATGCCCTGCAAGGCGTACAGCTGCTTTCCTGGCCGTTGTGTTCGCCAAATATCTCACCAATCGAATACGTTTGGAATATGAATATCGTTTACATACCTTACCAACGCCTCCTTCAGAAGACGCACTTTGGCAAATGGTTTATAAGGAATGATGAGCTCAGGAAGCCATTTGTTCCTGCATTGACTGTGTGCATAAATGTGTTGACTCGTCCATTGCCCTCCCCGATGGTCATACAACATACTGATCCAATACTGTTCTCGCTCTGCATTATGCAGATCATTTTGAAATACAGATAAATTATTGTTCGTTTCTGTCTCTCTCTCTTTGTTTGCCGAGTTTCATCCATTTCTGGTAACTCTTTCTTGGTGTTACATTTTCAATGTCGGGCAGTGAATTTAGGACAGAGACAGAAGCTCACATTTAATACCAGAAATGAAACATTCGTTAATATGCACTGTGGATGCTGTTGCAAGTGCGATGAACTATCATTTTGGATTAATGGAAAAATCCCCAGATAAATTTTATTAATTAGGAATCTAATTTCAGCAAAATATTTTTAAGAAGTGTATTAAAATTAAAATATAGAAAGACACTCGAAGGATAACAATAAAATTCCCCGATATCGTTCTTTCTGATTTTTGATGAAGTAGAAGTTTTACAACGGTTGCAAAAAAAAAAAAAAAAAAAAACTTTAAAGGTATTAAAATCAGATCATTGAAGGCTTACTACGACAATTTTTGGAAAGAATAAGTTTCATTGATTGACGGATCATTTTTCTCTCAATGTTCCAGGTTAAAAAATAGATGGCACATATGCTTCAAAACATAAATTCATTTTTTGGCTATACACAAGTCCCAAGACCATAGCATATAATTCGAGAATAAATTGCTTATAGTCAGACTTAAGTATTAAGAAGGTTAACAAACTATTCATACCGCGAAATGTAAGGAAAAAAACATTACAAGGAATTTTCAATTAAATTTAACTTGCAACGAAAACATCCAAGGATACATGAAGTACTTATGATTTTGAGCAACCAAAAGCTGAGATGTCGAACAATGAGAGAAAAAGATTACAAAATTTGAAAACTCAAAAAAATTGGAAAATGTTGAACAGGTATTCGTATGCATATAGATCGGGTGACCACATCTGTAACTCATGTACTTACTTTTGGTTTTGTAAAAGCTTAACCCTTTCTAAAATGGACAATCGATGTCGTCAATTTTGGTAAGGGTAAAAGCTTTAACGATGAGCGAAAGTTATGTTTATAACATCGGATACCAAAACTTTTATAAAAACATTAATCACATCTCGCGGGTATAAGAAAATTTCTTCAATAATGATTTTAAAATAATGAAATTATTAATACAAATACATTATTTTGTAAAATGAAATTTAAAGAGCCTATTCAATCAGCACAAATATATATATATATATGTATATTACATTATATATAATTATATGAAAATTTAATTAAATATTATATAAATTAAATATTAATTTTTTTTAAAATATTTATTATAGTATTATTATTATAGAAACAAATATTTAAGAATGCTTCCATTCAGTTACAGAGAAAGTTAGATTGATAATAGGTCTATATGTAACGCTAAATCACAAAAATATCAGATTCAAAAACATATAAAAGTTTATAAACTCACTTATGATTTTATTGGATGCATTTTTATTGCAGGTGAAGAAGGTATTGCGGTAGCCAGAGATCTCATCCGAAAAGACATGAAGAGGAAAAATAAAATGAATATTAGCATTTCTAAAATAAAACATAGATGTTTCTCTATCATCAACAAAAATACTTAACAAAGAAAGTTATAAAAAAGTTTTATAAAAACATATAAGTTCAATTTTTAATTTTATATTACATAATGTCCACACATAAATAACTCAGGTGAGAATCAAAATCTATTTATCGAAAAAACTATTTCAATAAATGCAACCGGGGTAAATTATTTAAGAATTTGTTTATTTAACCGATATTTTTTTTAAATTATCAATTGAATTAAAAAGCTAAAACTGATAGCATATTCCTTAAAAGCATCTATCTTTATAGATAAAGATATCAACATTTTTTTTAAAATAGAAAAGTAAAAAATAGAATTTACAAGCGAATAAAAAATATAGCTTTCCAATTATCTACTATAGGTATAAAAAACTATATTATTCACAAAGGGATGAAAGTTAGCTCTTAATAGAAAATCAACTAAACATAAAATGTCTATAAGTGTGAAACACTTCATAATTCATGAAAGATTAAATACTTAAAATAAATCAAAAAGTTATTTGTAACATCCCAAGTCACTTAGAGATATCGAAGCATCTGTAAAAGCTGGTTCATATGATAATGTTGTTGTTATTAGGCCGTCCCACCCTAAGGTATTCGGCATCAAAATTGACTAATCGCGGACAGCAATCCGCCAGGAGAGCACTCTGCTCATGTTCGATCGAAGGCCAGAACTTAGCCCCCAATCCAAAGTCAGCAACAATATCTGCACTGGCCAAAACGTGCGCAGCACCCCGGCGTAGTCCGAGCCTTACACGCAGATCGGCCGCCACCAGCCCGCGATCCACCCAGACCCGCCCCAGACGGAAGAGTGGGCTACTTGCCTTTATTTATTTAAAATTATAAATTACAGTATCAATATAACAGTGTATAAACTTACTTAGTTTATAAACAAAAAATTCTAATGTATAGAGTTAAAAATAGACTAATCTACAATCTTAGTCGCTGTTATAATAACAGTATAGTTGTGATAGTATCAATATCCATATCATTGTTGCATTTATGTTATGTTTCCAAAGGTATTGTACTTATAAAGACGCTGTACATTATTTCTTGGAGACCGCGTTTTATTTTAGATTTATTGAGCATATTTTTTAAGGCTATTGTTTTATAATTTGCTGGAAAGTATTTTAGCCTAATTTTATCAAATTGCTTACAGTCGTAAATTATATGTTCTACATCTTGTATAAGATTGTCATACTGACATTTATCTGTCTTGTTAAAGAATCTGTGTTGATATGTTGCAAATGCACCGTGTCCTGTTTTAATCTGGTTTAGAAGGAAATCTGCAGAAACTCTATTTTCTTTCACTCTTGGATAAATCTCATACAGTCTTCTAGTTTTGTTTGAATTTTCCCAGTTCAATTGCCATTGCTTTAATATCTGTTTGTGGATTATTGTTTTGATTTGTTGTTTTGTATATGGTACTATGTAGTCTATTTTATTTCTTTTTGTGGCCTGTTTTGCATTTAAATCCGCCAATTCATTTAATTCTATTCCTTGATGTGCTTTAATCCAATGAAAGGTGAAGGTATTGTTATTGGTTTGAATCAAATTTATTACTTTATCTATTGTTTTATTTTCTGTTTTCCCTGATTTTATTGTGTCCAAAACTGATCTTGAATCGGAATGTATATGACAAATTTCTATATGATTTTTAATTACATATTCTATTGAAGTTAATATCGCTTGAGCTTCCGCCTCATAAACTGTTGCTTTTGATCATTTAGTCTGCATCTTATTATATCTATAATTTGGTTATTTGTTCCTACAATTACTGCTGAGCCAACTTTGTTGTCAATTTTTGAGCCATCTGTGAATATATAATAGTCCTGTATGTTGATTGAGTTAGTCCAATTTATTTCTAATTTGTTCCAAGGAGGTTTATATTTTACTTGTTTAATATATGTGTTTTCTTTATTCAGTTCCATATTTTCTATTTTAATGTTTAGTCCTTTATTCAATAATAAGTATTTTAGTTTGTTATATTTAATTATATAATCCAATGGTGGACATCCTGTTAAGACCTGTAGCGCTTCTGTTGACACTGTATTATATGTTTTTGATATTTTTATTAATGCTATTCTTTGTATCTGATTTATTTTTACATTCATTTTAACTGTATTATTGTACCATGCTACTGATCCATATACTATTATCTTTTCTATAACTGCTTTATATATTGTTTTTATTATTTCAGGTCTTAGGCCCCAAGTTTTCCTAGTTATCCTATCTATTTTGTTTATGAAGCAGAATATTTTATCTTGCAAAGAATTTAGATGATCTATCCAATTTAATTTTGGATCTAAAATGACACCTAGGTAAGTAACATGATTTGAATATTTGATGTTTTGTCCCAATATTTGTAAAGTAGGTCTTCTGGATATGTTTTTCCTAATTGTAAATATTGTGTAGTAACATTTATTTATACTGAGTTTTAATTTATATTTATGAATCCAGTTTTCAATTTTACTTATATCTGATTTTGTTGTATCGGTAAATTTATAATATATCTTATCTTTCCACGTTATTATTATGTCATCAGCGTAAGCTTGAATATCTGCATTTTCTCCAAACTCCAATTCCAACAGTTCATTTACAATAATATTCCAAAGTATCGGGCCCAAAGATGATCCTTGTGGGACTCCGATGTTATATTTTATAGGTTTATTAATTGAATTCAAATAAGTTCTATTATCTAAAAAGGAATGTATTGTCTTGTATAAATTTTCTTTTAATTTATATTTGTTCAAGACTTCCAGTATATTGTTTCTTCTGATTGAGTTAAATGCATTTTTTATATCTAGTGATATCATACAATTGGTTCTTCTTATTCTCCTTAATTTTTGATATTGCATCCTCTGCCTCTCGTGAGTCCATATTGCTGTCCATTTGTATTATTTTGACTGTTTAAAATATAGTTTAACCTGTTTAATATTATCTTATCCAAAATTTTTCCACGTATTGGTAGCAAACAAATTGGCCTGTATGAATCTGTCTTAGCTAGATTTTTGCCTTCTTTTGGAATTAATATGACTTTTGCTTTTTTCCATATATTTGGGAATACTCCTGTTGTCCAGCATTTGTTCATTATTTTTGTAAACCATAGTTTATCCATATTGAATAATTCAGCGTATACTTCCAACTCTATATTGTTATGACCTGGTGCCTTTTCCTAATTTCATTTCTTTTATCGTATCTGCTATTTCTTTTATTGTGATATCTTCCTCATTGCTATTTTCATATATTTCCTCTATTGGCATTATATCTTCGTATTGGAAGTTATATTCTAATATAGTATCTATCGCTTCATTTATACTTTCAGTCATTATTCCTCCTTGTTTTTCAACCATTTTTATCATGTTCAAGTTTTGATTTTGTCTAATTGATTTGTAATGATTACCAAATGCATTTTGATTTGTAATTGAGTTTAGGTATTCTCTAAATGCGGACTGTTTGGTTTTAATAATTATTTTTCTATATTTTGCATTCTCTCTCTTATATATTTCTCTTAAAGCTTGTCGGTGATTCTGTTCTATTTCTTTTTGAAATCTTCTTCTTAATGCTCTTACTTTTGATCTTTATATTGTGAGCTGTTCTGTCCACCAATAATTTGATCTTATACGTTTTTTATTATTTTTCTTTTTACTCTTTTTACATATATCTAATATTCTTGTTTCTATTGTCTCAATAAGCTCATTTGCGTCCAGTTGTTCAATTACCTCTTTATTTATTTCTTTAATCAATCCTTTTAATCCATGGCTTAGAGTTTGCCAATTCAACGATTTTCTATTGTATCATATTTCTCTATGATTTTTGCTTATGTTTATTTTTAATTTACAAGCCATAATATTATGGTCACTGGCAGTAAATTTATCCTGTATCTCCCATTCAATTATTTCTTCTTTTGTTAAATTTTTTGTTATTAATAGATCTATCCAACTCATTCCCAAAACACTTTCATATGATGGTTTGCTGGTTCATATGATAAGTTAAATTGTAAGATGATGATTAAAAATTAATTTTAAAATCGAATTAACAATGACAGATTTGATAAAATTCACAAATGGGCCAATGCACTGTCTTTTATACATGAGAGACCCACGAAAAAGTTATTTGTACAGACCTCTACCTCACAAAAAGCATTGGGAAGTTCGTTTTGCATTCGTCTTCCAAAATGAGACGCGCGACGACGCGTCTCATTTTGGACATGAAATCATGTTTCAGTCCTCCTAAATTGCTTGTTTCTAAGTAAATTGCGTTTTCTGCAATAAATGTTATTTATTTTTAAAAAATGCCTTCTGAGAAAAGTTAATCAACTAATGTTACAAATAAACTCACTAGCACCATAATATCCTTTATCGGGAGATGCTTCAGTAGAAAGAAGGCAAAAATGAACGCTCTGTTTCAAAAGATACATCAGTTGAACTGGTAACCGAATCGATAGAGTTTTTGCCTTAGGTTCAACATATTGTGGGTTCGAGTCCCACTTCACGCAAGGTTGTTTGTAGTGTTATGAAAGTCGCACTAAATTACAGTCTTAATTTCTCATCGTGTGTAAAAAATGAGTTGCGAAATTAAAAAAAACCAAAGATAAATTAGAGAGAATTCTAAAAAATCATATAAAAAAGGAAAATACTTTTTCAGGCAGTTGTCAAAGTACAGACGGAAAAATCAAACATTTAATAAAGAGAAATTTATATTGATCATTAAAGTCGATAAGAGTACCACTTAGAATAAATTATAGGTCAATATAAAAAAAAATCGTTACTAAATGTGGAAAAAAAAGAAAGTGTCAGAAATTGTAATCCTATTTGCGTCACAACACTCGAAAATACGGTTAGAGTTGTAAGATCGAAATCTCTCAAACGATTCTTTCAATGATCGCAGGGAGGTCTCTTTGAAAAGAGGAAAATATAGAAATATTTCCTTTGCATTTAAACTTATGTAAGAATATTCGTTATTAATAAAACACATAAAAAATATTTCTCATCAATAAGATCGATAGATACATCAGCATGATAAATACCCATGGGTTACAAATGCCATCTCCAAGGAGGAAGATAGATGTAAAACGGTAACATACAATGTTATTTGCATATTGCTTGATTTTTGAGAATATTCTTACATATTATATAGAAAACATTTTCCTAAAGAGCTCCTAAACGAATCTTTTAATCAACGCAGTGAGGTCTCTTTGAAAAAAGGGAAATATAGAAATATTTCCTTCGACTTTAAACTTAAGTAAGAATATTCGTTATTAATAAAACACTTAAAAAATATTTCTCACAAATAAGATCGATAGATACTTCAGCATAATAAATATCCATGGTTTACAAATGCCATTTCCAAGGAGGAATATAGATGTAAAATAGTAACATACAAAGTTATTTGTATATTGCTTTTTTTTTTTTTTTTTTTTTTTTTTTTAGAATATTCTTACATATTATATAGAAAAACGTTTCCTAAAGAGCTCTCAAACGAATCTTTTAATGATCGCAGGGAGGTCTCTTTGAAAAAAGGGAAATATAGAAATATTTCCTTTGCATTTAAACCTACGTAAGAATATTCGTTATTAATAAAACACTTAAAAAATATTTCTCAGAAATAAGAGAAATCAATAGATACAACAGCATAATAAATAAATACCCATGGGTTACAAATACCATCAAAGGAGGCAGATACATGTAAAACAGTAACATACAATGTTATTTGCATATTGCTTGATTTTTGAGAACATTCTTACATATTATGTAGAAAAACGTTTTCTAAAGAGCTCCCAAACGAATCTTTTAATCATCGCAGGAAGGTCTCTTTGAAAAGAGGGGAATATAGAAATATTTCCTTTTCCTTTAAACTTACGTAAGAATATTCATTATTAATAAAACAATTAAAAAATATTTCTCACAAATAAGATTGATAGAAACTTCAGCATAATAAATATCCATGGTTTACAAATGCCATCTCCAAGGAGGAAGATAGATGTAAAACAGTAACATACAATGTAATTCGCATATTGCTTGATTTTTCAGAATATTCTTACATATTATATAGAAAAACTTTTCCTAAAGAGCTCCCAAACGAATCTTTTAATCATCGCAGGGAGGTCTCTTTGAAAAGAGGGAAATATAGAAATATTTCCTTTGCATTTAAACTTACGTAAGAATATTCGTTATTAATAAAACACTTAAAAATTATTTCTCACAAATAAGATCGATAGATACTTCAGCATTATAAATATCCATGATTTACAAATGCCATCTCCAAGGAGGAAGATAGATGTAAAACAGTAACATACAGTGTTATTTGCATATTGCTTGATTTTTGAGAATATTCTTACACACGATATAGTAAAACGTTTCTTAAAGAGCTCCCAAACGAATATTTTAATCATGGCAGGGAGGTCTCCTTGAAAAGAGGGAAATACGGAAATATTTCCTTTGCATTTAAATTTACGTAAGAATATTCGTTATAAATAAAACATTTAAAAAATATTTCTCACAAATAAGAGAGATCGATAGATACAACAGCATAATAAATACCCATGGGTTACAAATGCCATCTTCAAGGAGGAAGATAGATGTAAAACAGTATCATACAGTGTTATTTGCATATTGCTTGATTTTTGAGAATATTCTTACACACGATATAGTAAAACGTTTCCTAAAGAGCTCCCAAGCGAATCTTTTAATCATCGCAGGGAGGTATCTTTGAAAAGAGGAAATATAGAAATATTTCCTTTGCATTTAAACTTACGTAAGAATATTCGTTATTATAAAACACATAAAAAATATTTCTCATCAATAAGATCGATAGATACATCAGCATGATAAATACCCATGGTTTACAAATGCCATCTCCAAGGAGGAAGATAGATGTAAAACAGTAACATACAATGTTATTCGCATATTGCTTGATTTTTGAGAATATTCTTACATATTATATAGAAAAACTTTTCCTAAAAAGCTCCCAAACGTATCTTTTAATCAACGCAGGGAGGTCTCTTTGAAAAGAGGGAAAAATAGAAATATTTCCTTTGCATTTAAAATTACGTAAGAATATTCATTATTAATAAAACAATTAAAAAATATTTCTCACAAATAAGATTGATAGAAACTTCAACATAATAAATATCCATGGTTTACAAAATACATCTCCAAGGAGGAAGATAGATGTAAAACAGTAACATACAATGTTATTCGCATATTGCTTGATTTTTGAGAATATTCTTACATATTATATAGAAAAACATTCCTAAAGAGCTCCCAAACGAATCTTTTAATCATCGCAGGGAGGTCTCTTTGAAAAGAGGGAAATATAGAAATATTTCCTAAGCATTTAAACTTACGTAAGAATATTCGTTATTAACAAAACACATAAAAAATATTTCTCATCAATAAGATCGATAGATACATCAGCATGATTAATACCCATGGTTTACAAATGCCAACTTCTAGGAGGCATATGCATGTGAAACAGTAACATACAATGTTATTTGTATATTGCTTTTTTTTTTTTTTTAGAATATTCTTACATATTATATAGAAAAACGTTTCCTAAGGAGCTCCCAAACGAATCTTTTAATCATCGCAGGGAGGTCTTTTTGAAAAGAGGGAAAGATAGAAATACTTCCTTTGAATTTAAACGTACATTTATTTTTACATTATTAAATTTACGTAAAAATATTCTTTATTAATAAAACACTTAAAAAATATTTCTCAGAAATAAGAGAAATCAACAGATACAACAGCATAATAAATAAATACCCATGGGTTACAAATACCATCAAAGGAGGCAGATGCATGTAAAACAGTAACATACAATGTTATTTGTATATTGCTTGATTTTTGAGAATATTCTTACATATTATCTAGAAAAACATTCCTAAAGAGCTCCCAAACGAATATTTTAATCATCGCAGGGAGGTCTCCTTGAAAAGAGGAAAATATAGAAATATTTCCTTTGCATTTAAATTTACGTAAGAATATTCGTTATTAATAAAACATTTAAAAAATATTTCTCACAAATAAGAGAGATCGATAGATACAACAGCATAATAAATACCCATGGGTTACAAATGCCATCAAAGGAGGCAGATATATGTAAAACAGTAATATAAAATGTTATTTGCATATTGCTTGATTTTTGAGAATATTCTTACATATTATATAGAAAAACTTTTCCTAAAAAGCTCCCAAACGAATCTTTTAATCATCGCAGGGAGGTCTCTTTGAAAAGAGGGAAATATAGAAATATTTCCTTTGCATTTAAACTTACGTAAGAATATTCGTTATTAATAGAACAATTAAAAAATATTTCTCACAAATAAGATCGATAGATACTTCAGCATTATAAATATCCATGATTTACAAATGCCATCTCCAAGGAGGAAAATAGATATAAAACAGTAATATACAGTGTTATTTGCATATTGCTTGATTTTTGAGAATATTCTTACATACGATATAGAAAAACGTTTCCTAAAGAGCTCCCAAACGAATCTTTTAATCATCGCAGGGAGGTCTCTTTGAAAAGAGGGAAATATAGAAATATTTCCTTTGCATTTAAACTTACGTAAGAATATTCGTTATTAATAAAACAATTAAAAATTATTTCTCACAAATAAGATCGATAGATACTTCAGCATTATAAATATCCATGATTTACAAATGCCATCTACAAGGAGGAAGATAGATGTAAAACTGTAACATACAGTGTTAATTGCATATTGCTTGATTTTTGAGAATATTCTTACATACGATATAGAAAAACGTTTCTTAAAGAGCTCCCAAACGAATCTTTTAATCATGGCAGGGAGGTCTCCTTGAAAAGAGGGAAATATGGAAATATTTCCTTTGCATTTAAATTTACGTAATAATATTCGTTATTAATAAAACATTTAAAAAATATTTCTTACAAATAAGAGAGATCGATAGATACAACAGCATAATAAATACCCATGGGTTACAAATGCCATCTTCAAGGAGGAAGATAGATGTAAAACAGTATCATACAGTGTTATTTGCATATTGCTTGATTTTTCAAAATATTCTTACACACGATATAGAAAAACGTTTCCTAAAGAGCTCCCAAGGGAATCTTTTAATCCTCGCAGGGAGGTATCTTTGAAAAGATGAAATATAGAAATATTTCATTTGCATTTAAACTTACGTAAGTATATTCGTTATTAACAAAACACATAAAAAATATTTCTCATCAATAAGATCGATAGATACATCAGCATGATTAATACCCATGGTTTACAAATGCCAACTTCTAGGAGGCATATGCATGTGAAACAGTAACATACAATGTTTTTTGTATATTGCTTTTTTTTTTTTTTTTTTTTTAGAATATTCTTACATATTATATAGAAAAACGTTTCCTAAAGAGCTCCCAAACGATTCTTTTAATCATCGCAGGGAGGTATTTTTGAAAAGAGGGAAAGATAGAAATACTTCCTTTGAATTTAAACGTACATAAAAATATTCTTTATTAATAAAACACTTAAAAAATATTTCTCAGAAATAAGAGAAATCAACAGATACAACAGCATAATAAATAAATACCCATGGGTTACAAATACCATCAAAGGAGGCAGATGCATGTAAAGCAGTAACATACAATGTTATTTGTATATTGCTTGATTTTTGAGAATATTCTTACATATTATCTAGAAAAACATTCCTAAAGAGCTTCCAAACGAATCTTTTAATCATCGCAGGGAGGTCTCCTTGAAAAGAGGAAAATATAGAAATATTTCCTTTGCATTTAAATTTACGTAAAAATATTCGTTATTAATAAAACACTTAAAAATATTTCTTAGAAATAAGAGAGATCGATAGATACAACAGCATAATAAATACCCATGGGTTACAAATGTCATCAAATGAGGCAGATATATGTAAAACAGTAATATACAATGTTATTTGCATTTTGCTTGATTTTTGAGAACATTCTTACATATTACATAGAAAAGCGTTTCCTAAAGAGCTCTCAAACGAATCTTTTAATCATCGCAGGGAGGTCTCCTTGAAGAGAGGGAAATATAGAAATATTTTCTTTGCATTTAAACTTACGTAAGAATATTCATTATTAATAAAACACTTAAAAATATTTCTCATCAATAAGATTGATAGATACATCAGCCTGATAAATACCCATGGAATACAAATGCCATCTTCAAGGAGGAAGATGGATATAAAAAAGTAACACACAATGTTTTTTGCATATTGCTTGATTTTTGAGAACATTCTTACATATTACATAGAAAAACGTTTCCTAAAGAGCTCCCAAACGAATCTTTTAATCATCGCAGGGAGGTCTCTTTGAAAAGAGGGAAATATAAAAATATTTCCTTTGCATTTAAACTTACGTAAGAATATTCGTTATTAATAAAACACTTAAAAAATATTTCTCACAAATAAGATCGATAGCTACTTCAGCATGATAAATACCCATGTTTTACAAATACCATCTCCAAGGAGGCAGTTAGATGTAAAACACTAACACACAATGTTATTTTTATATTGCTTGATTTTTGAGAATATTCTTACATACGATATAGAAAAACGTTTCCTAAAGAGCTCCCAAACGAATCTTTTAATCATCGCAGGAAGGTCTCCTTGAAAAGAGGGAAATATAGAAATATTTCCTTTTCATTTAAATTTACGTAAGAATATTCGTTAGTAGTAAAACATTTAAAAAATATTTCTCAGAAATAAGAGAGATCGATAGATACTTCAGCATAATAAATACCCATGGTTTACAAATGCCATCTCCAAGGAGGCGCAGTTAGATGTAAAATACTAACATACAATGTTATTTGTATATTGCTTGATTTTTGAGAATATTCTTACATATTATATAGAAAAACGTTTCCTTAAGAGCTCCCGAACGAATCTTTTAATCATCGCAGGGAGGTCTTTTTGAAAAGAGGGATATAAAGAAATATTTCCTTTGCATTTAAACTTATGTAAAAATATTCGTTATTAATAAAACACTTAAAAAATATTTCTCAGAAATATAAGATCGATAATTACATCAGCATAATGAATATTTTTATATATTATGTTCAAACAATTTTTTAAAGAGCTGCCAAGCAAATATTTTGTATCATTGCTCGATGACTTTTAATATACGGAAATAGTGAATTTTTTCGTAAATATTTAATCCTTAATAATAATATTTTTTAATATTAAAAGGCATACATAGCTAGAAATAAGATTAATAGATGCAAAAGTTTAATAAATTCTCATCTTTTATACATGTCATCTCCAAGGAGGTTTTGATTTATTAAGGAAATATATAAAACTTTTACCACACTTAATGGTCAGAATATTCTTGCATATTACACTCGAAAACTTTTCCTAGATCTCTCCTTAGCTTATCTGTTAATCATCACAAGGAGGAATCTGAATACAAGGACGTATAGGAATGTTTCATTATTGTTACACTTGCTAAAAAGTTTCATTGATTTTTAATAGCACTATATTTTTAAAAAATGATACAGATAACAATAAGCATAATAAATTCCAGAGAGAAATCGAAGAGAGATCTCCAAAGAAACATCTATAAATAAAAAATAACTTATAAATTTTTTACAGGCTATTTTAAAATATTCTTTATTATATTTTAAAATAACTTTTCTGAACAGTTTTTTAGTAAATCCTTTAATCATTGTTGCCAGTATTGGTTACGTAAGGTGATAAATTAGTATTTCTTTAATATTTTAACTTACCCAAGAAAAAATTTTTTTATTAAAAAGCAATGTATTAATTTTAAATCAGAGTGATACGGATACATTAGGTATTATAAATTCCCTGGAGCTTTACATCTCAACTCCAGATATGGAGGTACAGGTAAAAAAGCTTTCCACTAAGTACTTTTCTAATGATTTGCTTAATTTTAATTCGAAATATTTGTACACTTTTTGGAATAATTTTTCCTAAGGACCTCCAAAAGGAATATTTTATTCATTTCATTGAAAATGATAAATTTTAGTTAAAAAATATTATGTTCGAAACTAGCAAGGCAAGGTTCTTAGCTGTTGTTGAAATTGTTTTAGGTTGCCACTCAACAACCGTTTTTTCCAAGATTAACAGTTTAAAGTTGATTCCAAACCACTAACATGCAAACTCAATGTGAGATTCAAACCCTTGAGATTGAACCAAAGGCAAGAGTACTGTCCATTCTATGTTCTATTCAAAATAGCCAATTTAGCTATTTTTGTGCAATAATTTCATGTGTAATTTTTTTTTTTTTTTTTTTGAAAAATTTTTTTATTAAAACAAAATAAATGTGATTTATTTAGACTTGTTGAGAAAACCGTTTTGCATGATGATATCAGGTTTGAAATATATATATATCGGTTTAAACGAATAGAATGATGTAGTGGGCCCATCAATGAATTTGGGTCTCCTCACTAGTGTGACAATTGGTTTTATATTAACAACACAAAATATGTGAGCTGCAATTGATAAAAATAGAATTTTCTTTTTGAATCAAGGAAAAGAAAATCCCAAGTTTTGGATTTTTGCAACTCAAAATAAAATGAACTTGACGTCTGGAAATAATTTTTTCTCAACTTCAGTGGTTTTCAGACAAGACAATTTTAAAAGCGCTGAAAAGAGCTTTATTACTTCGTTCTTTAAGAGAGAACAACTTTCTCCCTTAATGTGAACTAAATCACGGTCTAAGCAAATTTACAAGAAAATCGAATCATTAATTTTATTTAAAAATTAATTCCAAAATCTGAAATCAAAATTTTGAAATGAAATCGCTTTTCCTTTGAATTAGTGAGAAATAAACATTAATATAATTTTCTATCCACTCCATGCAGTCCTTTTTAATTCAAATTTGAGTAAAAGTTTGGCAGAAAGAGGAGAGAAATTTTCTTAGAATTGACAGTTATAGATGCTATTACATTCTGTTACATGTTTAATAGTTTTAAGATTAAATTTCGTAACACTTTAGCGTGGACAATTGGTAGAACACTGATCTCCAATACGAAGGTTATGAGTTTGATTCCTGCGATTGAACAAAGATAAATTTTTTATGTACTTTTTTATGTTTCAGTCACTTCAATGCTCAACTGTTGGGGTAGATACACACGAAATATTTGGGTTTTCTCCTTTTCAATATAGGAATACGGTCCACTATCTTGAGAAGTTCGCTAGGAAAAGAAATTACGAAGTGGACCTTAAAATGACTTCCAACTGCCTGGATCTTTAGGTAGGATCTTTAGGTAGTCTAGGTAGGATCTTTAGGTAGTCTACCACATGGTATCAAAGGTTTAATTTAGAAGCATTTAGCTTTTCATAGTTCTCTTATAATTTTATTAAATAGTGTTTTTGATATTCAAAAATTAAAAATATTATTGAAATTTTTTAGTAAAGTACATTTTTTAGTAAAGATACATAAAGCAAGTTTAAAGTTTCTATTAAAAAACATTCACAAGTTTTTTTTTAAATTTTCTAAAATTAATATAACATTAACTTAATGTAATATTTCATTATATATATGTCATACTACCAAGTTAAACAAAAAAAATTTAATGTATAAGATATGTTAAACTTTGAATTTAATAAATTTAAATAATTTTAGTTAATTCTGAGTCAGAATAGACATGAATTTAAGAAAAAAAACTAATATTTGTGATTTCATGATATGATATTTTTAGCTGATGAAAACTTTGAAAGGCTGTTTAAATAATTTTGAAGACGCATAATTAAATAGTTTACAATTCACTCATTTTTTACAGTGAAATTAATTACACATTTTAATAAACTAAATTAAATTTCAACAATAACGCAGATAATTTTTAAGATGAAAAGAAGCCAAATAGAGTGAAAGTTAATGCTTTAAAATTATAAAAACATTGAAATATTATTTTAATCACTACAGACATTTTATGCTTTGTACAATTAAATTATTAGTTTTTTTAAAACCCAGATTTTAAGATCAAAATTTTTTGTTATACTTATAAGAAATAAGACACCAGTATGAATCTTTATGCACCAACTGACCAAGACTTAGGAAAAGTAGTCAGTATAGTAAATAAATTTCCCAGGGGCTCATAGAATAATGAGAATTTTCTTGAAAACTTTGTAGATACAGATTCAGTTTGCCCTCTAAAATTTTCCTAAAGATGTTATCTCATGCAATAGGTCAGTCCCGTTATTGTAAATTGGGTAAATTACTTTTCTTGCGAAAATATTGTAGAAAACTTATATACAATATCTTGAAAAAAAATAAGACGAAGTATGAAGAACGACAGAATTCTTATACATTACGACAAAATATGCTGAAAGAACGTGTAAAAATATCTAGAGGTCAGTTGCTTAATCTTCTGAAAATTAGATTTAGTAATCAAATTTCTAAAGAAGTTTTAAAGAAACGTCATATAAAACACATTAAGATATTTATGATGCACCATAATAATCATTAAAAATAAATTTCACATTCCACTAATTTACGCAAGAGTAAATTTAATTCCTCAAGCATGTATAATTAATGCAAAAAATCAAGTGACTTACCCTTCAGCAAAATAGCAAGCATGTTGCAGTATTAACAAAATCCATGTGAATCTGTACTATTCATGAATGGGGAAGGGTTGCAGCTTCCGTTAGTCCGTAAGACTGGAGCGGCCAAAGGAGGAGAACTGACTAAGATCCGTAGCCCCAGGCTTTTGCAATGCAATTTGGAGTGGCCTTCACCCCTTGGGTGACTCTACCAGGAGAAGAATCTCCCGACGTACTTCGCCCACTCCGCCCAGGAACACCTCCTCGCCGACATCTAGTTTCAGGAGTGGCCATCTTAGTAACTTGAAATTTGTCGAGGGCATGAAGAAATTCGAAATTTGCTACAAGTGCTTAATAAATGAACAGACCTCTCCTGAACATATTCTTCAATGCCCCTGTGTCTCCCTGAAAAGATCTGATGGTGAATCCACTTATGATGCTGGATTTTTTGAAGTTGTACGCATATATGAACCTAATCTAGCGCTGCTGACCTTGGGGGCATGCAACAACATGAATCTGTAAAAAAATGGAAGCAAAAAAATGCATTAAATTAACCGTTTGTAAAATATTACTTATAAATATTTTAATATTATATATTTAAATTACAAACATAATAATTTAAATATTTTTACAATTTTGAAATTAAAGGTAGTAATTAATTTTTAGAGTACCATTTTTTTAATTATTCGCATTTTTATTGTAACCATATTTTGACGGTTAAACATCCTGTTAATATTGAAAAATGAATTTCAGATAAATGGACATACTCAGTTACAAAAATATAGAATTTGTAATATAAATATTTAGTATAGATGATGCGTAACAGTATATGGCGTCTGGGAGCTTGGAAGTGATTTTGTAAGAAATAAATACACATGTACACAAAAAAATGATATCATTTTATTCAAAATAAAAATTTTATTTGCATTCACTATAACTTTAGAATTCTTACAAAAATTTTAGAATAACCAACAAAAACTTTTCATTCAAACTGTTTACTCCATTCGGCATTTTTTTCCCAATGGAGAAGAGTACAAAAACAAAAATATTTTATAATTTACGTTATTAAATAGGCAATTTATCTCTAAAATTTCATTATTAAATCAAGCAACTTAATTTTATTTAAATACAATTACTTTTAATATTGAAAATTCGGAATTTGAAAAGTATGTTTGCCATTTAAGTATTAAAAAAAATGTTTTATAGCAAAAATTAAATTACAATAATTATTTCGTATAATAAATTTTTTTCAAATGATTTCTGAAATTATTTCATAGTTAGCATATTAACTAAAAAGTAAGAATGGAAAATTTGAGTCATTAAAAATAACATATTAAAACTAATATCAAAAATAAAATAACTATTGATACTTCTGATTTATGAAGGGCAACCTTTAAAGATTTCACTGTTGTTTTTATATTTCCAACTGTACATGTACAGTTATAGATCAAGGTCAAAATTAAAATAAGCAACCCTCATAAAATGTAACTAATTTTAAACCAATTTTTCATATCATTGAATTAAAATCAACTATTTTAACGGTTAAAAATGAATTGATAAATAAATATCATAACTTTAATACAGAGAAAAATGATACAATTAATTGAATAGAAAAAAGTTCAAGGATTTTCTTTATTCTCATTTTTTTCTAATTTTTATTTATTATTCTTGCTGATGCCTGAAACCAACATATCTTCATATATTGCTCTCTTAGACACTTATCTTCATAAACTTATTCTAAAAGAAACATACTTTAAAATACTTAATAGGCATTTCCAATACATGATTGAAAAAATCTATTAAAAAATGGAAGGAATATCATTTAAGAGACCGACAGGTGTCGAAGAGGATTGTTGTGTCTAAATGACGAACAACTGCGAAACACAAGCAGCATCTGCATTCTCCTAGGTTCATGATTATAGTTAGAAGACACCTTCATAAATAGAATAATTTACGATAGAGAGCAACAAATCCTAAGTTACTTACAGACGCTAATACCCAAACGTCATCTATCGTGGTCACTCATAAAACCAGATGGACTGGAAGACAGTTGTAAGTAATCTGACAAATCGATTTTTCGCATTTCTCTGTGATTCAGGATGGTTGCTCAATTGTACGATGCTTGCTCATGAAAGTCTCTTCCCAACCGTCAAACATGGAGATGGATCTGTCATGACATGGACAACCTAGACATGGTTTTCTGCTGAAACAATCGAAAGCTGGAAAAGAAAGATAAAGGGGTAGAAATAAAATTAAAAAAAAAAAAAATTAATTGACTACATCTATCCCATGATTCAAACTTTGCCTCTTGTAAGATTGAATTTTCTAGGATTAATGCACCTATCTGTCTGCGGGATTTACCCATACAATGTTTAATAAACATAAGGATAAAATTAAACATATATGACTTGTATTGTTACTAAATTGGCCACTTTGTCACCCAAACAATATTACTCGTTTAATATATTATGGTTACAGGAGCGTAATGCTCACGTTATTTAAAGTTTCAAAACGTAATCTATATCCTCAATGGGGACAAAACTTTCACAATGATTCCATATGAATAGTTGCTGTTGTACCAGCATGCTTCCCTGTAGTTAACCCTGAGTTGGGCTTCACCAGTTCCATAAGAGCAGCCGGGTGGAATCTTTGTGAATTTGAAGAAGAGACCAAGAGAAAGAGACCCAATACTTATCCTACTACCCCCAGAAGTATCATTTCACTTGGAGGGCATTGCAACCACGCCCAGTTTTAATGTGTGTGTTCGTTGTGTTTTAGCGAACACAATGAATCTTCGGTTAAATCGGGAATCGAACTTTCGTGAATGTTTATCACGGGATCTTTCTTTGTTCACTGCATTGTCAATAATATCAGGGTTGCCACTGAAAGTAAAATGAAGCCAATAGTTTTGCAAACTCACTGCACACATTTATTTTTGGCGCCAATAATGTCATCCCATTAACAGTGAATTCCTTACTATTTAGAAGTCGCCCTACGCCATTTCTATATTTTTAAGTCCTTTTTCATATATTTCCGTATGAGGCAAAAACTCAAAAAGATAGTTTTCTCTTAATTTTCTCATCAAAGAAATAAACGATTTCTTTTTTCATAATTTTTTTACCAGTTAAGAAATTAATTTAAATTATGATAAATAGACATCATAAGATATTTTTTAAAATATATCACATTTTTAATTTTACAACCGAAAAAATATATCGTCTGTATTACCATAGAATTTCGAAAACCAAATATTGAATATTTAAAAATTTATTTATTTGTTTTCGTGTTTAAGAATACAACCTGAATGATTTTATCTCTGGTCTGCAATTTAATCAAAAAAAGTTTGTAATATACCACGCATCAAAATTTTTATTCTTTGAGATTATTTCTAAGTATTCATATGGATGGAACTTAAATATTATAAAACTGGCAGTTGACAAAAAAAAATTCTTTTTCTATTACAAATAGTCTTGTATTAACTTTATTTACAAGAAACCGATCGTAAAATTTTTCGAATATACTTTAAGACTAAAATTATTTGAAAACATAGTGTGTGGCATTGTGTATGGAAAATTGAAGTGCCCTACTACCTCGGAAACGGTCCTTGAGTTTCCGGTAACCAATTCCTACCAGAGAATGGTAGGAATTGACATTAAGGGCTGACATTGACATTATTATTAACTTTTAACCTTCCAAACCATATTAAAAAAGAGCTGTATTGTTACATCTAAGGAGAAATTTATTAATGTGTTTCGCAAGTTCTATTATGACTAGACATTCACTTTTTGTAGGTTTTGACAATTCTAAAGAATATTAATTTGTCTTTGTTTGAAATCTTTTTTAATTTTTTATAATTATTTATAAAATTTTTCAATATTTTAAATATATACTTAAAACATAAATAAATTTAAAAAATGACATCAGCTATATATATTTTAATAAATACAAGGGAATTTTTTTATTCAATATATTATAGATTTTCTTAAATAAAATTTACTTTTAACTGCTGCTAATTTTTCGCAAAAATTAGCAGCACCCACATGGCGGATGAATACTTAGTTGTTTGAGAAATCAATCCAATCAAATTTAAGTCAACAAGCTCTCTCAGAAAAGTTTCGAATTTCCACAGTTACGGAAAACTAATTTGTGTGCTCCTTCCCACATCCAGAAGAATAAACGATGAGGATGTTCTCAGTTTTCGAAGTTAAACTTTTGATTCTGTTATCTTTCAGTCAAAAAAAATGTTTCTAACTTGAAACAAGCAGGGACAATTCTTTCCCACATTGTAAAAAAGAGGGAGTTACTTACTATGGATGATTTCGCGGAGAAGAATCTAAATTTTTCCAGAGAGTTCCCGCTCAAATTTTGCCGCAATTTTCACAAAAAAGGATATATATATATATATATATATATATATATATATATATATATATATAACTGGTATATGAAATGATTATCGATTAACTGGATTGTTGGAATTTTTATTAGAGAAACATGGAAGGATTGGTTTGGAATCAGAGAAAGACATGGATCCACATCGAACATCCTCTTTAAGAGGGGCGTGAATAATTTTCATAGTACAAGATGATTTAAGCGATATGAAAAAAAGAAATAAGGACTGCATTGAAAAACT
This sequence comes from Latrodectus elegans, assembly GCA_030067965.1. Classification (NCBI taxonomy): domain Eukaryota; kingdom Metazoa; phylum Arthropoda; class Arachnida; order Araneae; family Theridiidae; genus Latrodectus; species Latrodectus elegans. The sequence goes on from CM057814.1 coordinate 10,361,568, forward strand.
TCAAAGCAGATAAAACTTTGCACAGATTGATTTTTGATCATGACAGAGATCGACGAAATCGTTAAAGAATTAGATATATTAGCGTTTTCGCTTGGCGAGCGAGGAATTACTGTACGAGGTATTTCTTTTCATGCTGATTGAAGGCACAGCTCGAGGAATGAGTTTTGTTTGTTATGTGTCCTTGAATTCTTGACTCAAAGCGCTAATGGCGAGAATGTTTCCCAGACTGTCATTTCCCACACTGTCCACAGAAATTGAAGTGGAAAAAGAAATAGGAAGAAATGATTTTTCAATGCAAAGCAATATAAGTAACAAAAAAAGTACCATTGTGTGTGTGTGAGAGAGAGAGAGAGATTTTTCTTAGCAAGTCATAATGTTTATGAAAATTATGTTTGCAGACATACTGTAATTCAAAGTGTTAATATTTATTATGGAGATATTGAAAGCGCCCTATTACTAAGTTTAATGCGGAATCGCGTGAAAATGCAATTAATTGGGTAGATTATTTTCAGGACATGTGGAAATTATTTAATATATCAGACTTACAAAAATTTGTTATGGCTAAAAGGTCCTTGGGAGGAAATGCTCTCTTATTCGTTCGAAAAGAATCACAAATTAATTCTTGGCAAAAATTCACACGAACCTTAAATGATGATGAATGATGTTTGAAATAAATTCAGCTAATTTACACGATCTTTTGCATAAGAGAAAAATGCGCGATTCTGATTTGGTTCAAGAGTATTTTTTAAAAATAAAGAGTTATGCAATTTCGGTAAAACTGAAGAATCTGTTTTGATGCATTATGTTGTTAATTGAATAAATTACAGACAGGAAAACAAAATTATTTTGTATGGGTGTAAGAATTTAAAGAAAAACTCTAAGTTTATGAAGCAATAAAAGTGATCCTGTTAAAAGTAAAAGTGATTTTGATAGAACGAAAACAAAATATAATTCTCATGATAAATATAATAATTTTGATAAAACGAAATCGAAATATGTGCACACGCATAGTAATAGAGTTAGTTCTAAAAACGAAAGTGCAAATAAAATAAGGTATAATATGATGGGTTTGTTAAAATGATATATAGTGATTTTATTGATCATAAAATAAAATTGTTTTTAATTGTGGTGACAAAAAAAATCAAATTTCTAAATTTTTTTAACATAGAGAGAAGGGTATTAAATGTTTCCGATGCAATAATTTTGGACATAAGGTTTCATTTGCCCAAAAACTAATTCTAAACCTAAAACTAGCCTCAATGAATGTTAATGTACAACAAAAACTGATTGATATAATAATTTAAATGTATGTGTTTTTGCACTAATAGATACTGAAAGCCAAATAACTTTGGTTCGTAAATCTATTTTTAAATTAAATGTTGTAGAATTATTTCATTTAAAATCGTTGGTTTTGGTAAATGTGTAATTATTTTATTATTTCCCTTAAAATATCATTAGGCTATTTTAAGGGAAATAATAAAATAGATTATTTTAAGTGTGAAGAAGATATATTTATGTGGTTGAAAATAATGCTATGTTTTATGATGCCATCATAGTAATTAATGTACTAATGAAGGGTGAAACCTTAATTAATAAAAACGGAATTAAGATTAAAAAAATATCAGTGTGTATCAGTCAGAAATTAATAAAAGTATCAGTCAGAAATTAATACTTTATCAAGTCTATACCAGTTGATTTAACTTTTGATGAAGTTGAGCGAGAGAGAGAGAACTGATCACTGATCCCAGTATTCTAAATATTTTTAAAAAATATAGTGCAACAATTAGTTTCGAGTTATGAACCACGTAAAAGAAAGTCAATCAATGTTCTATTAGATATTTTATTAAAAAGTAATGGGCCTATATTTCATCAACCCCGCAGATTACCATTTTCAGAGAAAAAGATTGTTGAAACGCAAATAGATGAATTGTTAGAACAAAGTATAATTGAACCCAGTTCTTCAGAATGTAGTAGCTCAGTAGTAATCGTAAAGAAAAAAGGCGGAAATCCTTGTTTGTGCATAGATTATCGGAGATTAAATAAAGTAATTGTAAAAGACAGATTTCTTCGGCCATTGATTGAAGATGAATTAGATAGACTGCAGGAATCATGTGTGCTTAGCACAATCGATCTCAACAACGGGTTTTTCCTCGTATAAGTAAACAAGGTTACTAGAAAATACTCTGCATTTGTAACTCATGAAGATTAGTATCAATTTCTTAAGGTTTCTTTTGTGGATTAAGTAATTCTCCAGTTGTGTTTCAAATATCTATTAACACTATTTTTCGACCATTGCTTAATGATGGTATTGTTTTACCTGATGTGGACGATATAATCATTTTGTCTTCCTCAACTGAAGAAGGAGTCGAACGACTTGAAAAGTTCTCAAATCTTGTGAGTGAATATGGACTATAAATAAATTTAAGAAAATTCCATTGAGCGCATTCAGTTTTTAGGTCATGCCATCGAAGAAGAGAAAAATTTTCCATCTCCAACCAAAGCTGTGCTTCATTTCCCTGAACCAAGTAATTTGAAAGAGGTCCATAGTTTTTTTAAGATTGACTGGATATTTAAGGAAATGTGTCCCAAAATATTCCATTATTGCTAGACCGTTGTGTGATCTTTTGAAGAAAGATCAGATATTTAAATTTTGTGAAAAGGAAAGAAACACTTTCAAACAAAGTTAATTTTAGCTTAAAAACCTGTGTTAAGTATATATAATCCAAATTACGGAACTGAACTGACGCCAGCGTAGAAAGATATGGAGCTATTTTATTACACAAATCCACAAATGATAAAAATTTCCATCCTACCTTTTCATGAGTAAAAAGACAACAGATGCCGAAAAGAAGTATTCCAGTTACGAACTTGAAACTCTTGCAATTATTGAAAAATTAAAAAAATTCCGCGTTTACCTATTAGGAATTCTATTTAAAATTGTCACTGATTGTTCCGCATTTGAAAAGAATGTGCAAAAAAGAGATTTATTGATTTTTTTTTATTTTATGCTTGATTATAAGCTCTTTGCATGTTAAGTTTCGATGCAGAATAAATTTGAACATTTCAATAAAACCTAGTATATGACGTATTTATTTATCCCATAAAAATATTAAAATTATTTATTAATAAAAATACATAATTATATAAACGAATATTTTTATATATATCGAAAGAGAGAGATATAGGCAGATAGGTATAATATATCTGCCTATATCTCTCGCAGATAGGTATAATAATATAAATTACAACATTTTTCTTCATGCGTAATTTCCCCTTGCCGATCAAAATAAATCTAGAAAGGAGCTTCAGCGTCCTCTAGAGCAGACAACTGAGCCACACTAAAGCATCTAGTTACAAAAATAAATAATTCCCAGATCAGTGAACGGTAAATTTTTAGTGGGTTATGAGCCAGAAATCAATTAACCGCGATAGGGGCAAAGTCGGACATTATACCCACCTCCCCTTAAAGCATGTTTCGATGCAGATTTTCTCCGATTTAGTGTTTTAGGAATTACTCCGTAAAGAGGAATATACACTACTGGACAATTGCTAAGGACGGATAACACTATCATCCATAGCAACTAAAAAATGAAAGGAAGCAAATTGTGGAAAATCAGAATTAGTGCGGGATGTAGTAAGAAGAAGTATGCGTATGCAAATTTTTTTTCCACGTCTTTTAATCACGTAATAGCGTTCATAAGAGCTTTAAAGGTTTTGACGCGTGTGGACAGTTGTTGTCTCAAGTCAAAGTTTTACAGAAAAGATTCAATAGACGAACTTGAAATTTTTGGCAATGCTTCCCGACATCACTTAGATGATTTTATGCGAAGCCGAATTATCGGAAAGATCGAAGAAGAGCGAAAAATAACAGATGTTGCCAGGGAAATCGACATCGCCTACAGTATTGTTTCGTGGCTGTGGAAGTCATTTAGAACTACTGGAATGTTTAGCAAGCGGCACGAGAGAGGTCGTGTTAGAAGTACGACGCCTGCAGAAGACAGATATATCGTCCTATCAGCAAAAAGGAACAGGCGCACCACAGCTCAGCAGGTAGCAAAACAGTTTCTTGCTGCCCCAGGAAAGCAGGTCTCCTGAAAAACTGTTGCCAGACATTTGAGATGAGGAGGACTACACGCCCGCAGGCCTATTGTGTGTGTCCCATTGACCAGACAGGAACGTACTGCCTGTTTGCAATGGTGTCGCGAGCATCGCAATTGGACTGAACAAGACTGGGCATGCGTACTATTCTCAGATGAGATTAGATTCAGTCTGTTATCTGATTGTAGGCACCAAATGATCTGGTGCGAGAGTGCTATTGCTTATCCTCCAGAAAATATCCTGGAAAGGGACCGATATCCGACATGCAGCGTTATAGTGTGGGCCGGCATCATGATCAATGGCGGCACGCCCCTATATGTGGTTACGAATGGGACTATGACGGGCCAACGATACATTAATGAAGTTCTACTTCCTCATGTTCGTCTTCTCCGTGGTGATGTAGGTGATAAATTTGTTTTTATGCACAACAACGTAGCATGTCATCGAACACACGCTGTTCAGGATTGTCTAGACAGCGAGGGTATTCAACGCTTCGTATGGCCATCACGTTCTCCAGATCTAAATCCCATTGAAAATGTGTGGGATGCTTTGGTTAGGCAAGTTGCTGGTCGAAACTATCCTCCGAGAAACAAGAACATCCTCATCATCCGTGCACTCACAGAGGAATGGGATAAATTGCCTCAACAGCTGCTGGATAATGTTGTGCAAAGTAAGATACGACGTGTGGAATGTTTCCTCACACTCCACGGTGGACATATCCCGTACTAATACCCGTACTAATACCTTCAAGGTGGCTGCTGACTTTTAGATGCATTGTTCCATTTTTCAGTATGCAGCATCAAATGAACAATTTTTTTTTTCTTTCAGATGTTTCACAGCTTTTGAACTTTCTAGAACAATAAATATTCTTTATTCTAATGTCTGAACAGTGTGGCAACTATATTTTATCCTACTAGGCCTCATGTCTCGCTTAATGTTATGCTACATTGCAATTTGTGATCCGTCCTTAGCAATTGTCCAGCAGTGTATTTCCATTAATATCGTATTCGTGAAAATCTCTAAAAAGACAATGATGGAAAGTTTTATCATCGACCGTAACATATAAAAACTTGTTGCTACGAAGTATTGTTTGGAAATTGTTAACTCTATGAAATAATATTCACAAATGTTGTTTTTATCAGAATCGAAAAAGGTAATGCAACATGGTGTAATACATACCTTCTAGCTCAATTGATGAATGCAGGAAATTAATCAAATGAAAATTTGGATTCGAATATCAGGAATGGTAATCATTATTATCCAAAAGAGAAGTAAAAGTCTCAAAACATTTCAGCGTCATAATTTCGACGAATATTGGGAATTTCAAAAGAATAAATTTAAGCAAACTTATTACGTTTAATAGATTGCTTAATGTATGTGAAGGAAAACAAAGTGAAATAAACTATATAACCGGAAATATATATTTTTACGCACAATTCCTAAAGCATTTTTTCCAATGGTCAGGATATATCGGGATGTATTGTCTCCTTATACCCAAGGAACCGGCCAGAAGCAGCGACCTCTTTGCCGCCGAGGCATTGACCCGGGTGCACCACAGGGCGTGGGCCACCATCGCACCCTCACACATGCCATAGGGACCCGTTTATAGGGTAGGCATCATTCACACACTCAAGGAAAGGACAAAGACAGGATAGAGAAAGTACATCAATGCCTGAACCGGGATTCGAACCCAGGACCTCCCTACCCGTAGTCAGGCACGATGACTACTAGACAAGTTGGCCGGCATTCCTAAAACATATGAATAAATATGTTAAAATGCTGAAAAGAATTTTAAAACAAATTTCGATGTAGTTTAAATTGTGAACTAGTATATAGCAAAATACAGCAAAATTTTGTTTTTCTGGATTACCGGAATGAATATTGATATTCCTGCTTTCTTTGTTATAAAAAAATTTCAGTAGTTTATATAAAATATATCTATACATACCTTGAGAAATATACATTTATTTTCTCAAACGCGTTTCTTAAGGATGCATTAAATTATTCATGTATCAAAAATTAATTTATTTAATTGCGAAATTATTGAACCTTTATTTATATGTTATGAAAAAAACTATATCCTTTGAGTACAAATTATTGGAAAAATGTATAAAATATTTTCATGGTATTCTCAAAATCAGCAATTTCATTGCTTATTGTATATTTCTAAATATTTAATTATTATCTAATTATTATTATTATATTAATCTAAAGGAATTCAGTATCAAAAAAATCTTAAAGCTGACAAAAATAATTTTAAAATATTTAAATATTTAAAGCAAATTTTCTTAGAATATTCTTCATTTATTTAGCTTCGATAATTTTTAGAATTTCATTTAATTTAATCAATGAAACTGTTCAGTTTTGAGCTTCTAACCATTTATCTTGCATTTACTACAGATATGAAAAATACACTTTATTGAATAAAAAAATTCTTTGATATGGTTTTCATTCAACTTAATTTAACGCAGATAATCAAAAAAGTATATAAATTTACTGAAATAGAAATTTATAAAAATGTGAAGAGTTTTATTTTTTAAAAGATTTCCCAAATTTGCATTTATGACATAAATAATCGAAGGCAATTAAAATATTCGCACCCAAATGACCAGTTGGACTCCCTACGGAATTCTAATTTTAATTCCTTCTTCCACTGTGATTTATAATTAATTCTATCGAGATTTAATTAATTCCACTGACATTTATTTGTTCTTAATTCTCATCATTTGACTATATTTTCTCCCTCAAGTTTTTCCACTGAGATTTATTTGTTCTCATCATAGGGCTATGTTTTTTCCCATTCAGATATTCCTTCTCTGCTATTAAAACAAACCACATTTTATGTTGATATATAAATTTAAGTTGAAATATAAATTTTATGTTGAAATATAAATTTAAAAATAAATAGTATTTCTTCAAACTATTACATAATATCAAGACTTAACTTCACTAAATTTTATTAAACACAATTTTAGTTGTCCATTCAATGTGACACTAAATAGTTTTTTACTTAAATTTGAATACATTATATATAAATTTGATTTATTAAGTAAAACGTATAATTCAATTTTCAAATAATAAGTTTCGGCAGGAGGAATATAAAACAGCACAATTATTAGTATTACATTTATTTTGAAATCAAATAAAATTTACAGTTGACTTAAATTGTATCAATTTTCGCAAATCTAAAAAAAAAATTCGTATTAATAAGAATAGTTTCAGAAAATCTTAAAGAATTGCAATAAGGACAGCCTACATATTGTGATTCATAAAAGCAATTAAATGTATCTTGCAAGCTGATATTTAATGAAACCAGTTATCAAGTTAAACCATAGAAAATCCAGACTAATGATAACTATTGAAATCTCTTTGAATTTCTTAATACAGATTCCTAGATACCATATTTCAATGATTTTTCTCCTTTCAAATTTTAATTATCTTTTCAATAATAGTGATCGGTCAATTTTTTTATTACAAGAATTCCAATTACGTAGATAAAAAGAAATTGAAGACATTATTTTATACAATGATCCAATGAGTATTATTAATGGGAATAACAGTCAGGGAATTTTGTATAAACACATAAATATATATATTCAACATTAAGGGCCCTTTCATCAAATTATACGAGCACTTGATAAACTAATAATTTAATTTACATCAGATTTAATCAGGAAAAAATGCCCAATTTTGAGCAATTTTAAAAATGTATTTAATGAATGATGTGTATGCATCATTTTACATTACTTTATCAGTAATTCAGTTGTTGACAGATTTAAATAAGAATGTTTTAATCAATTGAACATATATACCTTTAGTTTTTTGTTTCTGTTTGGACTTTTAAAATAACGTGACTTTCTCATGGGAAATGCAAAACAAATGAGTATACGTAGAACAATAAATAGCCCTGAATTTTATAACTGAATTTAAAACATATTTCATTTTTTTAACAAGAATGTAATAGCATTATTATGCAAATAACAATAATCAGTTGAATCTACAGTAATTTCGGGACATGATATTTATGCATACATTCCAAATGCAGCACAGTTTCAAGGATCATAAATTGTACTATCATCTATTTAAATACGTTTAACATATATTTGACACTGTTTAGTTGACAGCATAGTAGCCGATGACCGTTGCTAAGGCGACCCAAACAAATAAAAACAATGTAATATAGGCGTATTTCGCACAAAAATACTATAACTAAGCAGACATGTTGAGCAGTTAACAATAATTGCCAGTTCAAATCCTAAATATATTTGATACACTCTCACACACAATAACAATAGTAATACATATTATAATAATTCCTATTAAATTAAAAGTATGATAACAGGCTACAAGAACTTATTGGGACAGAATAAAGAACAAACTATAATAAAATGTTTCGCACTTTACCTATTGTTGTTTTCTGCACATAGTAAAGTTCATGGCTACCACGAAAAATCAATTTATAAGTAAAAATAAAATTGCAAAAATAATAGTAAAAATGTTGATTAACAAAAACGCATATAATATAAAGTTCATACTATTTTATCAATTATTTTATAAATATTTCAGGTTATATAGTTTTATAAAATTATCAAATAACCTATATTGTGTGCCTAAATTAATCGCAATAGCATTATTTAATTTCATATAAAACTTGTTCTAAACACTACACAAATAAAATTAAAATAGCGAGAAATAATTATCTAGTTCATTTTTTATGAATTCCTTGTTCGAAAATTTTGTAACAGTGATTGGGAAGTTGACAAAAAAATTGTCACACACACAATCTCTGTCTCAATTTTAATTTAAAAGATCAGTTGTTGAAATTCAAGGAAAACAAATGCAAATGAACTAAATCGTTTTACTGCATTAAAACCAATAAAGCCATCAAGAGATTTAAAAAAATAATAAATTATATATATACACACACACATATATATATTATTCACATTATTTTGAATTCAGTGAAAAAATTTTACAGCAAAATTTTTACTTGAGAAATTATTTTTGCGACTGAATACAAAGCTGTACAATAATATTAAGTAGCATTGAAGTAAAATTTAATTAGATAGGAATGTATATGGTTATAAAATATATATCACAATTTTTGATTACTCAAAGTATTGCAAGAAATTGAAATTTTTTGAAAAATATTTGCTGTAGAAAAAATTTTTTATGAATAATCTTCAGAATTTTTGAACACCAATTAACGAACATTCTCAAATATGATAAGCGTATTATGCTATAATAAAATAAAAATAATAATTTTTAAGGTTAATTTCATTTTTAAACACTTTTTCTGTATCATTTATAATGGAAAGAAAAAAATTTGCTTAGTCTAAATATAATAAACATTTAAGCTTTACATAATTGCTTTTGATGTAAGACAAAAATTAATTTTGAAGTATGAAATCAGTGTTTTCGAACTATATATCAAAGCTATCACAACAACATGAAGTCAAGAGTTGCGGAATCTGGGGTTATAGTTAGATATTAAATAGTTTGGTGGAACGTTAAAGATTTCCCGAGTTAAATTAATATATTACTGAAAGAGAGAGAGAGAGAGTTCCCTCTCTTTTAAACAATAATCTGATTTCACTTAATTTTAAAACAGGTAGTTTAATTATTTTTCATTCTTTAAATACTCAAATTCAATCTTGAAAAAATAAGGGAGAGGGAAGCTTTGTTATGTATACACGCACACACACACACATATATATACATCCATACATAGATACATAGTAACACTAATAGAGATAACATCATTTATCTCTACACTTAGAGCGAACTTTAATGAGTGAAGTTCAGCTCCATAATTTGATTATTTAAAGAATTTGATTTCATACAAGGAAACCCATAGTATGAAACTAAAGTTTTGTTGCAATAGCTCACGGGTTTGATTCAAGATCAGGGACCCCGTGGAGTGAAGCTCAATTTCCGACGCGAGAGCTCACGGGTTTGATTCCGGATCAGGGACCCCGTGGAGTGAAGCTCAATAGACGACGCGTGAGCTCACGGGTTTGATTCTTGATCAGGGACCCCGTGGAGTGAAGCTCAATTGCCGACGCGTGAGCTCACGGGTTTGATTCCGGATCAGGGACCCCGTGGAGTGAAGCTCAATAGACGACGCGTGAGCTCACGGGTTTGATTCCGGATCAGGGACCCCGTGGAGTGAAGCTCAATAGACGACGCGTGAGCTCACGGGTTTGATTCCGGATCAGGGACCCCGTGGAGTGAAGCTCATTTGCCGGACGCGTGAGCTCACGGGTTTGATTCCGGATCAGGGACCCCGTGGAGTGAAGCTCAATAGACGACGCGTGAGCTCACGGGTTTGATTCCGGATCAGGGACCCCGTGGAGTGAAGCTCAATAGACGACGCGTGAGCTCACGGGTTTGATTCCGGATCAGGGACCCCGTGGAGTGAAGCTCAATTGCCAACGCGGAAGCTCACGGGTTTGATTCCGGATCAGGGACCCCGTGGAGTGAAGCTCAATAGACGACGCGTGAGCACACGGGTTTGATTCCGGATCAGGGACCCCGTGGAGTGAAGCTCAATAGACGACGCGTGAGCTCACGGGTTTGATTCAGGATCAGGGACCCCGTGGAGTGAAGCTCAATAGACGACGCGTGAGCTCACGGGTTTGATTCCGGATCAGGGACCCCGTGGAGTGAAGCTCAATAGACGACGCGTGAGCTCACGGGTTTGATTCCGGATCAGGGACCCCGTGGAGTGAAGCTCAATAGACGACGCGTGAGCTCACGGGTTTGATTCCGGATCAGGGACCCCGTGGAGTGAAGCTCAATAGACGACGCGTGAGCTCACGGGTTTGATTCCGGATCAGGGACCCCGTGGAGTGAAGCTCAATAGACGACGCGTGAGCTCACGGGTTTGATTCCGGATCAGGGACCCCGTGGAAAGAAGCTCAATTGCCGACGCGTGAGCTCACGGGTTTGATTCCGGATCAGGGACCCCGTGGAGTGAAGCTCAATAGACGACGCGTGAGCTCACGGGTTTGATTCCGGATCAGGGACCCCGTGGAGTGAAGCTCAATTGCCGGACGCGTGAGCTCACGGGTTTGATTCCGGATCAGGGACCCCGTGGAGTGAAGCTCAATAGACGACGCGTGAGCTCACGGGTTTGATTCCGGATCAGGGACCCCGTGGAGTGAAGCTCAATTGCCGGACGCGTGAGCTCACGGGTTTGATTCCGGATCAGGGACCTCGTGGAGTGAAGCTCAATAGACGACGCGTGAGCTCACGGGTTTGATTCCGGATCAGGGACCCCGTGGAGTGAAGCTCATTTGCCGGACGCGTGAGCTCACGGGTTTGATTCAGGATCAGGGACCCCGTGGAGTGAAGCTCAATAGACGACGCGTGAGCACACGGGTTTGATTCCGGATCAGGGACCCCGTGGAGTGAAGCTCAATAGACGACGCGTGAGCTCACGGGTTTGTTACGGATCAGGGACCCCGTGGAGTGAAGCTCAATAGACGACGCGTGAGCTCACGGGTTTGATTCCGGATCAGGGACCCCGTGGAGTGAAGCTCATTTGCCGGACGCGTGAGCTCACGGGTTTGATTCCGGATCAGGGACCCCGTGGAGTGAAGCTCATTTGCCGGACGCGTGAGCTCACGGGTTTGATTCCGGATCAGGGACCCCGTGGAGTGAAGCTCAATAGACGACGCGTGAGCTCACGGGTTTGATTCCGGATCAGGGACCCCGTGGAGTGAAGCTAAATTGCCGACGCGTGAGCTCACGGGTTTGATTCCGGATCAGGGACCCCGTGGAGTGAAGCTCAATAGACGACGCGTGAGCTCACGGGTTTGATTCCGGATCAGGGACCCCGTGGAGTGAAGCTCAATAGACGACGCGTGAGCTCACGGGTTTGATTCCGGATCAGGGACCCCGTGGAGTGAAGCTCAATAGACGACGCGTGAGCTCACGGGTTTGATTCCGGATCAGGGACCCCGTGGAGTGAAGCTCAATAGACGACGCCTGAGCTCACGGGTTTGATTCCGGATCAGGGACCCCGTGGAGTGAAGCTCAATTGCCGACGCGTGAGCTCACGGGTTTGATTCCGGATCAGGGACCCCGTGGAGTGAAGCTCAATTGCCGACGCGTGAGCTCACTTGTTTGATTCCGGATCAAGGACCCCGTGGAGTGAAGCTCAATAGACGACGCGTGAGCTCACGGGTTTGATTCCGGATCAGGGACCCGGTGGAGTGAAGCTCAATTGCCGGACGCGTGAGCTCACGGGTTTGATTCCGGATCAGGGACCCCGTGGAGTGAAGCTCAATAGACGACGCGTGAGCTCACGGGTTTGATTCCGGATCAGGGACCCCGTGGAGTGAAGCTCAATAGACGACGCGTGAGCTCACGGGTTTGATTCCGGATCAGGGACCCCGTGGAGTGAAGCTCAATAGACGACGCGTGAGCTCACGGGTTTGATTCCGGATCAGGGACCCCGTGGAGTGAAGCTCAATAGACGACGCGTGAGCTCACGGGTTTGATTCCGGATCAGGGACCCCGTCTAGTGAAGCTCAAATGCCGACGCGTAAGCTCACGGGTTTGAATGCGTCAGAGGGACCCCATAGAGTGACCACTCAAGATGCTGAAACAGAACTTTTCAATTTTATTAAATAACACAAGTGAAAATGATACGATACTATTTTATATGAAATTGGTATGAATGAATATCATGGGTTCGCGTATCAATTTTGAACAATAGTACTGTTCAAAATTGGTACAAACACACGATTCTAGTTAAGCCTAAGTCTATTTACTTTTAATTTTATAACTATAAATTCAGATTTATTTTTTTTAAATGTTTTAAATTTGCTCATTTGGAAAATAAAATATTATAATTTCTGCAGTGACATTTGGGTGCAGCTTTAAAATTTAGGTTTGTGGCTTATGATAATAAGTCCATATGAAATTCCATTAAAAAACTATATAAAGCGGATATACTAAACATCATGGTTCAAAATACTTTTAACCATAATTGTCTTGTAACCTGGCGTCAACATAAGGAAATTCAAAGAAGAAGAAGAGTATACACAACATATCTTTTAGAAGAGTGCAGCTGTGTGGTTAAATGAACCATATTTGAATTATAATAAATTAAATTTTAAGCTTTTAAATTTTAATGTTACTCTCTGCCGACATTTTTTTTTCTATTATATATTTACTTTTCCACATTTTTAACATATTATTTTTTTCTATGGTTTATAAACGTAAATTTTACTCAGAAACTGTTTTTCATAAGTACTACATCATATAAGTAAGAATAAAAATTGACACACCCTTGTATTGCCAAAACTCATTCTGCTTGTAAATTGATTATCTTAAAGAATATGAAATGTAAAATTTTATATTGTAAGTTTTGTGGATATGACATGAAAAGCTAATTCTTGTTAAAATATTTGTTTAAAATATTAATGCTTTATAGTTTTTACCCGATTAGTTCATATTAAAATAAGGTTCAAACAATGAAATAACTACGTTTTTTTAAAGTATGATCGTTTCTGAATATATCACCTATATTTTATAAATGTCCTATATTTGAAATATAGATAATCTTAATTATTCTTTTAAATGTCATTAAGTTAGATAGTTTTTGAAACGCTTAAATTAACTGAAATATATTAAATGTACGTAAATAGGTGTTTACAGGCTCCACACATCTAAATAAAATAGCTAAAGCTTTTCATTTAAAATCAGTTACTTCGAATTTCCGTAAAACATATTGACTTTACAAAGTATGGCTCAAAATATAAGAAATTACATTATTAATGAACTGAACTGGAAAAAAACCTTGTTTATAAATTATAAAACAGAAAAGTTATAAGTATGTTTTCAATTTAATAAATTAATCAAATCTATTTTATTCAGATACTAAGTATGAAATATCTCAAAGAATAATAGCAAAGTCATTTTTAAAAAAATGCCAAAATAAATTATCTTTTAATAAATTATTAACCACTTATTACAGCTAAAGTTAATTAAAATATATAAATAATGAATTGTTATTGAATGGAAGCTAGTCGAAAATTCCCATTTAAGCAAATGCATTGCTTTAGTGGCGATCAAAACAAGTCTCTAAAATAAAAATTCATTCTTGAAAGAAATTCTAACTGTGAATTAGTAATTTTCTATTTCTTAATAAGTTTTACACCAATTTGCACTATTTTCCTAATCTGAAAATTAACATATTTTATAATCAAGTACAAAAAGCTAACACAAGTGAATTGGGAAAATATTTAATTAAATTTTAATTTCAAATCAAAACTAAACATGAGTAAGTATTTCACTCAATAAATTCCTCTTATGTTGATTTAATTGTTACCCAGAAAGCTACTTATTTAATTTACATGAACAATTATGTAGAACAACGCACACACACACATTTCCAAACGTGATAGTAATACATTCTTTAGTTTCTAAATTTAAGGTAATTTAAATAAGCTAAAATTTGAAAATATATTAGATTCTTAACCTATAAATGATATAATATAAATCTGAATATTAAAGATATCAGTTTGGAAATTGGTAAAAATTTGAGAAAACTGGAAAACTTATTTTTAATACAAATAGAAATGCAGATACATAAAAAGAGATCTGAATAATTACTTCATCAGCTAATATCAATAAAAGACATCAAGTTGCATTGCCATTTATTTCTGAGTGAGTTTTCTTGGAATAATCTCAAATATGACAAACTTCTAAATCATTGAAGTTACAATTTTTTAATAAAAATATTTTTACAGAGTGAGTGCATTAAAAAATTCCATTATTAAGTTATGTATGGGAATATTTCACCAATGATACAAAGAATCAAAATAACATTATTTAATTAATGGTGTTTATGAGAAAAGGAATTAAAATTATAATTGCAATTATTAATGAACTAAAAATTTTTCAAATTATTTTTCACTCACTCATATTGAACTTCTAAAAATTGAAAACTTTAGAAAAAACTAGAAATTACCTGAAGAATGCTGCAACACAATATAATAATCATCATTTCACTAATGTTAATCATCATTTATATCTTAATCAGAAATGTTCAGTGACAATTTCAAGCTTACTAGATTAAAAATTCAAATTAGCTTTTAATTAATGTCCATTTTTATAAAAAGGTAGGCTTTAAATTTGAAATAAATGTGCTTCCCTAATAACAAAAAATTTCACTCTCAGTTTTTACAGCAAGAATTTGGCTTAATTTGTCATTCCATGGTCATTTTATGCACCTACTGGTTAATTAATCTGCGTGTTTCATTTTTATGTGAATTCAAAACCACTACAAATATCCACGACCAGGTGGAATTCAAAACCACGATTAGTAGAACCAAAGGCCAAAGCGCAAACCATTCAGTTACTTTCTCGGTTTTTACAATAGGAACTAAGTATCCCCATATATTGACGAATGCGGCGATTTTTTTTTTCGTCGCCAAGCTAAGCGCGCGTTTATTAATACGGGAAATTTCCCGAAGTTCGATAGAAAGATAAGCATTTTAGAAAATTAAAAAGGCAAATAAATATAAATGATGGACTTACTGATATGAAGTTCAGCTGATATGCCGATTGGTACGTTTATTTCGTCATTTTGTTCGTTGTCACCAGTGTCACAAAAAATAAAAAATAAAAAAAAGCTTGCAAAAATTTTTTCAAATATATACATTTTTAAAAATTAAAAAAAAAACATGAAAAAGTCGCTTTTGAGAAGGAATACTCTTCAATTATGTGTTCCGTTTTGAATCCCCTTAAAATTTCGTAAGTAATATATAAAATTTCAAACAATTTTAATTTAGAATTTTAAAACGAAGAACCATGGATAATAGATTTTTCAGTGTTGCATTGATTTCCATCAATACTTTTCTTACAAACAAAAGAAAAACCATCGGAATAGCCTTTCTTTGGGGTAATCTTCATTTTTGATTCACATTTTCTACAATTTGCGTATTTTAATAAGGTTATTTCCGTTAGAAAATTTATTAATAATTGCAGATCTTGAGCCAATTGAACTAAAAAAATTCTATTTACAATTCCGGGTTTTCCAACTGTTGGCCTAGGGCTTGAAAAATTAAAATACCCATCATTGGTTTCTTTAATTTTAGCTAAAATAATCTGTTGAAATTTTTCAACAACACTATGACCATGAGACATTATGCAAATATAACAATAAATTAACAAAAATGTTTAAGATAATAATAAATTAATAAGATAATAAATATATATAATAAATAAAAACCAAATAAGTGAAATAATGTAAAAGAAATTGTAAAAAGGAAACATTTACGATGATTGGACGCTGGCGATAACGAAACACAACTGAGGGGAAATCCCCTAATGCATCAACGGCAAACAAAAGACAAATGGCTTCCAATTCCAATAGAAATGTGGAACAAAGAAATTAGAAGTAAAATTTAAATAGCTGTAAAATTTATGTAAATACGAGAAAAACGAATAGTGGCAAAAATAAAAAAAGAAGAATAGTAACTAAAACTGAATTTTGCAATACTACAATAAAAACAAAAGCTGAAATTAGCAACATTAGATGCAAACAAAGGGCGCCAGATTTAGCGAAAAATCATATAAAAATAATAAAAATGATAAATATATATTCATTATTAAAACATTTTTACTATTTTTCACAACATATTACATTTAACAGAATGGTATTCTAATCAGATAATTAATTCCTTGCAATACAGATCATTAAGTTTGTTAAATTTTTAATGATTACAATTGATCGCTTTAACCAAGCCTATACTTAACCTATTTTTTTAATTCAACACAATAATAACTTAGATTGGGATCATTCAGAGGAATTCCGATTATAAAAAATTAAGCCATTCCATGCTGTTTTTTTATGACAAAAGCATTAAGATATTCAAAACATTATAATTAATGAATATGCATTAACAGCAATCTTACTATCAGGGGAATATCTAAATTCAATAAAAACATGCAAAATAATTTACAACGTTTAATTTTGAAACAAAAAGTACTAATTTTAAAGGGTAGATTGAAATTTTCACTAAATTTCAAAATATAAATTTAAATTAATTTTTAATACATTTTCAATAAAATACATTTAAGAACGATCAAATATTTATTAAGAAATTACCCTCATTGAGAGATTCAAACAGATTAAAAAATTAATTTTTATGTATTTATATTTGTATGAAATTTAATGTTTTGCATTTGTATATGAGCCATATGATGAATAACTGATTTAGTATTTAATGATTAAAAAATATCTTAAATAGAATTAATGGATAATTTATTTCTTAGTACACATCAAACATCTATATCGAATTTGTGTCAATGACAGATTTTTATAGCTCCCTGCCGATTTTTAATGAAATAAATTTAATGAGCAAAAAATCTTTAATTACTGAGATGTTTAACGATTGAAATATTTAATTTCTACATTTTTAATTATATTTTTATGCACCTAATTAAGTTAATATGAAAATTAAATGAACTCATATCATAATTTTTAACTATCACTTTATTATTCTCAGAATTTCCATTTAACTTATTTAGAACGTTTAGGATTATTAAAATTTTAAGGAAATATTTAATAAAATTGTTAATTATAATAAAGAATTCAATATGTTGCGATCTCTTCAATATAACATTTCAAATTAATAATTGATTTATACTTATTCTTATGCCCATTATATATTTCCTTCTTACGGTAGTTAATGTTCAAATTTTATCAACTAAAAAATGGAATCATAACAAATCTATTATAAAATGCTAATTGGACACCATTGTAGTATACTTGAACTGTAAAAAATTTTTGTCATTGTACATACTTTTTATTATTCAATAATTATCATTAAAATAAAATGGATTATCTTTCCTAAAAATGAGGAAAGTTTCTTTAGTAGATTTTACAAATTATAGACAAAATATGTTATTGTAATTATAATTTTAGCATTATCAGAAAATATGACTCAATAATTAGTATTGAACACTAAAACAATTAGTAAAGAAAGCAAAACACCATAAATTTAATAATTCACTTTAAAAGATTAAGAACAAAAAATACCTTATTTCAAAATAGGAGAACGGTGAGTTTACTTACGTAGCTCAGTCTGACGAAACAACATTCTTTTAAGAAGCTCTTTTGTCTGACGTTCAGGTTAGATTGGCAGCGAGCTTTCAGACGACAATTTCTGCGCATTCATGCTGTTGCTAATTTATTCATCACAGCAGCCAATGAAAAGCTGTAAAAAAAAAGTGCTGATTTTGTCATTAGCTTTGAATTCAATGTTTGAACGAGAAAGCGTTGTCTTTAGGCATAAAATTTTTTTATACTAACTGAAAACAAAAGAAGAATTGCATTTTGAGTTAAAATATTAAGTCAGACCATAAATAGATGAAAAAATATTTTGTAATAAATAATGCAACATGGGATGTTTTACAAAAAAATATACAATAATACCATTAAAATAATGAAAAAATATCCAATATTTTACTTTAAAATTTAAATTTCTTCATTTCTTATGCGAAACACTGCATTAAAAAATACAGGATGATATTGATACCGATAGTTTGTTATTTTATCATGTTTTAAGAATATAAAATGATATTTTTCACTTAATAGCTTTCACTGCGACAATTATAGAAATTGTTAACAATAAAAAGTTTTTTTATTCTTAAAACAGGTTAGTGAAATGATTTTCTCATCTTTGAGGTGCTTCGATTTTTAAGACAACTTCGGTTTTTAAATTAAACTTGGCATTACTTGAATTGGGTGTGATTTGGTGATGAAATTATAAAAAATTTTTATAAATACGTTTAAGCAAATTGTTCATAGATTATGGTCATTATATATATTTATAATTTCTATCAAATTTAAAAATTTTCAATAAATAACAAAGGAACTTCTTACAGAAAATAATGAGCCATTTGGAAAACCAATCAATCCTTAAACATTTACTAAAATTGTACCACTTTTATTGAAAATGAAATAAGAATATCTACAAAAAATAATGAATACTGGAAGAATTATTAAAAATTCATATTCAAATAATTTTTCTATAATAAGAATAAATATGTTATAAGAATAGAAAAATAACAAATATTTTGATCATAAATAATTTTAATGCGAATTATTTAAAATGTTTCTGAAAATTTCTTTTAATTTCTATGAGTATAGTTTTTGTTTGACATTTTAAATAAATGTAGCAATATTTAATATTTGAATTTATTAAGATTAAATTCATTTTCTAATTTGCAGTAGAAATGTAATTTAAAATATTTTATCGATTCTAATGATTAGTAAGTATAATATTTTTTTATTCATAAATGCCAGTTTTTGGAAATAATGCGAAATTCTTGAATAGTTGTATTTGAAATAGAAATTGAAAAGATTAAGACAAATAAAATGTTTCAGTAACATTTCTATAAATTGAAAATTAAAATATTAAAAATTGGTATTATATAATGCATCCCATCAATTTTTAAATGTTATTTTGCTAACTTATTAAGTATTTAATTAGGAATTCACTTTTATCTTTTAAAACATAATTTACAGTTGTTTCAAAAGATAAAAGTAACTAAAAGTTAAATAAAAATTTAGAGAGACTCTATTCAAAGAAGAAAATTTCTGGAAATCTTAATAAAATCTGAAAACAAGATATTTTTACAAAACAGGACATAATTAATTTAAAAATACACATAATATTTATTTCATAAAATTGTATAAATAAAAATGCATGCAAAATGGTACTTTAGTATCTTTTAAATAAAGTGGATATTTCCCGAAATTAACAAATATTATGTGTATTTTAGAATCGTATTAGTAAATTAAAATATCATATTCTAATTATGTTTTAAACATCATGATTTTTTAGCTCAGCATTTTTTAAGTTCTTTGCATGCTCTAACGTCAGTTATTTTAATAATTTAAGAAGAAGATATCACTGGTTAAAAAAATTTAAACTATTGATGTTTTATGTTTTAATTGATAATTAAGAAACAATTTCAAGTTGACATGAATTTTAATGACAGTAAAATTGCAATCTAAAATCAAGAAAAGACCAGTTAAAACTGTTTAACAAGGGTACATTCAAAGGTAAAAAATATTCAACACAATAAATATTAACTGTTATAAAATACTTTCTGTTTACGCCATTTTGTAGTTTTTATTTGTTACTCATGTTGGGTTCATCGGAAGGGAGAGGTATGGCACCATAGGATTGCTAGAATTTTGGGGTTCAAACGAAAAAAAAGTAAAGAAAAAGGATATAGATGGAAAGTAACCACTGTGGGAAGAAGAGCTATGGAAAAAGACTCTCTTTTTTTTAAAATTTATTTAACAAGGCAACGCTAACTTTTATAGTTTTCTTTGCCTTATTAAATAAATTTGATATTGGATTGTTGAAAAAGATTTGTTTTTCTCATTTTTATAGAATAGTAGGAGAACAAACTAAACGCTTTAATAGATAGAAGAAATACATATACAATTTCAAACATGAGCATAACCTAAAATTTAATGCAATTTAAAAAGCATTTTAGCGATGGGCACTTACGTATTAGCGTCGCCGCGGCTTTTTAAGCTGAACGAAAATAAAAATTTATAAAGGGGCTACAATAGAGGAAATTAAATTTTTTGGAAGTAGTTTAGATCGGGCGAGGGATTTTATGTTTAAAATGTATTAAATTATTAATATAATCACTATTTATTGTTATACATTTCAATACTAATTTTTTCTTCATTAAAAGTTACGTAAGTTTAGATAGTAAGACTAAAAGAATTTTTAGATCAGCCGAGAACATAATTTTACTTAAATTTTAAAAATAAGCAGAAGAATTAGGGAGAATATGAGTGAGAATATACATTGAAACCTTTATCTAATAGTATAAGCATCGGTGGAAAGCTTCGTTAGCGAAAGGTACAGTTTATTGACGGAGGTTAGATTGGTCGAGGGATTTTATGTTTAAATTATTGTAATTATTAATGTAATTAGGATGTTATTGTAATACACTTCATTTTAAATTTATTATTAAATAAATGTATTACAAGTTTAATTCAGAGGGTTACAAAAACTTTCAGGTCAGCTGTGAATATAATATCCAAATTTTAAGTAATGTTTAAAAGTAAAAAGCAGAATATGGGCTCATAAAATTTCGAGTATACATTGATACCTTTAAAAAATAATAAAACCTATGGGAAAGAATGACTTTGTTATACAACAGTACAGTTTATGGATAGAAAATGTGTCGAACGAGGGACTTTTTTTTAATGTATTAATAGATTATGTAAAAATTATACAATTGTAATATACTTCAATACTAAATTTTTCTTTAATAAGTGTAACATAAGTTTATCTAAAAGAGTGAGAAGAATTTTTAGCCCAGAAGAGATCATAGTTTTACTTACATTTTAAAAGTAAACAGTATGGTTTTTGGTTTATGGCTTTGGTTTTATGGTTTTTTGAGAATGAGAATATACATTGATGATTTTAGTTTTTCTAAAAGCAACGTTGAGTGGGCTACAGTAGAGGAAAGTACATTTTTTGGATGTAGGTTGGATCGGACGAGGGAATTTATGTTTGAAATATAATAAATATTTAATATAATTGCTATATTATTGTAATACATTTCAGTATAAATTTTTTCTTTAATAAAAGTTACGTAAGTTTAGATAGAAAAGCTAAAAGAATTTTTAGACCAGCCGAGAACATAATTTTAATTAAATTTTAAAAGTAAGCAGCAGATAAAAGAGTTAGAACAATTTTTAGTCAAGCAGTGAAAACAGTTTTCCGAATTTTAATTAAATTTTTAAAGTAAACAGCAGAATACGAGCTAATCAGTCACAATATATGTAATGAAATCTTTAACTAATACTCGAAGTAAAATTTGGCTTAGTTAGAGAAAGGTGAAGTTTATGGAGGTATGGGGGTTCAGCGAGGGTTTTTATTTTTAAAATATATTAAATTTTTAGTGTAATTATTATATTATGGTAATAAACATCAATACTAATATTTTCTTTAATAAATGTAACATAGGTTTAGATGCAAGCGTTAGAAGTATTTTTCGTCAAGTATTGAGCACAATTATCTGAATTTTAATTAAATTTTTAAAGTAAACAGCAGAATATGGGCTCATGAGTTACAACATACATTGAGACTTTTAACTAATAGAGAAAGCAACAGGGGTGCTTTGTTATAGAAAGGTACAATTTTTGTAGGGAGGTTGAGTCGGTTGAAGGATTTTATTTTTAGAATACATTAAATTTTTAATGTAATCATTATTTTCTGTAATACATTTCAATGCGATTTTTTTCTTTAATTAATCTAACTTAAGTTTATTTAAAAGAGTTAGAAGAATTTTCAGTTCAGCAGAGAATATAATTTCCGAATTTTATTTAAATTTTAAAACTAAACAGCAGAATGAGTGCTCATGAGAGAGAGAGAGAGAGAGACAACATACATTATGTCCTTTAAATAATAGTAAAAGCCACGGGGAATGGCTTGGTTATTGAAAGGTATTAGGTATTGAAAGATATATGGAGGGAGGTTGGTTCGGGGGAGAGATTTTATTTTTAAAATATATTATAAACTTTTAATCAAATCATTATATTATTGTAACACAATACAATTCTAATTTTTTCTTCAAGAAATGTAACATAAATTTAGATAAAAGTGGATGCAAAAATGAGCGAAGAACAAGAAACAAGACCAAATTCTGAGTGATAGGATCCTTAAAATATGTGCCATCAAAATAAAGCTCATGGTATCGACATTACATATTGTTGAGTATCGTTAAAAAGTATTAATTTTGTTTTGAATTATGTCAGACTTCAAAGTGTTGAATCGCGCACTTTGAAAGCTAAAATTGGAAGATTAGAGGCATATGTTCAAAGTGATAAAGCCAAGAATGATAATGCAGTACTTTTGTCGCAAAAAATAAAAATGTTCAAGCAGCAAAAAATGATTTCATTTAACTCCATCTACAGTACCACCCTATCTTAGATGCAGTGAACAAATCCTTAATCAAGTAGAAGAAGAAATCGAAGAATTGGCGGTAAGCTTGTTAAATTTAAAATTCTCCTTCAAAAAGGAAAACATTGCATATTGATTCAATTGCTAATGAAAATAACTGTAGTAGTATAATGGTAGAATTTCCAAATATTCCTCTTCCAAAGTTTTCGAGATATTATAAGGACTGGCATAATTTGAAATATTTATTTCTTTTAATGAGCATTTAGATGAATCTGACAAATTATTTCACTTGAAACTGTTCCTAACTGGAAATGCGCTACAAACTCAAACAAACGAAAATAATTTTTCTTCGCTTTTTCTGACTTTAAAGGAGCGCTGTGATAATATAGACGACGTATTAACGGGTTTATATGATCGGGAATCAACAGGATAATCTTCAACAATGACACCGTCCCACCCGAAGGTATACAGTGGTGGAGCGCTTGCGACAGCAATCCAGCCCATCACGAGAAGGCTCGGGTAATTAGGCGTCTCAAGGGTCTAGAGGACAAAGTTGGAAATTTAGGTATGAGTTGGTGCAAGGCACCAAAAGACTCGATGGTGGGAAAGTCTCAAATTTCACTCCATTGAGTTCGCTCTGACCGGAAGATTTGTGGGCCAACCAGGCCTTTATTATGACAAAGTAAAAATTACAGACAAAATATAAAACTATACAAAATACAAAACAGTATAGATACAGAAATACAAACAGTGAGAAATAGTTATTTACAACAAATATAGCATAAAAAGGTTATTTACAACATATGCATGTGAGGTTCACATTAACATTAGGTGGAATTGTCTAAGTTGGAGGTCAGGTCATCTGTGGTATCATTGAGGTGATACTGCATTTCTTGTGTGAGAATTTCTCTAACTCCGCTTTGCACATTGGGGAGTTTGATAAGTTGGGCGATGGAAAGTTCCTGAAAATTTGTGGGAAACCATTTGTTTCGGATGTGTTCGTAATGTCTACAGTAAAGCAGTAAGTGTTCAGGGCTGCCAATCTCTTCGTCATGTGGGCAATGGACTGGTTTCCCATGAAACCTGTTGAGGTAGGTGCCAAAGGCGCCATGGCCCGTTAAAATCTGGTTTATGTAGAAGTCTCCTGAGATCTTGTTTTGTGAAACTTCGGGTATGAACGAGTAAAGTCTTCTGGTTTTTGTAGAGTTATCCCAAATAGTCTGCCATTTACTGGTTTCGAAATCTTCGGTAGCCTTTTTAAGTTGTAACCTGCTGAAGGGGACTGTGTGATGTATGTCTCTTAAGGTGGTCGCTTCTTTAGCTGCAATATCCGCTTCCTCATTGAGTTGAATTCCGACATGGGCTTTGACCCAGTGGAACTTGAAACGGTGTTTGTGATGAGAAAGTTGTGTTTGAATTTCCTTAATGGTTTCACTGAGAGGCTCTTTAGCTGATTGGGCTAATAATACTGACCGTGAGTCAGTATGAATATGGCAGGTCTTATCAATTAGAATAATGTGTTTAATGGTAATTAATATGGCAAGTGCTTCCGCTTCGAACACTGTGGCCTGATTATTAAGTCTTCTTCGGAAGGTGGCTATTGGCAATTCTCTTTAGTAAATTATAGAGGCGCACCCTACTCAATCTTCGATCTTTGATCCATCCGTATACGCGTAGTACTCCTCATGAATTTGTTGATTGTCCCAATCTATTTTATATAACTTCCATGGAGGTGGGAAATCGAATTTGTAAGTCCAAGAGTTCTGAGCATTGTATTCTTGATTGCCAATCTTGACAGATTGTCCTTTTCTCCAGAGTCTAAATCTGATTTGTCTGGTTTCTGCTTTTATGAAGAGTGGGACACATCCTGCCAGGACTTGAAGTGCGTGGGTAGAAGTCGTGCGGTATGATTTAGTGATCTTCATGAGAGCTGTACGCTGGATTTGAGATAGTAGTCTATTCATTTTTACGGTATTGTTATACCAAACAGGGCACCCATATAGTATGATGTTTTCAATTGCGTTAAGGTAGATTGCTTTGATTGCTTTGAGAACTGTAGGTTTGAGTCCCCAAGTTGCCTTAATGATTCTATTAATTTTATTGACTAAATTGCCAATGTTTTCTTTCACATTGCAAAGGTGGGCGTGCCAATTAAGCTTCGGATCAAACGTGAGACCTAGGTACTTAAGTTCTCTTGTATATTTAATCTTGTGACCCTTAATAGTAATTCCAGGGCGCCGCGTGATATCCTTGCCAAACTCAAAGATTGTGTAACGGCATTTTTCAATGCTGAGTTTTAACTCAAATCTGTCTAGCCAACTTTCAATAAGTGCAATGGGTCTTCTTGATTGTTTTGAAAATTTGAAATACGAACTCTCCGTTAAGACGAGTGCAACGTCATCAGCAAAGGCCTGACAATGTGCATTGGTTCCGAAGTCTTGGATTAATAACTCGTTAGCTAGTATGAGCCAAAGAAATGGACCTAAGCTGGAACCTTGTGGTACCCCGTTCGTGTATGAAATCTTGTGGTTATTGTCATTAAGATAAGATCTGTCCGTGAGGAATGACTGGATAGTCTTATGTAGATTGTAAGGCACTTTGTGTTGTATGAGTAAATTCAGGATGTCTGTCCATTTAGCGCAGTTGAAGGCGTTCTCTATGTCAAGGGAAATTAAACATGTGTAATGCTTGTTCTGACGATTTTGCTGCACGATATTCATGATGAACTCCGATGCATCATTAGTGTTTTTGCCCTTCATAAATCCAAATTGATTGCGGTGTAGTAATCCTTGTGTATGATAAAAGTATGAAATTCCATTGAGTAAGAGCTTATCTAGCACTTTGCCCCAGACAGGCAGTAGGCAAATGGGCCTATATGATTCTCTTTTTTGCAGATCCTTTCCTTCTTTAGGGATAAGTACAACCTTGGCAATTTTCCAAACAGTGGGGAAAATGCCATTTCTTAGGCAAAGGTTGAAAAGTGTAGTCATCCAGGTCTTGTTAATGTAGAAAAGTTCTGTGTAAATATCAAGGCAGTTGTTATTAAAGCCGGGAGCTTTATTACAATCCATGCTTTTCAAAGTATTTTCAATCTCATCGATTGTGAAGTCTGGGTCACAGTTGGAGGACTTTGAGCAATTCGGATAGCTAATGTTCTGACTTGGAAAATTATGTTTGAGAATTTCATTAATTGAATCAGTGGGATTGTCCGTGTATAAGTGGTTATCTAACTGAATGTTACTGGTGATTTTAGGGCGACTAAATTTGTCGCGGATAATTTTGTATGGTGGACCAAAGGCATCCGAGTCTGTAATGTTGCCTAGGTATGCTCTAAATGCTTTTTGTTTGGTATGGAGAATGAGCTGCCTATACTCAGCTGCTTCCTTCTTAAATTTAAGTTTAAGTTGATTTCTGGAAGTCTGCTCTGTTTCTGATTGGAATCGTCTGCGAAGTGCGCGGACTCTACTTCTCATAGTGGACAGTTCTTGTGTCCACCAGTAATTCTGGTCTTTTCTCTTCTGTGGAGTTGCCTTGTTGTTCATACAAAGTTTAACTATTTTGTCTTCAATGTCGCGGATAAATTGGCTGATATCCTCAATATTTTCCACCGGATTGTTGTTAATGAGATCAGTTAATCCTTCACGTAACTCATTCCAGTTAAGTGTTGTTTTATTGTATCTAATATTCTTGTTAAATTTAGCTTTAACATTACTTAAATAAAATGTCATGAGTTGATGGTCACTAGCCGTGAATTTATCTCTAATGTTCCAGTCTTTAATTTGGCATGTAGATTTTTTGTTAGTAAAAGGTCGATCCAGCTAATTCCAAGAGTGCTGCAAAAAAGTGGGTTTGCTGTCGACATTGTTTTCAATAGTAAGGTCGAAACGTGAAGTAAAGTCTATTACTAGTTTTCCTCTATGGTCCGTTTTTCTATGATTCCAGGTGGAGGACTTGGCGCTGAAGTCGCCTAAAATGATCCATCCATTTTCTTTGTGGGTGGTCAGTATGTCAAGTGATTCTGTTATGTTTTTCGAAGGTTGGCAGTAGATGGAGCAGATGCAGAAAGGTCTGCGGTTAATAATTGTTTTGACTATAATGATTTCGTTGTCAATTAAGATTTGATTAAATTGCAATTGTTTCTTGGCAATGATTGCCGTACGTGGTGTTGTGCTTATAAAGATGCAATAGTTAGCCGGAATGACGGTAACTTTGTCTTCAAAAGTGATGGGGTCATTAGCTGATACTACGTCTAGATCGAATTCTTTAATGTCTTCAGAAAGGAGAAGGTTTACTGCTCCACATAGGTTTAAATTAAGGTGCGCAAATTATATGTTGGAGTTATTGTTAGATTTATCCATAATTTATTTTGGTAATAGCTTTATTTATTTCTCTTTCATAGATTGGGCATTGTCTACTGTTCGCAAAATGGTTGGTTCTGTACTTTGTTTTAGACTTAGTATTGCTATCTTCACAATTTTTACATTTTATGTCTTTTGAGCAGTTTTTATCTAAGTGGGTGTCCGCACATCTTCTGCATGTGTCTTGTCCTCTGCATACTTTTGCCATATGGCCATATTTTAGGCATTTAAAGCATTGTACTATTCGTATGTATTCCTTAAAAGATACACTGTTCCAGCCGATGAACATTTTACGTTTTTCTTTAATTTCTGTGTATTCTGAGGAATTAAGGGTGACTATCCAGTTATTTCAAAATCTGCCTTTGTA
Source organism: Latrodectus elegans (assembly GCA_030067965.1). Taxonomy (NCBI): domain Eukaryota; kingdom Metazoa; phylum Arthropoda; class Arachnida; order Araneae; family Theridiidae; genus Latrodectus; species Latrodectus elegans. The sequence goes on from CM057814.1 coordinate 10,389,353, forward strand.
GCCATAAACTATCACAATGTGCAATTTTTCGCTGAATGAATTTTGTTCTAATATTCTACTCGCAACTCCTTCTTTAGGGATCTCTTTGTCCACGTTGTAAAACACAAATCGTGATGATCGTTTTTGTGGTTTTCTGGCCTCAACTTTTTCTTTCAAGATGTCATTTTGACAGACTTCTTTTATAATTTTATCAATATCTTCTGAATTTTTAGTTTCCAGAAGAATACCACCCTTTTTGATTGGCCTGACATTTTTAATGTGTAATCCCAGTTTAGCTGGGTTTATTGCTTTTTTAACTTCAGTTTTGGTGACCTCAGATGTGGTTTCTGACTTTGGATAAATTAGAACTATGTTATCCTGTCTATTTTTTTTCTCTCTATTTTTATTAGTAGAGTTTTTGCCTTGTCTGACAGCATCAGCAAAAGATTTAGGCTGTACTTGGCTTTTCAATTTAGCCTGACCCTCAAGGAATGCGTTCTTTTCCATTTGTGAAATGGCAGTGTGTAGTATGTTCGAAATGCCGTTCCGAATTTTTTGCTGAATTGCGCTGCTTACCTTGCTAGATGCAAGGGCAGTTTGGATTTCTCTTTCAGTGTCCAATAGTTGCAAAAGTTCAGATTTCTCACCTAAGTTTGTATTTGCCTCATAATTGTAAATGTCCGACTCACTTTCGTAAGTCTCACTCTGACTATCGGCCATACATACGAGTAAAAGCAATGTCTGCTCGTAACGATATGGGACGAGCAAAAGCAGTGTCCGCTCGATTAGTCCCTCTGCCTTCGTTAGCCGTCAGAAACTGACGTTTCCAGGAGCCACCACGAGGAGGTGAAGGTCAGATGGATCGCAAATACCAAGAACTTGACTAACAAAACCAAAAGGAATTGAACTGCCAAGGTAGAGTTGTACTTCCCGGATAGACTCTGGGCCGTTGTCCGGGAACGTATTATGCTCAAAATTATACTTGGAAATCGCTATGGACTGGCTCCCCAATCAACAGGATAAGTAATACTCCAGCAAGTCCAGTTACTTGCACGATCAGGTAAGTCCCTTCATAAGTGGAATTCTAACGATAACAGTCTTCTTGAAGGTATCACCAGTAGTGAACAGTATTCCCTCGAAGATTCTGAGGAAATTAGTTCGGTTAAGACTCTAGGAGTATTAGCGAATCCTCAACTTGATTGCCTTTCATAGAAGGTTACAATTCATCATAGAGACACTTACACTAAACGCTCTGTATTATCAGAGATTGCGAGGATATTCTATCCCCTGCGATTTATTGGTCCTGTTGTGACAAGAGCAAAATTGTTCATGAAAGAGCTCCTGCTCTTAAAAGTAGATTGTGGTGTTTCGCTTCCAGTAGCTCTTTTGGAACGGTGGATAGAATTCGTGTGTCATTTCTCGCAAAACTAGAAACCTCAGTTATTCCAAGACATTGTTGGATTGATGGAAATATTAAGATTTATGAGTTCTCAGACGCTTCTACAGCTGCTAATGTTGCAGTTGTTTTATTATTTTTATGGAGAGATGATGACTTATGTAGTTAAACACAGACCAACATATGTGCCACTCAAAATAGAAGACACAGTTTTACTTTTTCTGAAGACTACGGAACTTTAAAGAATTTTTATTGCCTACTGGTTTCCATAAATTACTACAGTAAAAAATGTATAGGTAAGAAGATAAAAACTTATGCATTGAAATTTCCTGATAAGTAAAGGGCACTGAAATTTTCTATAAAAGATATTTTCCTAGAAACAGATATTATATGGAAGTAAAAACAAATATTCATTTCATTTCTCATTCCGAGCTCATGACTAATAAGATAGTAGATCTGGATTTCAAAATAAGTCCACTAATAATGTTAATGAACCAATGACGTCACGAATTTGGTATAATTATAATAAAAATATAATTAAAGAACAAATGGTCATCATTATGCCCGACAGTTCATAAGTTGGAAGCCAGTTCGATTTTATTCAAACAATATGTGCTGAGCGGAATGCAATACAGTAATTACATTGAGTTGTATACTTCCCAGAATACAACGCAGAAAAGATCCTACAAATTACGCATTTCACTTTGACAGATTTTCTTTTACTTGCCATCAACTAATTTTTTTTTGTCTTGTGCCAGCTAGACTGACAATATGGGGTATGCTGCTAAACTTTTCCAACTGAACCATATTTGGTATGGTGTCCGACTTCCTCAGTGCACACACATGCCATAGGGACCCGTTTATAAGGTAGGCAACCATTCACAACTCATTCACAGAAACGTAATTCATTCACAGAAAAACTCATTCACAACTCATTCACAGAAAATTTTTCTAAAATATGAAAACTTTAAACTATGGTCGAACATCACAATGGATATAAAAAAGAGAGAATTTTTGGATTTTGAATAAGTTTAAAATTTAAATTCTACTATCGTGCTCTAAATATTTCTTGATACCAAAATATTTTTAATTGTATCACTGAAATCAAAACAGCAGGACATATTTCCAAGCTTCTTTATTTATTCTTTTATTTCTACTTGATAAAGACATTGCTGTCTTTGACGCAAGATAACATTGCTGTATATTATTATGATAACAATTCTAACACAATGAAAAATCTTACATCGCACAGGTAAAATAAATGCACCCTTCAAAAAGATATCAGGTAATTCTTTCTCTATTTCTTGCAATAAATTCATTATTTCTTGCAATAAAATATTTTGGAATATTTTTATGTTGCCCTTAACAATCTAAAGTTTTATCAAAGATCTCATTTTAGAAGATAAGTTTATTTTCGTATAAAAGCTAACATTTTTTTAACAAATTTAAGTTGCGGGTTTTGCTTTAAAATTTCTATGATCATAGGTATTGAAATGAGGTATTACTTAACTACTGTATTGCTCTTTGGGTTGCAAATATGTAAGTTGCTTATTTTATAAATATAGAATTTAATTTTAAATTTATTTACGATTAAAATATTCTCTCCATATATTATTTCAAATGATATCAGAATATTTTATAATTTTCGGTATTTTAAGCTTTTCCTCTTCCGCAAAAAATTATTATGGTTTTGGTCCTAAAACTAGTTTTTTAACATTTATTTCTATATTAACTTTAATTTAAAATCATTAGCTATTAAATAAAAGAGAACTACGAAAAAATATGACTCAGTTTATGGAATCACTTACTTTTTTGGTTGTATGAAGTGAAATATTTCTCGGAAAGAGTAAACAATACTCAAGAAGTTTATCTATTACTTCATTTTTATCAAATAATTCGAAATGTTATTTACACTTGTATGTTTTACATATTCAATTGGAAAAGGATTACTAGCTTTTATCTTTAGTATTTAAATGAGATATATCATATTCAAAAACTTCTCGATTTTTGAAAAACCATAAGAAAATTTAAAGCTTTGTAATTTTACATATTGTGATATACATAATATGATTTTTATATTATTGATATTTACATTAAATAACTGGTTTATTATATGTTTTAGAGATGAAATAAAGAAATAAGAGAAAAGTAGGATTGTATGAATCAGAGCTGGAAACATTAGCAAAAGTTGCACTAATGACATAAGCAATATCAACCACTTAGGAGTGGATTGCAGCCCCGGTTTTTAATACAGGAAGAGAATTTTGATAAATACCATTGGCTGCTTTAACTTACCTCCATAATTGCTTACTTGTTATCTTTGAATTAATTGACGATTGTTTGCTTGATGTCGATGAATTGATTGAAGACATGTAACGAATCCAAGATTCTTTTCTACTCTGACGTCTAACTCTTCGAGCTTGAGCTTTGGCTCTTTTAAAGACAACAAGATTCTCCGTAGTAGGGTATCTTTGAAATATATTCCATTGCTTCCTGTGTTTCTTATAGGAGAGTTGGCATTCTTCATTCCACCAAGGTTTCCGGTGCTTATGTGGAATGATGGAATTCCTAGGGATAGCAACATCCGCAGCTCGGATTATTGTGTCGGTGACATATTTAACGGCATCATCTATCATATTTGTTTCATTGATCGCAGCCGATTGCGTGAAAAGCGTGCAATGGGTTCGACTGTACACTTAATTACGTGAGTTCTGACTTACACTATTATTTCGAGCCTGAGACACGATTAGAGGGAAATGATCACTATTGTAAAGGTCATTTCCGACAGCAAAATTCAGCAATGACAAGTGTGATGGAGAACAAATAGCTAAGTCAAGAGAGTGAAATGTCCGTGTAGGTTCAAGAAAATAAGTCTTCTCGTCAGTATTTAGCAGGCAGAGGTAATTGGCAGAAAATAATCTTTCTATCTGACGACCACGAGACTTGGTATCATCACTACCCCACAGAGGACTAAGTCCGTTAAAATCACCAAGGAATTAAAAATTGAGCTGGGAGTTGATCATGTAAGTCGTTTAGTTCCTCTTCTTGGATGATATCATTCGGTGGTAAGTAAAGGCTACACTCTGTAATCAGACATGCAGTGTGAACTCTCACAGCCACAGCCTGGAGTGTAGTTCTTAACTGATGTGCTGTATTGGGATAATTGTTTATGTAAGTATAAGAACTCCACCAGACACAGCATCATCACCACCATTATCCTTTCTGTATCATTGAAACCCACGCATTTTGGTGATAATAATGGCCTTCAGGAATGTTTCCTGGAGAGCCACACGTGCAGGGTTATAGGCTGACATAATGGATATGATCAATCCGAGGACAAAAACCAAGACAACTCCATGAAACAAAGGAAGTCATTAATAGAATACAATCTAACCATTGTCACTATGGCTTAATGTCATATCAGATGAATCTTCAAACATAAAATAATCATCTGGAGGATGCAGTTTGACAGTGTCTGCATCCATAGACAGAAGATCTTTTCTAGCAGTTAACGAAGGCTTTCGAACGCCTTCCTTAGCAATTTTTAATTTTCTACCCTTTAAGGCTTTGGATTTTGCCAAAGCTGATTTGGCGATTACACATGTAGTATTTTCTGTTGTTTTTTGCTTTGGAAGTAAGCTAATTTTCGAAACAGAATTTGTGTTCATTTAAGTGCTGCAAGATCGGGTTACTTTATATATATATATATTATATATATATATATATATATATATATATATATATATATATATATATATATATATATATATATATATATATATATATATATATATATATATATATATATATATATATATATATATATATATATATATATATATATATATATATATATATATATAGTTGAATAACTTACCCCAAGAGTGGGAATACGGGAATTAACCAATCGACGTGCTTCAAAATGGGAAACATTGTTCTTAATTTTGATGGTAACAATTTCCCTTTCCCATTGCCAAATGGGACAAGATCTAGAATAAGAAGTGTAGTTATCTTTACAGTTGACACACATTTCTTTGGCTTCGCAATTAGTACTTTCAAGCCAACGTCAGAACAACGGGCAAATGTGAGTTTTCTTCTGCAAGCCATTTTAGAGTGTCTAAATCGTTTACACTGGAATCATCTTAGAGAATTAGGGATAAAAGACCGTACAGAACATCGCATATAGGCCAATTTGATATTTTGCTGTAAGTCTGGTGTCGGGAAAGTCAAAATGAGATTCTTTCTGTTTAGAATACACCATCTCTCTTGATCGTAATTCTTTTCACAGTGCAGACTTTTTGTGTTTTCAAATTTTCCAGTACTTCATCGGTGGGCGTGTGAAACAAGTTCTCTGAAGAAATAACACCTCGTGAAAAATTTAAATTCTTGTGAGGTTCGACATTTACAGCGATGTCACCAATTGTTTTCATGCTTTTGATCATTATTGATTGTTTTTCGGATGCAGTTTCTATTAATAAAACACCCGATCGCAACTTCTTAATCGACTTAACTTCTTCAAGATAAGAGTTAAACCTTTTTCAATGAGAAAAGGGGAAACATATTCAAACGTGTTTCCAATTGTATTTGTATAACAAAAATTTTCGCCCTGCAAGTTACCATTTGTTGCTCCCGAGGGACTGAAGAGAAAGTTTTTTTTATCCATTTAGGATGAATATAAATTCGAGGACTATACGGCATCACCCACCACGGAACCCTACAAAGTGATGCAGAAAATCATCTGCAACAATGCTAATCAGTCCCTATACGCTCTCGGTACATCCCTGAAGTGGTCTCCACCCTTAACGAGTCACCCAGTTGATGTACCGATTGCTTGATCCATAAAGCTGATTGATGTGCTGAGGACCACAACACACTTCCCATTTGCCTGAAGCAGAGACCAAAATAATGTGTTGGTCACAGGGGGGCCTCAATTACCAGGACCCTCCTTTCCAGGGACACCAGTCTGCACGCACGGCAAACACGTGGGTGATTTAGTAACCAAGAGTAGCTAATAGCATCAGAGCAGCAAAAGCTATTCAAGGGGAGCCCTCAACCTCTTTCGAGGCAACCACAGCAAGGGAGAAAAGGAAGAAAAAGCAGAATATCAGAGGAGAGAAGAAATTAAAGAAGAGGACAGATCACTGAGGTACCTCGAGATTGTGACACCCGTTTTTACCTAAAGAAAGTAAACACCCTGAAGGGTACATTCACAAGGGAAGGAGAGTCGAAAATTTGCAAGTGCATATCCCTAATAGATAAGCAGAATGTTGAAAGCACGCTTGTTGGATTCTTTGGAAATTAATTGATTTTTTTTACTTTCTGGCAGGTGAACAGAGCTCACAAATAAGAAGAAATTCTTCCTAGAGATAAAATGTGTGTTTAATTTGCAAGTGCATCATCAAAATCTAGTCTTCAGTTATATAATTTTCTTAAAAATACGTACGTTTAACCAACTTGATAATAACAGTATTTTCAAAATTCAAAGAAATATAATGCGCTTATTTTTATTTATTTAATTCAATACCCACTCAGAGAGTGTGTTTCATAAATCTGACACAGCTATTTTACTCAAAAGCTGATGCTTATTTCGTTTTTGTCTTTCAGAGGAGATCGATGCTCAGTGCATTCAGCACACAGATTTTTTTGGCATCGTATCTGATTCGGCAAGTTACTCTTGGACATATTCTAAATGCTGGGAAATACTCGTCCCTTACAACCACTTCCTCTACATTAAAATAAACACTTTCAGTCTGAATAAAGAGGTAAATTCATTCTTTTAACATTTTAACTGTATTTTTTTTAATTTTTGGCTTTAATTGTAATGCCTAACAACAATGCTTAACGTAAACAGCCGCAGTTGTCTGGATGCTTATGCCATTCACTCTCATTATTGAAAGGCAGCGAGTTTGAATACTAATCCAACCGAGGATCCGGTCGTATTCACTAATAGCAGCTGGGTCACATAAAATGAGTCATGGTTGCAATGTCCTCCATGTGACACGATATTTCTGAGAATGGCAATTGAAGTCTTTGGATCTTCTAGTTGGTCCCTGTTTATAAATTACAAAGAATTACATGTTTATAAATTACACATTCTTGGAATCATGATCCAACTGGTTTCACCACTAAGTAAAGGTGCTGTCATTTCCACCTATTGCAGTGATAAAAGGAGGAAATACCAATAAACTACTATTGAAAATACGTTCAGCATTTATTTATCGTACATCTTACAAGATTATTCTAAATTACTTTTTTCCTGCGAAATAATTTATTTGCATTGGTTACATACTAGAAAACACTTCAATGAATAATAGTTATGAAAACAAATGTGTCAATACTTCACAAGTTGAAGCGTATCTCACTTCATCATGATATTCTTTTCCAAATGATCCCATCACGTGTAGATCTTTTTGGCAACGAAAAGGCAGACCATTTAACCAAGGACGGTTGCCGCCTACCAGTATCTGCATCTTACCTACCAGGAGCTCTTCACTCAAACAAAAAAGATAAACAAAAGAATTTGACTGCAGTCCCCCACTATAGGGCTGGTAAGCCAGGACAGTCTCTGGTTCTTCCATGCGTCAGAGAAATCAATACCTGCATTTCACAACTTGTCAGTGGGCATTTAAAACGTCTTACTTTTAATGAGGGTATAAAATCCTACCTTCTTTTCCCAAAATGCCATAAAAATCCTGCTTCAGCTGATTATATTTTAAGCTGCTTGGGACTCCTCTAGGAGGAAATTTTCACCTTTCTTTCCTTGTGTCCGACTTACTATTCGTCAATGGCTTTTTGGATATGGTCTGTCTCCTTCAAATCTTTGGAGATAAGTAGCAATCAACCATAAATATAATTTCGAAGCTCTTAACTTTTCTTTCACACAAAAATTTAATAAGGAGATACATATAAAAACAATGCGCATCCCTTTAAAAATGTTCAAATAGCTATATTTCATAGTGTTGTATGACATTTTTTGTTGGAAGTTTAGATCAGCATCAACCACCTGTGGCTTAGTATTTGTTGATACCTTTCATTAGTGGCTGCTTGAATTTGCATCTTTAGTCTTTGTACTTCTCCAATTTTGCGAAATGAAGCTATGGGCAATACTTTAATTTTCTGCTGAGAAAAAAATGCCCTAATAATGCTTAAAATTGATCCAGCACTGGAGTTAATATATGGAAATGTACCAATGAATTAGTCAGAATCTGAAATTCTGGCTTAAGATCAAGAGCAGGTATCGAGACAAAATTAACAATGTTTATTTATTGTAAATTATTATAAAAGAGTTGTATTGAATTTTTATTTTTCCTAAAACTAACTCTGTGTATTTTATGTGTGAGTAGCAACGATAAAAATAATAAATATAAAAAGATAAAAAAAAATGCAAAAACATCTTTTAGACTGCGCTGGTCTAATTCGTGAGAATCTCCTAAAGGAGCCCGGTTTGGTTGTGTTGAAATTAAAAGCAGATGAATTCATGGATCTGATTTGATTAAAAATCAGAGGGATGAGTAAGAAGAAGAAATATGTAATGAGAACTAAAAATACGTCAGATACGTATAATAAAGAAAGAATACACAAACCATTAGTAACATACACTTTTTCCTACGTCTATTCCATTGATATGTAGTGAATAATAATTATTGAAAAGCTTTACTTTAATTAGTTTAGAGACAAAGTGTTTTCATATTTCCTTTAATTGCAGTGATGAAATTTACGCACTGTTTAATGTCATTAAAGTCTACTAGCTTATGTTCTAAAAAACATGTTTCATATTTTTTTTTCATTATTTTAAATTAACTGACATTTTTCATTTTATAGTGGCTTAAAATTTAATGAAAGATTGGTTTTGTTGGTTGAATGTTTAAGTTTACTCTAATGGCTTTTACACAATAGCTATCAGAGAAAACTTAATATTTCCTGATTTCAGCCTAAATTAAATTAAGTTATATCAGCGTTTGTACGCCTTCTTTAACTTTTTGTGAAGGTCTGTTGAAAATAACTGCGCCATGCAAAAAAGAATAAAGACGTAATAATAATAAACAGGAACAAAAATGAGCATCAGCTTACAAGAACAACGCCGCGAGAATGTCTTATTTTCATTGATTTAAAACTTTTGAGCTATGGCAATCAAAGTTCAGTAATAACTCATAAAATATCGTGTTGTGTCTTCATATTTAGCTACATACTGTTTGGTTGACGAACAATTTAATCAAGACAATACATTCAATTCATTGTCATAACAAAAACATGATAAATCTACTTAAAAATAATTTCATACTGAATCCGATCGCTAAATTTTGCGTCACATAGTTATAGACACGTGACTTTATAAAAGAAGTGAATCCATAAAAAAAAAACGGTACCACCCACAGATTAACTAACTGTATCCGCAATAGATGCTATTTCGTGAAATGGAAATTTATAATCTTCGCTGGTGATAACAGCAAACAATAGCAAAGAATGCTTTTTACATCATGGGGTTCGACTAGTTTTTCCATTGTTCCCTTCCTTGCTTCAGGAGTCTGCCACTTTGTTAGTTTTTCCACCAGGAATTCATCACCTCAAAAGCCTATAATGTTTTACCATCGTTGGTTGAGTTTTGTGGTGCAAGAAGTACAAGCTACGCCAAAACTACGATTTATTTTCAAAACTCACTCAAGCAACGTTAAAAAATTCGAAACAATAATATATATAAATAACATAATTAAAAAATCTAAATACATATAAAATAATGAAAATTGTATATACAGTCAATCAACCAAAAAATTAAAAATAAAAACCCAATAATTTGTAAGAAACATATAGCTCTTAAAAATCAAAATAGGTTTCTATGTGGGGTGACTCCGCCAACAAATCAAACAGAGTTAAAAGATCACATTTAAAAAATCGTAACCGATCATAATTAAAATATGGACATGAAATTAAAATATGATAAACAATTAATGGTTCATCACACGCTTCACTCCAAGGATTTAATATTCACTTAAAAACAAATGTCTATGTGGGAAACGTGTGTGTCCGAAATGAAGACGATATTTTTCAATACAGAGCGTGATTTAGAGATGAATTATATACTATAATCTTATAAATGAACTCTTTTAATATAATTCACTGTTAATATAATTGTATATTATTTTTAAACTATATATATATACGAGTACATATCATGCATAAAATAGATGTTTTTTTAAACTAGATCACGTTTATTACTCTTCGATTGTTTTGTCAATAACAATAGAACTGAAATATGATTTCTTGAAAATATGTTTTGAATAATTTAAATACAATTTTATGATAATAAAATACGATAATAATGAATTTTACAGTATCAGCTCAGGATTCCTGATCATTGTATGTATTTAAATTATTTTATAAATCCCCATATGCTTTTATATGTAAACTTTCCACTCTACGTTAAATTTTGCAAACATGCCGAAGCAATAATATTTAATTTTCCCCGACAGGCATGTGATGATGCATACCTTCAGATATCTGTAAAAGGAAGTAATGAGAGTTACAAATTCTGCCGAGTAAACACCATCCACAATCCAGTGACTATTCTCTCTGATGTCAAAGTGACGTTCTCTTTAGGGAATCAAGCTCGTCGTTATTATAGGGCGGGAAGTTTTAACCTCAGTTATGATATCAGTAAGTATGGATATGTGCTGCATGCCATTTACTATCAAGGATGTTTCTATTGCTTAGCGAGTATAACAAAAACTCGCTTTGTGAGAATAAAATCGTTTCTTTCAAAAATATACTTTTATTTATATTTATTAAATATATAGTAGAGACGTCACTGTAAACGGACGTTTGCAATCATTTTTTTAGAATATTTCTTCAATAAGTTGTGGTGTACATATTTTGAACACACCCATTCTTTAGGTCAGAGCATCCATCCATCAGAGCAATGCAGGAAAACTAAACATTAAAAAGTAATTTTAGTTTGTAAAATTAACAGGTTTACTAAAAGATATATTGAAAAAGTATTTTGTGTCTAAATCATCTTCCTCTTCCAAATTTGAAATTTCAAGCATTGAAAATTTGTTCGAAATTCAAAATTTAGGGGCATTTGTTTTTTAAAAATTTTTATTGTTTATTTGTGTAAACATTTAATAATTTAAACCATATTCGTGTCGATGATAAAAATTCCAATCTTAGGAAAATCATATTATTTTGTTGGTTAAAATGTACGTATCTGATGAAATGAAAACTCAAACTCAATTTGAAATGGACAAAACTTTTATTTCCAAACATTTAAAAAGGTTGCCTCTTTGAATCGTGTTAAATTTGAAACAATTTTACTTCTACAGTCCTGAATATTGAAGTTGGAACTCCCACATTTGATTATCTCATGTTTGGTCTATATGCTTTTCGTGTGCAAATAACAAAAAACAAATAATACTAGATTCAAATCAATTTATTTTAAAACATAAATATCATGAATGGCAGCACGTGTGAAACATCCAATAAGATTTTTCCTCTCACCAAGTATACAGTCAATTCAATCAAAATGTTTTGTTCAGCTGATAACTAAATGGTATGCAGTCTTGGTTAATACTTCATGGTTTCAATTTGAACGTTGGAATTGAGTATTAAGAGAGGATCGCATGTACGTTTTAAGTTGTTGATGCCGTCGAATTAACTCTAGTGTATTTAAAGTGTTCTCGTAGAACAACAGACAAATCAATCAAGATTACCACGTATGTACAACATGCGTCTCCTTGTGCAACAATCGAAAAATGCTGTCCCAATAGTGCTTGATCAGAAACATTAAATGCAGCATTGCATCACATAACTTCTACCCAAATCAGACAGTTCACTATGTGACTGAAACATTCATACAGTTTTATCTTTTAAAATCAGTTTCAGGAGCAAATCTAAATAACATCCATTCGACAGCACTAACATATCAGCATAATTTTAAGATATTAATACCAATATATTCAGAGTACTCTCAATATATGTAATACCATTTCAAGCCGGAATAATAAAATGGAACACGTAAAATGTTTTTGTATAAAGGAATGCGGTGGAATTAGCTTCGAAGTATTTATTGGGAAGTGATATAAATTCTCCTAGATATCTGATAGAATATTCTTCAGACAACAGTTTTCCTTTAGTACCGATGTAAAAACTTACCCTAACAGCATTTCCTTCTCGGGATTTTACTAATACTTTTGCCACTGTTACAGTTGATGGTAAGAAATTATGCCTAAACACATTGTGACATAGATGTCGAATGATCCAGCATGCCAAGCTCTGAGTTTAGTGAATTTTTTTGGTGAATTTTCTTGCTTATCTGGCAACCTAGTTTTTATTACGTCATACAAATGGAGATAGATAAGAATTATATAGAAAATTATATTTCAATAACCCTGGTATTCAACGCTTCATCCAGGCAACATTTCTTCGTCACCAAAAAAATTCAGAATTTTGGATGCTGGATTGCAGTTCTTCTCATCATCTTCCAAACTGACCAAATGTGTTACATATACCTAAATCCATGCAGAGTCAAGAAAGTTGAACGTTGTTTACAAAATTTTCAGCTATTGGTGATGAAATGCTATGATCAGAGATATTGAGGAAACAGTCCACATTGATAATGAAACAATCATTAATGTAAATAACACAACTATTCCTAAAAATGTGTTAGGTTCGTTAATGATTATTCCAGAAAGACACATATGTATCGTGTATAGGTATCTTAATAAAATACTAAATGTTAGGACACCAGCAAAAAATATTAAATTAGAGCATATTAACTACACATATAAATTAAACAAATCTTACATTGCAATGATTTCTCAAAATGTTAACTCATGTAGATTTTAAGTACTAATTATGTAGCTTATAAACTACAAATTTACAGATTAATTTGAAACAACATAAATAATATTTCTCAGAGTTATTTGGGATAACTTACTATTAATTTACACAAATGGAATTTACGAAGTAACTTGAAGGTGCCAAGTTATCCCATGCGTGGGCAAGGCTTATGTAATCGCAACGTGTAGTCAGGAACCTTGGCGTTAATTTGTTGCCTCCTTCTTCGTCTCCAATGATTTCTTTAAAAGTGTTACAGAGGCCGTAGAAGTATCGCATAACTTGGTTCATCCCTGCAGCCAGCCGTATTTTTCGAGGAACTCGCCTCCCACTGCTCCAGTCCCGGGCTTTTTTTCCACGGTAACTCCATGTGTCCAACACTGATATAACCCGGATCCAGTCACGCATCTTCTTTCATCAGCTACAATCGCTCGGCCCCGGTCTGTCTCTCGATAAAACTCGACTTCTCTTCCTCCCTTGCTTATGCCAAAACCAGTTCTTGGCCATCTCCTTACTTTACTTCACAATGTGCTCTCCACGTGAAAATACCCGGCGCCCCCTCACAAAGAAGTCTCCTTGCCAACTACAGGAAAATTAAATTACATTCATTTTTTGTCAGCACAAACACTCCCGTCCTCTCAGAAAAAAATTTTTTTACTTAACTTTTATGATAAACTATACAGAAGATAGGAGTTCAAATTCACACTCACACAAGACTGAGACAAAGATATATACAAAAATAGAATAGTTTATACGTGTTTATCTCAAAAATATGATCAGATATTATGCCTTTGTACACACAGTTTCTGCAAATACTATTTTTAAATTTTTCTCACACTTAATACACACTAAGACACAAGCAACATACTACCAATACTCTTTTAGCGGCGTGGTACTACTCAATTAAGACGTCTCCTGAGGTTATACCTTTGAGTATTATTTGGTCGTAAATAACCTTCGATACCTTCTATATTGGATACCTGTCTTGAAGATTCACACTCAGAAGAGTAAGGTTTGGAATTTGGTTTCTCATCTGATGTCTCTACTGTTTTTCGTTCTCCAGCCTCGTTTCCGGCTGCATTGTCTATTAAACAATTTTGCCTAATGGTCATTGGTGACAAATTTTCGATATGAGCTATTCGTACATATTTCGCATTTCGTGTTTGTTGGATCTGTACAACCACCGGTGAGTGTAACCTTATAACTTTGAAGGGGCCTTCATTATGCTTATAGAATTTCCGACAACGGCCCAGTTTAATTGCTGGATTGAACCATTAAACTAAGTCACCAACCTTTAACTTTACTGACCTTATCTCTACGCATTTCTCTTTTATCAGACGCTGTCTCTAAATTGTCTTTCACCTAATTGTATGACGAGTATAATTCCGATAAGAGTGAATTGGCATAGTCATAATTATCAGCGTAATAAAATTGATTTCCATCTCTTAAAAACTGGTACGGTAAGGAAAACTCTCTCCCAAAGACTAAAAAGGCAGGAGAAAAATTGGAAGACTCATGAACTGCTGTTGTGTATGCTAACAGAGCAAAATTAACTTTTCTATCCCAGTCAGAGTGCGTGCTATTTACTATGTGACTCAGAGCATTACCTATAGTAGCGTGAGCTCTCTTTCTATGCATCCGTTAGGTTGTGGCCGCCACGCCACCGTATCAATTTTCTGTATACCTAACGCGCTATACACCCTTTTCATTCCTTCACTTATTATATTTATCCTTCTGTCAGACTGGAAGAAACGAGTTTTCTTGGAGTACCGTAGCGACAAATGAACTGCATTAGAACGTCCGCTACGATTTGACTACTAGTAGCTGATACTGGAAATGCACCAACCCATTTTGTAAAATATAATCAGTGAAAGTGATTAAAAATCTGTTTCCTTTTTCTGTAATCGTCAGAGGACCAAAAGTATCCATTGCAACTTTTTCGAATGGACCGGAAGGAATGGGTACGCGCTGTAATGGTGCTGCAATTTTTAGCTTATGGGCTCTTCTCTCTGGACAGCTGGTACTTGATTTAACCCAATTGATTGTGTGTTTCAGTAGTTTTGGCCAATAAAACCGTTCTCTTATTTTCATTAGAATTTTCTTAATCCCTGGGTGATATGCTAAGGGGGAGTCGTGGTAAATTTGAAATACATTTTTTATTAACATTTGAGGAATAACATACTTCTGTTTTTCTGGTTTCGGTTGATTTTCTTCTGCGCACGTTAATATTCCATTTTTCTCAAAAAAATCTAGTTTAAGAGGAGGAACCGGTTTTCTCTTTAACAGTGCTTCTCGTATTCGTTGACACTTGGTATCTGTTTCTTGCTCTTTTCTTAGTTGATCAATAATGATATTAGATATACCTACACATATCTCAAGCGGGGTTTCATGGAAAAATAGTTGCCCCTCTATTGTTTCCAAATGGGAAATATTTCGAGACATAAAACCTGCAATTCTGTTTATCTTACGTGGGACATATTTTATTTCTAACTGAAATTGGGACATATTTTATTTCTAACTGAAATTGTGACATTGACAAAGTCCATCGAGCAATGTGGCAGAATGAATCTTTCACTTTCATAGAACTAGCTAATGGGGCATGAGTATATGTTTAAAATTTACGCCCTAACAAGTACTGCCTAAAATAATTAGTAAATATACTATACAGCCAAAGCTTCTCTTTCCGCTACTGAATATTTCATTTCTACTTGATTTAATTTTCTACTACCGAAGGCTACTGGCTTGGGGAAACCTGAATTGTCTAACTGGCCCGACACGCAGCCAATTGCCGCATTACTATGAAAATTTTTTACCATATTTAGGAGATCCAATCATGGCTCTTATACGAGGGCCGATTTCAGTCCAAAAAACTCCTTTTCCCCCTCTTTATTCCATTTTAATTTTAATATTTCTTTAGTTAAATTTGTTAAATTTATCGACCGCTGTCTTATATTTGGAATAAATTTTCTATAATAATTTATGCCTAAAAAACTCCTAACTTGTTTCCTGCATTGAGGTATTTGGAAAGATTCAATAATTTCAACGTTTTTCTTGTCCGGAAAAACTTTACTAACCACAAAACCTAAATATTTAATTGTATCAGTTAAGCATTTTCACATGTTTTTTTGCTTTAATTTTAATTTATGCTCATGTAATCGATCAAAAACTGCTTGTAATTTAGGAAAATGTTCCTCAACGGTTCTACTAGCAATGATTATATCATCAATATAAAAGCATATATTAAGTGGCTCTAAACCTGATAAAACAACATTCATCAAACGCTGAAACGAGTTTGCACTAGTTCTCAGTCCAAAAGACGTATGAGTAAATTGGAATATGCCCTGTGAACCAAGTTATACGATACTTCTACGGCTGTTGTGACTCTTTTAAAAAATCCCTCGAGATGAAGAAGGAGGTAACAGAGTAATGCCGAGGTTCCTGACCACCCAGTGCGATATTTATCCTTGCCTATGTGGGATATCCTGTGGCGCCTTCAAGTTACTTCGTAAGTTCTATATGTGTAAATTAATAGTAAATTATCCAAATAACTCTGAGAATTAATATTTGTTATTTCAAATTAATCAGTGTAATAAACTTAATTAACTAAATATGAACCTGGAATCTTGTTAAGTGTCTGTTGATATTATTTAAAAAAATTCACTGCATAAAAAAATGTATATATATATATATATATATATATATATATATAATAAGACACACTTAGCACATAAATGATGCTGTGACCAGTATTCTTCTTTGGAAAACTGAATTAAGTTGCGTTGCAGTATTAATTATAGTTATATTAGGAAGTATAAATTTCAAGATTTTATTTAGAATGTTATGTTAGAGAATAGTTATTTTTTCTATATGTGTATATGGTAGCTCTTGAGTTGCAATAGAAGCTATTAATTATTTCCTTTTAGATACAAATTTTTTCATATAGTATTGTTCATTGCGTAAAATATTATGTAATATGCCCAATACTCAGTGTAGCGGTGAATCAGGAAGTGCAATTGAGGGAACATTTTATCCCCAAAGAATGCCAATCGTCCACTTGTCCGCCTTACGTATTTATCGTTTTCGAGGGTCAGGGCTATCGTTAAGCGAATTACTCGATCGCTTAGATGACGGTCGTCTCGGTGGTCGTGGAACTCGCAGGAAAAATTCTATGCTCTCAAAGGCCGACTTTACGACGAGGCTAGGGATTGTTTTTTGTTGAATTTAAAGAAGTAATTAAAAATTATGAGGATTTAAAAGAACTGTTAATAAAAAATTTCGGCAATAGAATTTCTCCAAGCAAATTATTAGTTGACTTTATGTCATTCCAGCAGCCGGTTGAACGCCAGGGATACTCAGAAAAGTAGGTTGTTGGAATTTGGTATATCGAATCCTAAACCAAAGGAAAACTATGTTACTTAATATCTTGATGACAAATCTTCGCCCAGAAATTTTACGAGGAGTGATAGCAAAAAAACCCCATACTGTAGAAGAGCCCAGGGAGCTTGTGAAATGTAAAGAAATGGAGTGGAAAGCTTGTAGGTATGCGTCTAACACGCGTACGCATGAGCAACATGATTCCGAGCAAGTTTTTCATGGAAAACTAATAATTCAAATGAAGCTAATATGCATTTTGTGGAAATGTGTTCGAAATTAACGGAACAAGTATAAATTCTGGTAGGCAAAATCACCGCGTTAGAGGAGAAGGATAGATTCCAAATTTAATCGAAAAAACAAATCAAATGCTACTGATGTGGAAAAGTAGGGCATTTTAAAAGAGATCGCCGAGTCAATTTGAAAAAGAAGGAGTCGGGTCAAAATTTTAAACTGAATAATAGGACCTGGACAGCACGATCACAGGAGACAGAAACAAGTGCAGTTAAATGAAATTTTTGGACATGAAACTGGAATCATTCTGTCCATAATAGAAGCAAAAGTTTGCGAGAGGAAAATTTTTGCGTTGTGTGATTCAGGAGCATCTTTAAATTTAATAGAAGAGTCTAGCGTCCCAGATAATATAGAGACCCAGGTATGCTCGATTCGCATTAAAACAATTTTCCATCAGATAGGAGAGGTAACCAAAAGAATAAGCTTAGATTTAGAATTTGCAGGGAGAATAATAAAATCATAGTTTTTTGTAACACCGATACCAATATGTAACAATTTTCAGATAATTCTGGGTCATAAATTTCTTGAAGCTCAAAAATGCATCATAAATTATGTTGAAAAGAAAGTCACGTTTGACAATAATTCTGTTGGTTGGTTAGATAGGAGTTAAAACAAAGAAAGAGTGTTTTCGATTCAAACTGTAGAAGAAAATAAACCGGTATTTGGTTACCTAAATAGAAAAACTGTTCTTAATCCATTTTCGCAATCAATAGTGCAAGTTAACGTGAGAGGCGAAATTGACTCAAAACTTTTTGTGACTAAACCATGTAAACAATGGAAAAGATTACTTTATTGCTCACGCTGTGCACAATAATAACAATAATTGTGTAATACGTGTCTTTGTGTTAAATGCCACTAGTGAATTTGTTCATTTGAATAAATCGACAAAATTGATATCTTGTGAAGCAGTCATATTATGTTCAGAAATTGGGTTGGAAGTTAATTTTGTTGAGTCCGAGGAAAAGGGGGGGGAGATATTGTGAGCTGGACTTAAAATGGAATAATTCGTTTGAGTTTGATCATCTAAATGGGGAAGTTAAGGAAAATTAAATTAGATTCATTTGTGGTCAGCACATCAATATATTTGTAGTTAGCTCTTATGTCCACTGAAAAAAACATTTTCTTTCTCCCATATAAAACTACTAAGAATTCACTAAAGTTTTAATGAATGAATTTAATTAATTCATTAAATTTTTAATGAATTAGTATTTGTATAAATTATGTTAATATGAAGTGTCATCTGCTAAAAGTTAAAAAAAAATATTTAAACTTGAGTGGACGAATAAAAATATTTCATTTACAGTTGAAAATTTTAGTAAGGCATATATATAAAGAGAATATGAACTAACATCAGGAATTGAAAAATAACTCCCAAAATTCATATTCGAAATCAGAATTTCGGTTGATTTCATTTCTTAATTTTTAAATAACATCTTAAAAATCTAGCAAATAGCTGCAGAAGAAACTGAAGGAACCGATGGTATATTTACCACTATATAATTTTTCAATTCCAACAATGAAAACTTAAGCTGCCTGATGTTCTTTTCCTATTCTCTCACAAGGGTATATGATGAAATTTTATTTTTGAAGGCTTAAGCGTGATGTTTTGCTTTCAAACTTCGCATTTTTAATTCTTCAGATTTTGAAGACAAAAACTTGTATGGAACAGATATACTTTCGTTTTCTGCGCAGATGAGTTTTGCCTTACTTCTGTGATATTTCCACCTGTAAAAAACAAACGTGACTGGTTTGTAAGAAAGCGTTTTTAAAGAACAATGACGCCAAAACGAATGAAAACATTTATTACATGTTTTCATTCGTTTAGAATCATTCATTCTGAGCGAATGAAATTCATTCAGATTTCATTCATTCATTCAGAAGTAGAATGACGCCAAAATTCTAGAACGAATGAAAACATTTATTACATGTTTTCAGAATTATATCCAAGTGCCTTATCGAATTTACTTGCTTTATTCAAAAGAATATGAAGAGAAAGCAAATAACTAATCTTTATTATAAATAAGCAATATTGAGTTTTTGAACCTGAAGCCGAGTAAAGAACTTTAGATTCTTTGCGATATCAATCAGAAGCACTAGTTTGATGTTTTTGAAAGATTCTTGAACTTATGGTCAGTGCCGGTTTCTTATAATTATTAAAAAATAGCTGCATGGACTTCAGTTGAACGACATTTGGGAAAAAGGAGGTCACTCTTCATAACATTATATATTTATGAATCCATATTTCACAACGCTTTTCTGCAAAACAAATCACCCATTTTCTCTAATGTTGATAAGGGATATATAATTGAACATCTTCATACGTCAATAGATGTTAAATTGTGAATGGGGTTAAACTCGTTTAAATTGTGGTCAACCAATAATTAACCCTCTTTCCACATTGTTTTCATTAGGTATGAACAATTGCTTAATATCATCACTGGAAGTAGTTGGCTCGTCACTTCATCCAATCAACAGATCTTGTATTGATTAATTCTGTCTCGTATTGATTACGACTGCAATATTTGTACATTTTCTGTATTTTCTGTTGTAAGCAGATAAGATATCGCTTAACTTTTTGTTTTAAAAATATTTTTGTGGCATTTTGCACATCAACTAGCCAGAACTTACATATACGCTCCCAAGCAATTACTTTTAAATCTGAGACAAGTGCAGAAAAATCTCAATAACAATTTTAAGTTCATATCTATCCCTTATCATTTCATTTCTTTCATTATGCTTACTTTTCTATTAAACATTTACGTTGTTTGCCTATTGAGCATTCTACATTTTCTTAAAGATGAGACCAAATCTCATCTTTAATGAAATAAACTTGTAATACCTATATTGTTACTAATGACTATTTTTTTACAATCACTTTGATATGATCTATAAACTAAAATAAACAATACAAAGTATAGAAAATAAGGTACAATTCTTCTATATTTTTCAACAGTTCCCTTTTCCTTATGACTATCAATATTTTTCCTATACTCCAGTATTCACGATAAGATTTAAAATAATAGAAATGTTTCTTGAGGAGTAATATATTGATAATCTTTCTTAGTGATTTCCTCTAAATCCATGGCACTGTACTATACTTTTCAGCACTAAAATCTAAAAATAATAAATTTTTTTGCACGCATTGACAATCGAGTTTGCTTAAACCATTCGTCGCATGTTTTGATGTGAGCAAGGGAATAAAACTACTCATTCCTTTTCTGCAGCAGAATTCTTGAAAATTGCAGGTCAGTAACATAAAATTAAGCATCCCCATTCTGTTATCCGTTTAACCACTTGAGAATACTTACGTTCGATTAAATTTCCTTCATATCACACACTTATGTTTCCACACAAGAATTCTATTAATCAGCAATCTGAGACAAAAACTTGAAACGTGTTATAAACCATATAATTGAACCGTTACTTTTTAATCTCATGTTCTGTTTTTAACTAAGTACATACCATATTTTTATACTGCTATTTAACCACTTTATAATTTAACAAGAAACCCACCCTAACACAATTCATTCTCATTTTTTAACAGCAATAAGTTTTATTCACTTTAGCTAAATTTACCTATTTTATATTTTTCACTTAAAACAATTTTTATGCATATATATTCACACTTCATATAAATTTAAAATGTTTCAGCTAAGCAGATTTGATTTTGAAAAATAAGAGAAAGCATGATAAATGAGCAACAGATCCTTAAAGTTGCAATGACATTTACATAAATACTGCTTTACTAGGAGATGGAAATGCAAAACAAATTCAATGTACACTAAAGATTTTTAGCCAAATGGCAAAAAGCTGGTCGCTATTTCGCTTCCCGCTGACCGAAAATTTCCAACAAAATAGATTTTTAAAAAAAATGCTACAAAAAATGATTTTTAGATACATATATGCTATTATATGCACTGTTTAATGCAAAATTAGCAATAAATTGTGTCGCTTTCATTCGGAAAAGGGTTGGCAAACTTTTTTTTTCTTTTCCAGAGGATATAGAGTGCATTAAAGCTGATAGTTTCCACTGCCCAAATCAGACCTGCATTCCAAAAACTCAAGTCTGCGATGGAGTGAGTGAAGAATTGTGAAAATGGCGCTGATGAAATTGGGTGCAGTAAGTTGTTGACATTTATTATTTTCCTTTTCAATCTGATTTTAATATTAATTTGTATTTAGTGTTATTAAGTTGAGAACATTTTTGTAAATCATACTGATCAAATATGAAGTAATAAAATATCAAATATGAAGAAATTAATAACAAACAAATGTCTGTTAATAAATGAAAATTCGATATAAAAATAAATTTTCATATCCAACTTGCATTCGAAATATATCAAAATAAAGGGATGCTTTGATAAACTCAGTATTTAATGTGTAATTTTAGTTTAATGTAATTTTAAAATCTTATTCGCTTCGGTTTCATACAGTAAAATTTGGAAATTATCTCTATTGCTTATTATCAATGCACTGGAGTTGAAATATGTAAAGAATATTTTGCTATTTTGCAACTCTGATCGTTACACAAATATTTCCATCTCAAATATTTCATTTTGTTTTCATTTAATACTTGTTTACAAATCATAACACTTAATATCAGTATTTTTGGTTATCTCTGATGAACTGTAAATACTTTACCTAACTAACACTTCCTAATTTTTGACAGAAAAGAAGACTATACATTTTGATGGTTTGTGTTTGTCATTCAACAATTATTTTTTTTTACACACAAGCGGTATTTACACCGAGGCATACAGTACAATATGGTCTTTGAATTACAAGAAACACCTGAAACCCTTAGATGGGTATCAAACCCATGAACATTTGTTCTAAAAGCCGAAGCACTAATCATTTGACTGTCAATTTACATTTTGACTAAAGTAATTAAGAAAACATTGAATGAAAAACCTCATATTTCAAAAGTTAATTGCATCTTATATTGTAATTTATGTAATATCCTTTATTTTTTATATAAATTTATTAAATAATTAGATAATACTAATAATTGCGCGGCAAATAAGTTTTCAGGTTTTTTCAAATGTTTATTTTTACAATAAAAAATGCATAACATATGATCATATTATTTTAAATTAAGAAACCGATAAAAAACATATGAATTCTTTTCACTATTGATACTGTTTTGCACAGAGCATAACTCATTTTTCTAAAATCATTAAGTTAAAATTACGAGTTGCTTTAAGTTTCTGAGGCACTTTATGTTGATGTGACGATCTGTTGGTGTCGCTTGTTTTCGTGTGACAACTGGACATGACTACCTGCAAAAGCATTTGCAACGGATGGATGTAATGGACTCTGCTCGTTGTCCTATATGCAATCATGATGATATGGATGCCACTCACCTCAAGAACTGCCTTGAAGTTTTATAGTTTATAGCAGACAACTCTTTTGAGGCTACTAAAGGACTTTACTCTTGTTTTTATATTTGTTCATCTTTCTATGGGTTGCTCGTCGGTTAATGCAGAGATGCGGAGCACGGGCGTAGGATAAAAAAAAAACCCATTTCTGAAGAGGAAATGAAGTTGATTTAAATTATTTTTGTCATTGATATTCATTCAAATTGAGTATGGTTTGAGAATCAATTAAAACAAACATTTTATTAATTGAAAATATTTTTCCTTTGTAAGATTTAGGGCTGATTTAACATTTTTAATGATTAAATTTTCCAGCGACAGGAGTCATCTCTGTTGAAGATGTTTCAGAAGCGCAGAAGAAGGCCATCAAATGGCTGATAAGCAAGCGGACTGCCGCCTGGGGCTGGCAGGAGAACACCGCCAGGGCTGTCACCGCCTTATTCTTGGGAGGTGGAGCCAATTTCAATGGTACCAACCATGAAGAAGAACTGATGGCCAAGCAGGCAATTCTCTCCAAAGTTCATGTAGACATGTGGGAGAAGGTTGATGGGCTACAATTCGTCTGCCAATTATGTCCCAAACATGCTCTATTCGATTCAAGTCCGGTGAGTATGCTGGCCAGTCCATACAAGTCGAGTGATATGCTTAGATTTGATTGATATGCTGGTCCTGACAACGCAAGCATTGAAGACATTCGTCTACAATGTTTGCGTTGTCAGGACCGGCGTTGTCATCCACAAACAGAAATTCTGCACCCATGCCACCCCGTATATGTTGCGATATGTTGTTCCGATAGATGTTGCTGACATGGTTACATTCTGAACCCAGAATAATTACTCCCCAAATGAGCAATCTGGCTCCACCATAAGCTTGTCGTTCAGTGGTGTTCTCTAGGTGGTAATGAGTACCTAGCCCTCTCCATATGAATGTCCGGTGAGAATCATTGTCGGAAAATATCATCTGGATTTGTCGGAAAACATCACACAATACCACTGTTATGGTGTCCACAATGTTTCCATGCTAACCGCAGGCAACAGTGAGTTACGGTAAGTGGAACACATCTGATAGGCCTACAAACATATAGACCAATGTGCCCTAAGCACCTCAACACGGTCTACGTTGAAACTGTCGTACGGATAGCTGAAAAGAGCTGACGAGACATATCTGATGATGTGCTCCGTCTGTTTCTTTTGGTAGTAACTGCCAAATACCGGTTCTCATTCGGCATTGTAACTCGGGGGCGACTTGTGCTATAATCATTTTACTCTTATTACCATCATCTTGGAACCGTTGCCAAAGCCTGGAGATGACACTTTAGGCGAGTCCAAGTTCCTTGAATACTTCCAGCTAGATACGTCCACATTCCAGATTGCCGATAGTTCTACCACGTAAAACATCATCCAAATGCTCCCTTTGTCCTATAACTATGCTGCTATTGCACGGAAAAGCTTTTAAAGAGCTTGTGAGCCATTTTACTTCTTTTCAATCATTCCTTACATATCCCTCTCTTACACTCTCATCATTGTGTCGTATTATCGGCGTCATCTGGTGGTTTCTTGTGATTCACATATTATTCTTCAAGATGCGTTAAATAATTCTAAATGTGAAATTCTTAATTTAGAGTTCAATTTCTGTGCGATTCTGAATTATCGTTAATTTGTGGACATGAGTGTATATCCATGATTCCTCTAAAAGATATGGCATGAAACGTCTTTTGTTTTAGGATCATGAAGTGGCATGATTAGAACTTGGGAAAGAATAAAACGAATTTCATTCTCATGACTGAGTGATCGAATGAAAGAGAGAATAAGAAACAGAAAAAGTTTGATAAAAATGACAAGTTTAATTTTTCTTGTTTTAATGGTATGGTTTTATTTATAAAAACAAATTTGCGATATAATATATTTCCTTTTTTACAACGTATATATGTGTACAGAAAATATGTATGTTCATTAAAGAAAAGAAGTTCACACTTGAGATGATTTTTCGATAAGATATATCTTAAGTTATGTAAAAGTATATTTTAAACATCATTCTGTTTCAATATTTTGATCTTCTTCACACAATGGTATCAAGAATATGAAGAGATACATTGCCCTATTTAGCCTCCACTGGACTAATTTAGATGCTTTAATTTATGGAATAATACTGTCGTTTAACACATTATTTCTCAAAATCACTTTTCAACTTTCAACGTTTTCAGTTGAAAATGAGTAAGTATATTAAATGTTCTCACAGTTAATAAAATCAAGAGATATGTTATGGCTTCTCTCATGCAGCGTTTCCATTTTCTAAATGATAGCAATTGCAGAATGCGCTAAAGGATGAGCCAGTAAAATATCATCAATGTTTATCGATAACTGATCATTGTTCCAAGTGAAAGTGCTTTTAATGGTATCCAAACATTGACCATGGTGATGAAGTGTACCATTATACTGCAAGACATATTGGTACCATTGTTGTACTCATGACAGCAAGCGATACAAAGTTTTTCCCGATGGAAAATCGCTTCTCAACACCATTACGTAATAAGAGTCCCAATCAAAGATCAGTTCTAATCTCAAATTCAAGTGCCACGAATTCTGTTACAATAACGATGACAGCGCCACTAAGCGGGGAACTGTAACTACTAGTAATAATGCATTATTATACGTTTTTCATATAAAAATAGTTTTCATAATATTAAAATCAAAATAAGTTTATTTCATTGGAAAAAAAGTTTCTTTTTTCATAATTTATAAATTTAATTCTTAATTAGAAAAAACATTATACACAAAAAGCAAATGATAATCTTTACAGAATTGAATTTATTGATAAATCGAAAAAGAGGTCTATTCATTGAATATATAAGAAATATTTTTCTAGAATATTTTAAATGTCTATTGTTATACCGAATGAAGACTAAAATCTTATTAAAAATTGGACGTATGTGTTCATTAATTTTAATATTTTATTGAAACTATGATCTCATTTCCTTATAGGCTTTGAAACAGAATTTTAAAGTAACAAATTTTACAATTTTATAATGTACTTTTATTTGTCATTAATTGTATAATTATATAATTTTATAAAATAAAATTATTAAAAAATTTTTTTTCAGATTTAACAAAAACTTCTGTCCAATAATAAAATTATAATAACCAAAAAAAATAAAGAAAAATGTAACTCAATTAAAATTGACATTCACATAGTCCTCTGCCACTTCGTTCATTGACAAAAGTATACATATAAGATAACATAGTGAAAAAACATGCATACAAAATTATATAATAAAATAAAAATTTATAAATAAGAAATATAAAATTTGAAAAAATGATTTAACATTCAAACAAGTATGTGCTAAATATTTTCATCTTTATGCAAGTGATAAAAAATATTTTAAAATTCTTTATTTCACATTAAATATCTTTTTTTTTTAAATATAATACATGTAAATTAGAGAAGCATAAATATGTTTATTATTAATTCATCTTAAATTATTAGTTGAAAAGTTAAATGATCATTTGCAATTTTCAAATATCCTTCACAAAATAGAAATTATGTATGAATTATATATTTTTGACTTATACTTTTAACGACTAGCATCTGTTCTCAAGCATATTGAGGAATATAATTTGTCACTCCGCATTTAAGTTGAGGCATTTATTAGTTACAATTGTAGCTTCATATAGCATAAATATTTTTCTTTCTTCACAAAGCATTCTTCACTTATATATATAGTAAAATAGACAAAATAATATACTGATTATAAAATTTTTACTGATGTTTCGAAATATTAGCAAACATTACATAAGGTATCATTTTTATCAATTGAAATATGTATTCATTTAAACTAAATCAATTAAAATAATTATTAATATAAAATAAAATATTTTCTACATTTAAAAACCAAGAGAGTTTTTTACAAGTAAGAGGGTCTTATGATTTTTGCGGATGAAAAAATTGTACAATGAAGTATTTAGAATAGAACATTTTTTCCATTATAAATGATTATTTAAATTTTTCAAAACAAATGATCACCCACAATTACCAAAATAAAATTATACAAATTTAGTTATATTAACAATGGCATAAAGATTAAGGGTGATATTGAGATTGCTGAAGACAAACAAAATAAATTGCAATTAAAGCAAACATATAACTAATTAGAACCATATTACCTCTAAATGAGGAGAAAATTATTAGAACGATCTGAACCCTAGTTAAAATCCATCCCAAAGTTACATAATGGGTATAATTGCACAAATTTAATTGCATAATCTAAATGGCAAACTATGTTAATCATTACTTATTCTGTTATGTTTTTGAAGTGCAAATTTAAAAAATGTCTTCTTTACTTCACATGCCTTTTTGTAATTATTTCTCGAACCATTATTTATTTCACTAGATAAATATTTTTCAAATTGTGCAAATATTACAAGATTGAATATGTGTCATCCAGTTAAACTTTATAATTGGCTGTAAATAATTATAAATGTTCTATTATCTCATAAAAAATAAGGATGAGAAACAATTATGCATACCTTAAACTTTTCTGCTTTTATTTCTTAAAAACAGAGTGTTTTATCTGTTTTTAATTCTTAACAACAGCATATAAAACATTATTTTTTTAGAACTTTAATTAAGATAATTTAGCTAATTTTCTTTATTTCGCATTTTTCCGCGTTTTAGAATAACCAATCTTATTTGATCTAAGACAGTAAAAGTACATTCTTGAAATTAAAAGCTAATAAAGTTAGGAAAGCCCAGTTCTCCATGTAATCCTAAATCAATGTGAAGTATTTTGATTTAATATTCGTTTCATTAGAATGTACTGATTCTTAAACACTTGAAATGAAAACAATCTTATTTTATATTTACTGTATTTATACACAAAAGATAAGATTTGATATCTATCGTAGATGTGCTACATTGCATTTACACAATAGTTTTAAAATCATTTAATCAAACATAATATTAAACAGGAGCTCCATCTAAGAGCTTATTACTTTAAAAATCGCTTTATTTAACGAGCCACAGAATTCCATACCAATGGAAAGAATAAAAATATTCTTCATTTATTAATTATATTGTATATTAATTAACTACATATTAAATCATTATAATAAACATTTCATGAAGAAAGTAGTTATTTTCCATAACTAAATTTACATTTGTACAGGATTAAATGTAAAATTCATGCACATACTTTTGATGCTGAGAAAAGTGTTTTCCTTTATCCTCCATTCTTTTTTATTGCTTCACTATTAGATAGAGATCCAGCTGAGCGACCTAGAGCACAATAAGTTCTAGAAAGTTTATATTATAAAAACTAAAAATTGCAAAGCTTCAACTTAATTTACTGATTAAAAATTCTTGGCCGTGAATTTAAAGTGATGAAATGCCCTAATAATGTCCGACAATGTTCTAAATACAGAAAGACAATGTTCAAGATGTTCTAAATATAGATATATATATATATATATATATATATATATATATATATATATATATATATATATATATATATATATATATATATATATATATATATATATATATATATATATATATATATATATATATATATATATATATAGATAAGTAAACATTCCACCAGGGGTAACTGTATCCTTTGCTTTGTATATCTATACCAAATATTTTTTGAAATCCTTATCAGTATTAACAAATAAACACAAGACCAAATAAAAAATGTTTTAAAATCTTGCATTTTGCAACTATGTTGTATTCCTACAATTTTTCTTGTTCAGGATTGGAGTTATATCTTTTAATCATAGGTCCATAAAGATAACATAAAAATATATAAACAATTCATATTATATTGCACTTACTAAGATTTCTCCAAACAAAATTGATGAGTTTTAGGCAGAGAAATATTCTCATTTTATTTTTTTGTTAAATTATATTTAAAACCTTTTAGGCCCTATTGTCTAGTGGTCAGAAGCATACTAGGGACTGGAAGTTGAATGCCACCATCAAGTACTTGATGAGGGAGATGAATTCCACGAGCGTGGATTTCATCACCACTTACTTGGCTCTTCCTGTTTTCAACGTAAGAAGCTTGTCTGACATCGCCAAGGTGAACTGCTCTGCCAACCCAAGAAAACATGGAGACGGTAAATGATAATTGGCTATATCCACAATCGCGTGATGGATTCTCTTTGAGCATCATCATTGTAATGTGGTATCTAAATAAAGCATCTCAGAAAGAAGACTACAATATAAACTTGTTTAATGGTGTCATAATATTTTTATTTCCAAACTGTGAAATAACATTTAAATGAAAATTATCTCACATTAAGCAAATACTTCAATTATTTTTGAGTATACATATTTAGACTTAGTAAATTGTCATTATTCTCACTGAAATTTAATATTGTACTCAAAATATTCTACAAAACATACTTTTTCAATTTATTCGTATCAAAATATTATAGGATCTATAATGTTTCCGAAATAAAAAGATTTTTTTTCCTTTTAAATACACATAATTCTTTCAATTGCAATAATTAGAATTACAAAGCTAAAAGCTTTTTAAAAAAATTAAACTTTACCTGTGGTATGATAGTATGAAATAATTACACATAAATTTCATTAAATTACACGTAAATTTTCTTAATTACATATAAATTTCATTAAATTATGAATAATTTACTCTTAAATTATAAAAAAATCAATTATATTCTAGAAATCTAAAAAAACTTGTAGTTCCATCGAAAGTTTGGGAAAGCTTCCTCCCTCAATCGAAAAAAATCTAAAGGTACTTATAGTTCTATAAAAAAGTTGGGAGAACTTCATTCCTCAATTGAAACAAAATCTAAAGTAATTTGGAGTTCCATTGAAAAGTTGGGAGAATTTCCTCCTACAAAATCTAAAGGAACTTATTGTTTCATCGAAATGTTAGGAGAACTTCATCCCTCAATCGAAATAAAATCTAAAGGAACTTATAGTTCCATCGGAAGATTAAGAGAGCTATCTCTCTCAATCGGAACAAAATCGAAAATGCGATGAGACCATACATAATAATAGGCGACAGCGCCATCTAGTCAAACTTTTTCTTCAGAGGTGTAAATTAATGTCCCAGTTAGGTAGTCAGCCTATGTCCCTGTGTTTAGTTCCCAGTCATGCTTGGTACTCAGTTTATCGATCCACTGAAGCAATGATGAAGTGGATTTGACTTTGCCTATGACAAAAGGACCTGCTGTGCCTTGGCAGAGGTCAACATTTTTATCCTTTCGATATAGGCTTTGTAAGTTTCCAGATCATTCCTTAATACCCTTATGATAATTCGACTCCTATAGGTACAATTGAATGGAAACTTTGATAATTTCTTGATAAACTTAGATATTTTGTCGTCAAAAATGTCCAAAATTATTGTCAAATATTCTAACTATGTTTTAAGTCGCCTAGATTTATTTCTCAGTTCTGTAAACAGCTGTAACATATGCTGAAGACATGCGCTATGTTCACACAATAAACATTGTGGGCTCTGTGTAGAATCGAATTCCCCTTGGTTTGGCGAAACATTTAATGACAACACGTCTTGGAGATAAGATTTAATTTCTTGTAACTCTATTTTTTATAGTTTTTAAGTACCAGCCATCTTGTTAATCGCATTTTGGCGTCTATTAAGAAAATCACGAAGGAATCGAGGGATACCCGATTCTAAACTTTTACCTGACATTTGTTCAAATATATATATATATATATATATATTACAGAATTTATATTTTCCGTAACCATACATTATCTTTTCATAAACAATAGCATTCTACTTTCTTAATATGAAATTTCATGCATTTCATTCTACTTATTTCTCTTTATAGCAAACCTTTCCTGTTTTATAAATAGATATTCTAAAATAGAACCATGAAAAATTATTACGTTGAAAAACTTTTTATGAAAATATTCACAATAATTTTAATAATAATAATTTTAATACAGAGCATAACATAAAAAATAATAATTACAAAATATACACGAAAAAAAAAAGAGAACACAATAATTTACATAAATTCGAAAATTTAGTACCAGGAAAAAATTCTGGAGCTACACTTTCATTTGTCAACTTCAGCTATAAATTTCCTTTTCGATGTAAAATTTTAAGTTTTTACATAGATCCATGTAATTTTTACAATCATGACATAATTTCAACAAATTCTTTTCAGGTTTGCAGTATTATTATCATTCAAGGTGCTTTAGTTTCTAGATTATTTTAAGACTTGGCCGCAATCGTTTAAAATTTTATAATTCTTAGTTAATGTGCTTAAACCTGTTCATCCTTTCAGGGGACCTCGTGTCCGAGATAAGCGACTACTTAAGACCGAGAATTCGTGTTCAGTACTGGCTCTTTGTTGGAGATGAAAAAGACGTCGTTCACACCATTTCTTTGCGCGTTCCCGAGAACTTCACAGTCTTCGAAGTGATGCAACTGGCTGCACTGGAAGACCCCAAATACAAGTAAATGAATTTCTTGCTCACAGCCTTATGTATAATCTTTTGCATAAAGGTAAAACAAAACGATAAAGGTTAGGTTAAAATCGATATTAATTATAGAAAATGAATTTCTTCGCTTCTATTATAGTCAATCTATTTATAAAATGAATTCGCTTCAGCAGAGAAGAAGTTTAAAAGCGGAGAGAAGCAAGTCTTGTACTTATCATATTTCAATTAGAATCAAAACTGATTTTTAACTATTTTATCCACATAAAATAAAATTCTATAAATAATCTTTCCATCATTCCTTGCATACTATTTAATAACAAAAGCTAAAAAAACCGCGCAGTATCGTACACAACCAACGATTTAATACGCCATAAAAAGCTACAGATTACAGATAAAATGTCCAAGAAGAAACTTATGGAATAGAACATGAAAATCTCGAACTGAAAGAATATTCTCATGTTTAAAATATTCTATCATTTACGGATTTATTAACCATAACGTGGTTGTTTCTTTCTTTCCAATAGAGATCACGATCAAATCTTATTACAATTCTCATTGGTTCAAAATAACCATGACATTGAATAACGTTTTATCTGATCATATCGTAATGAGACGGAGTGTCATAAATCGAATCGAATCGTGAACGAATTTGCTGCCTTCCATCAAATCGCATTGTTTGAGGGATAGCAAACAAAGCGATGTTCATTATCGAATGTTTGAGTGATATTCGGCGATGAGAAAATATCCATTTATGATTTTTACCAGCAATAAAGAAGTATTTTTTTATTTTAATTTTATCCGTTAGGAAAAGTTTTCAAAATCATGAAAATGACCTGTTGTTCTCAATGATTAATTTTCAAATCTTCTGTGATATTGCCTAAAAAATTGGAAATGGAACAGAAGAAAAAGCAAAAAGACAAGACAAAACAACCTCTTTATTAATTACTGTAGATTCTAGCAAATAGATGACATTAGTTGCAGGAACTTTAAATATTCTACTAATGACAATTCATCATATTTCAAAAGGACTTTTTGGAGCGATAACATTCAGTTCCACCTGCGTTATTGGATAGCGCTCGATGGTTGGTGTGTTGCATTTCTGATTTCTATATCTGTTAGCATCTGCTTAGAACTCTCTGGATGTTCCTATCTACAACATGGGGATAAAACTCATGATTTATCGATAGTCTTCCTGCAAAACTGTAAGCAGGAAATATTTAAATCCTCACTGCAGCTTTCAGTTATACAATCTTCTTCTACGCAATGTCAAGTAACTCATCAAGTAGTCGTGTTTTTCCCCCTTTCTAAGATCGCCTACATCATTTGCAGAACTTTGAGCAAAAATTGAAGCTAGAAAGTTAAAAATGTACAGCAGTGAACATGTCTCCTCATTACGGGCATGAGCAAGTAAAAAGGAGAATCTAACCAAAAGTATTCATAAAACTGAGAGTTTCAAATAAGCTGCAACACAGAAAATGATAAGCTACAATTTCAATTTATATTTTAATCTAACAAATGAATAATTTCATGTAACAGCTTAATTAAAAATCACATTTTCATTGGTTGATAAGTTAAAATCTGGGTGGAGCTCTTTCTGATGTCTCATAATTTCAGTGGAAGCAGACAATGCGGTGTTTTAAATTCATAATGGAATGTCATCAGTGCTTGCTATTAACAAATTGTTGTTATTAGTCAGCCATCAGCACAATCCAAAGGGCTCTTCAATCCAGGAATAAGGATTCCATACCTCACACCGCCAAAGAGTATTGTTTGGAAAAGGCAATACAACTTAATCATTTGCAAAGTCTTATATATACCCCTTTCTGATATATTATGACTGATCAAACGGTCTCCAGAGCCACCTCAGGTGTCGATTTCATTACTTAAATATGGTCCAAAAGGAAGAGGCAGTAATGTCAATGTTTAATGACTTTGATTCTCAGAAATAGGTAGTTGTAGATACATGTAAGAAAAGAACAAATAAAATGACACATTTTTTAATTATTTTTTATACAGTTTTCTACATATTTTTACAATTCGGAATTGAAATCAGGATAAAGTTGGGGATTCTTATACAATATCTCAATTTGCTTAATCTTTAAAAAAATCTTTATATTTTATTATTTTTTACCTTTAATTTTTTGTCCTTAATATATCTTTTTAATTTAATATTTTTATAACATTAATCTTATTTTTCCACTTAAATAAATTATTAAAAATTCAAGAATTTAAAAATACCAATAATCAATTCCCTATAAAAGTACATTTTAATTAATAACTTTATAATGGCAGCATACAGTAAAGTTAATAAAAAGAAAACTACAGGCATGCAACTTAGATTATTTTAATTAATTTAATTTTAATTAATTTATTGTATTCTTAACTTATTAATTTATTTTGTTATTAGTTACGCTTGGCAGCATTTTTGTAACCAAATAAAAAGTAATGCAGGTATCTGAATTTTGACAGGAACCCTTATGGGGAAAATAAAACTATTTTTTAATGACAGTAATTCTGTAAGAAGTTTGAAAATGTCCTAGAAATTCTAAAAACATTAACTTAAGTGATCTTAAAAGCATAATTATACACTTTAAGATTTTTACTATTGTTTCTAAAATGTACTTTGCAATTTTAAGGAAATTGGATAAAATAGTTTACATATTTAAACACATCGCATTTATTCAATAGATTAATGCAAAAATATAAATTGATTTTATAATTTAAAAACATGATTATAAATTAACGAATAAGAAAGTATAACAAAATAGGAAATAATGTCCTGCAGTAATGTTCTACAAGTACATATGTCGATGTTACGGTTAAAGAATCATTTATTTCATTAAATAACTGGACAAGCAGTTAAAATGTGCAACAGAGAAAAATTCCATTCTTTGTCTAGGCTTACGAAATATAACTAATGGTATGCTGTGGAAGTGAAAAAAAAGTTATTTCATAATAATAAAAAAATCATTATCACAAGAAGTTATTTTATAAATTAATTCATCATAAAAAGCAAAATTCTCTTAAAAAAATTAATTTTTTTCCGATCATAAAGGACTAATTGATAAATAAGAAGGAAAAGCAGATGATATAATTTATTATTCTTCATAATGCTAACATTATTTAAACAGAAAGGAAAAACTAATATCAAGCAGAAATAGCTGTATTTAAATATTATAAAAAAAATACATTGTGGTAAAAAATACATTCTGGTACTCCATCAAAACATGGTGTAAACTTTTTCAAACAAAATGGTAAGATAATATTAATTTAAATTTTATGAAAAACTTATTGTTCCATTATTTATTTTAGCAATGATTGTTATGACGGTATTTTCAATAGCATTTCATATTATGATTGAAAAACGCACTTTTCACAAGGTAAAAAAGAAATTCTTGCCGTGTTTAATGACCCAAAAGAATATGACCTGTAGAAAGTGCAGCCTATTTGTTAGTGCTCAAATCAATTACCATCGGCATCCAGTACCTTCTACCAATTTGTCTCCAGTTGTGCAATCTCCTTGCGATAAAACTCGGGCGTTTTGAACACAAAGAAGTCAATGAGCACTTTTCACAAGTCCGGCTTCATTGGAGAAAGATTTTCCACTAAGATGACTATCAAGGCAATGGAACAGGTGATAGTTTGATGGTACAAGGTCAGGTGAGTAAAGAGGATGGCACAATGTCTTCCAATCAAGTCGCTGTATGGTATTCTTGGATACCCGCGCGACATGTAGGCTCGTGTTATTAGCCGAAAACAGAATACCCTTGCGATAAACCAGTAATGACTCCTTCTGCTGCAACGCCTATTGCACACGTTCAAATTTCTGTGAGTACACGTCTGAAGTGACCATTTGGTCCACTGGTAGCAGTTCATAGTGGAGTACCTTACGATTAGTCCACCAGACAACACTTTTATCATAGAGAGACAAATCCACCGACCTGAGTTACTGAAAACAAAGCCCTTGCCGTACCTTCATTCATATCACTGTTCCCAAGCCCTTGCCATATTCAATATCATGATGCAGCAGATGATAGGCCCACTTTGAAGTAAAGCAAACAAAAACTGAGCGAGCTTCTTCGACAAATTCCATTTCTCTTCGTTACTGTGCGAGTTACGATCGATGAATGTGTGCGGTGGTTCTGTTTTTATATCGACTGATATTCCGACTCTTTTACAGACAGGAACCTCAATCACGTCATACTCTATTTTGCAAAGTTATTCTCATTCCATTCAATGACAAAGTATAAACCGATAGAACTTTCTTGTTTACCTTCTACTGTACAACTTTTTTTTTTACACGAATACTTTTTAAATTCTTGCAACTATGAACTATTGAAACATATACAAGCATTGTGTCAATATTCGAATCGTTTTCAATGGAAATTAATTCTAAGCAACAGAATGAAGTATACTGACTAAAAGCTCTAAAACTGGTTCAAAGAATTTTCGAGTGCCAGTTTTCAAACTTTAATGCTCAAGCAATCGTTTTTCTATAGAAAATACCTACTTAAATCATAGAATTCAATAATTTTATATACTTCTACTGATTTGTCTTCTTATTTCATGAGATAACTAGTTATTCTATAAAATAACAGCTTTGCTATGATATATGTTATCTAGATGAAATAACAGGTAATATATATATAATTAAAATTTAAAAGTATAAATATTTAAAACTTTAGAGGTTGATTAAAAGCATCATTTTATCAGTCTAAAATATCAAAATATAAGAATTTTAAGAAAACACTATCGAAGTCACATAAATTTCAATATAAAAAGTAAGAATTAATTGAATACATTTATTTATAAATAAAAAATACAACAGAGCTATTGATTTTCCAACAATAGTCTCGCGAGACAAGTAATTCACTAGTCGAATTGGGTAGTTTTTATGACATATATAGATATTACTAACTTTAATCTCATATAAAATAATATGAATAAAAGTCTAAATATATTCATTATTCCAACAAAAAAAAAACAATGTGAATAAAGAAATATCGTTTGCAAAAAAAAACATTTTTATAAATAACCTAACATCAAATAACATTTGAAATCATCATTACAAACATCCTTTATGTTCTATTAAATTTAAAAGAACATTAATATTATAAAAACACAATCAGAATTATATATATATATATATATATATATATATATATATATATATATATATATATATATATATATATATATATATATATATATATATATATATATATATATATATATATATATATATATATATATATATATATATACGTTTTATTGCCAACATTAGTTCATATCCAATGATTTATGCACCTTTGTTCAATTTTTCTAATAACGAAAAAAAACTTATTTTGCCATCACCAAAAATCATAAAATTTTGCAATACTCAACCTGTGAATCTCACAATTTAACCAAATATCAGCATACTATCGAATGACTTTAGCTCGTCTTTATGAAAATAACCAATTATAATTTTCCTTAGCCAATTTCTTAAGGAAAAAGTGAGCAAAATATTAAGCTCTCTATTTAACATGTGGACTTTTAATTCATGTATTAGAAATAAAAAATATTATTTCTCTGTAACTATTCATCCATAAATATATCACTTTTTCTACAACTTTTTAATGAATTTAAAATGAAATCAATATATCTGATGTTTAGAAATATTAAACTATAGTATCTGCACAGTTTTCACACTAAAGTAATTGACAGTTTTTATTTTTGAAATTAAATTTTTTAATATTTTTATCTTTTAAAAGATTTAACTTTTTGCAATAAAAATAACTATTAAATAAAATATTTTCATTCCTTTTGCTCCCCCGCCATTCGTAAATGAAAATATTTATAAATTTGCTGTGAAAAAATGAAAATTTCAATGTTTTATTTATTATTAATCACTGATTTAGTAACACCTGATTACAAAATAAGACGTCTTATTTGTAACAAACTCTAACAGTTTGAAGTTTATAGAACATTGTTCAAAATAACTCTTGAAGGGTTTTTTGTTAAGACATCAAATATATTTCAGCCCTAAATGAAAAAAAAAGAAAGAAAATATGTTGGTGAAAGCAAGGGAGTCTTAAGATTCAAAAGAGATTGATTAAAAATATTGCAATTAGTAATTTAAAATTTTATTATGGATGGCCGATTGTTCTAAATTACGAAATATGTAAATTTTGAACTCGAATTTTGTCATTATTTAAAATTTTCTTTATTACTTTTTCTCTTTTTTCGTATTGCAACTATCGTCTGACTTTGGATTAGTGTTTGATTGACCCCGATGGAGCATTTTTGCTCTTTTATTAATATTATTTCATTTTTTATTTATTCTTTTATATATATTTTTTTATTTTTATGTTATAAATTTTTTTTATTATGGATTCAAAATGACTGAAGTGGAGATCGAAAGGATTTATATGGATTGCTATTTGCGAATTCCAAAAATAAATACTCCAAGATTATTGATTTTTTAAAATTCAGTTCCACAATTAATCCCTTTAACTGCGGAAAATGGTATTACTAAGTTCTTCATTTTCTGTCTGTTTTGATGGTATTGCATCAATTCAAAAAAGTCTCTCAATTTTAAGAAAGCAATAATTCAGCTTGTAAAGTTGTTGTATTACAAGAAAATAATACATATTTAATTCACTTGACAAGGAAAGCTTCTATTCAAAACAAATTGCAAACATACAGCTGTAGAAATAAGCAAGATAACTAACATCCTAGGAATGCATGTTAGCGCCATGTTTCAAACTGAATGCATAATTTTAAGATTTTTTTTATAAAAGAAATAAATGTAGAACTACATTTACATCAGGTCGCTGAAGATATTTTGCAAAAAGGTTTAAAGATATTAGGCTTACAAAAATTTATAAAAATGAATTCTGAAGAACTGAGCGAAAATAGTTTAGTGAACGCCATTTGACATCATTTACCATAAACTATTAACTTATTCTATTCCATCATTTCCATTTCTCCTTTTATTGATAAAGTTTATCAATGCAGAAAATGCTATAAATACGCTCATTCTATGAAAAAAGGCCGGAACAACTTCCTCCTGTGTACAAACTGTGGAACATTCCATAAAGATTCTCCCTGTGCCAATGAAATACCTAAACTGTCAGGGATATCGTCAGCTAATGATATTTCCTGCTGTGCGAGGCTGGAAAGAAAAAATTTTTTTACATTTTGAAAGCATTAACCATTTTTCATTTATTGAGACAAGATGACATTATAAAAAAAATTTAAAAACCAGTTATATACTCCAGTGTAACCAAAAGTCATCTTCTTTCCTGACGAATCAAATTCAAATAAATGATAATGATAAAAAAAGCAGTGATTGAGATGGCTTCTATATTTGAAGCCCAATTACTTGCGATATAGACTAGAATAGATCAAATGGAACAGCAAATGTTCTCATTTTTGAAAGAATACATGTTCGAATTCAGCTAGATCAGTTTCTAGATCTGCTCCAAGGAAGAATCGTGCAAGATCTATAGAGTCAAAAAAGATAAGTCCAAATAACTCTGTGAATCAGAAAATAATATCTCCCGAACAACCTACTATGAAGTCTCCTCCATCAAATATTTAATGTGTACAACTTTACATTGGAGAAAGTATTAAGTCAGGAAAAAGAGTAAAAACATTCATTTTTTTAAAAAAATATTTTTTCACTACAAGCACACTTTTTTAAATTTTTGGTAACTGTTCAGGATTTTTATTTTATTTAATGTTTAATTTAATTTCTTCGAATGCAAGTAGCGTTCTATCTAAGCGCTCGTATGTAAAACTTCCGTACTTTTAATCTTCCGATGTGATAGTAATTCAAAAAACGTTTCTTAACAGTTCCAACTTATTTCAAATTTGTGATAAAACAATTATTCAATTGGATGTACAAAATGGCCTTGGTGGAGATCTGCCTTTTCTGTTGACTAATCTAAAACTATACAAGTATTAAATACACTACTGGCCATTAAAATTGCTACACCAAGAAGGAGACATGCTACAGACGTGAAATTTATACGAAAGGAAGAAGGTGTTGTGATATGCAAATGATTAGCTTTTCAGCGCATTCAGACAAAGCAGGCGCCAGTAGCGACACCTATATTGTGTTTAAATGAGAAAATTGTTCAGCCGGTTCCTCATACACAAATTGCATTTGAACGTTATTGTCTGGTGAAAAGTTGTTGCGATGCCTCGTGTAAGAAGGAGAAATTGCGTACCAGCACGTTTCTGACTTTGATAAAGGTCAATTTGTAGTGTACCAGGATTGCTGTTTATCTTATCGCAGTATTGCTGCTCGCGTCGGTCGAGATCCAATGACTGTTAGCAGAATATGGAATCGATGGGTTCAGGACGGTAATACGGAACGCCATGCGAGATCTCAACGGCCACCTATCACTAGCAGCAGAGAAGACAGGCATATTATCCGCATGGCCGTAATGTATCGAGCAACCACGTCACGAGCCGTGAGTCAAGAAACGGGGTCGTTTGGAAAATAACAAGTGTCTGCACGAACAGTTCGACGACGTTTGCAGCGTGGACTCTCAGCTCGGAGACCATGGCTGCGGCTTCCCTTGACGCTGCGTCATAGACAAGAGCGCCTTCAATGGTGTGATCAACGACGAACTTGGGCGCACGAATGGCGAGACGTCATCTTTTCAGATGAATCCAGGTTCTATGTACAGCATCATGATGGTCACATCCCTGTTTGGTGGCATCGTGGTGAACGCACACTGGCAGCGTGCATTCGTCATCGTCATACTGGCCCATCAGCTGGCGTGATGGTATGGGGTGCCATTGGATACACGTCTCTGTCACCTCTTGTTCGCATTGACGGTGCTTTGAACAGTGCACGTTACATTTCTGGTGTGTTACGACCCGTGGCTCTACCCTTTATTCGAGCCCTGCGAAACCCTACGTTTCAGCAGGATAATGCCCGACCGCATGTTGCCGGTATTGTACGGACCTTCCTTGATACGGAATATGTTCGGCTGTTGCCCTGGCCAGCACGTTCTCCAGATCTTTCACCAATAGAAAACGTCTGGTCAATGGTTGCCAAGCGACTGACTCGTCACCAAACGCCGGTCACTACGGTTGATGAACTGTGGCATCGAGTTGCAGCTGCATGAGCATCTGTACCTATACATGCAATCCAATCGATGTTTGACTCAATGCCCAGGCGTATAACTGCTGTTATTACTGCCAGAGGTGGCTGTTCTAGGTACTGATTTCTCAGGATCTATCCAGCCAAATTTTTTGAATATTTTATCACTTGTTATTTCTAGTATAATATATTTGTCCAATAAATATCATTTTGTTATCTGCATTTCTTCCTGGTGTAGCAATTTTAATGGCCAGTAGTGTGTATCCCTCTCAAAAGATAACGATACAGAAATTTTAGCTATAAAAATTACAATATCAAAATCATCTCTTACTTTAGTAAATGTATACATCCCGCACTTTCAAGTTCTTTGTTCCATAGCATCCTATCAAATATTCATCCTCCCTTCATAATAATTGGAGATTTTAATGTACGAAGTTCGGCGCGCGCTTGGTAATTATTCAAACTCTCCTGAATCTTCAGAATTCAGCGATTAGATACTGAATATCAACATTTATCTTTCAAATACCTCTCAGCCTACTGATTTCGGACTCCATCACAAGACCATCTCTTATCGATTATAACTTTGTATCTGCTGATATTTTTCATTTTTATACTTTCTAAGTCAGTTCAGATAGTTATGGTAGATATCATGTCCCTGTTCAATCCAGTGAAAACATCTTCAATAACGATTATTACAAAAAAGTTACTTCCCGCAAAATAATTTTATGGACTGGCTTCTTCAATTCAATGAACACTGAAATTGCTAGCAGTGGATTAGTTTCGGTAAATCAATTCCAAATTTTATGCAAAAACCGTCGCCATAAATTCAGAAAAAAAAACTTTCCGTTAAAGTCATATCCTTCTTGGTGGACATCGGAATGCTTTTATCTTTTGGGTCAAAAATCAGACTTTGGAGAAAAGCAAAAAGGTTTCTTAATTAGACTCTGTTGATACAGTACAAATGAATTTGCGCATAGATTATTGGAGATTTAATAAAGTAATTGTAAAAGATAGATTTCCCCCCTTCCATTTATTGAAGATATATTAGATATACTGCAGGAATCGTTTGTGTTTAGTACAATTTATCTCAAAAACAGATTTTTCCACAAATATGTAAAAAGGATAGTAGAAAATACACTTCATTTATAAAACTCATGGAGGCCAGTACCAATTTCTTTTGGACTGTGTAATTCTCCAGCTATGTTTTAAAAGTTTATTAACACTTTTTTCCGACCATCGATTAATGTTGGTGTTGTTTTATCTTATATGGACGACATAAATATTTTGTCATCCTCAACTGAAGATGGAGTCGAACGGCTTAAAAAGTTTTTAAATCTTGCAACCGAATAAGGACTAGAAATAAGTTTTAGAAAATCCCATTTTTTGGAGAAGCGCATTGAGTTTTTAGGCCATGTCATCGAAGAAGGGAAAATTTTATCCATCTATTTTGAAAAGCAAAGTTGTGCTTTACTTCCCTGAACCACGCAATTTAAAATAGGTCAATAGTTCTTTCTAAGGGATTGACTGGATATTTCAGTAACTCTCTCCCAAAATATTTGGTTATTTCTAGACCATTGAGTGATCTTTTGAAGAAAGATTAAAAATTTAAATTTGGTGAGGAGGAAAGAAGCTTTTTTAATCAATTAAAGTTAATTTTAGCTAATAAACCTGGGTTAAGTATATACAACTCAAATTACGAAACTGAATTGCATTGCGACGCCAGCATAAAAGGATATAGAGCTATTTTATTACAGAAATTCCCAAAATTATGAAAACTTCCATCCTACTTATTTCATGAGTAAAAAGACAACAGATGCCGAAAAGAAGTATTCCAGTTACGAACTTGAAGCTCTTGCAATTATTGAAGAGTTAAAAAGATCCGCGTTTACCTATAAAGAATTCCATTTAGATTTGTCACTGACTGTTTCGCATTCGAAAAGACTATGGAAAAAAGAGATTTGTCAATTCGTGTTGCTCATCGGGCTCCAAGAATTTAATAATAGCCTTGAGCATGGTTCTGGTACAAGAATGGCTCCTGTCGGCGCACTCAGTAGATCGCCTGTAAACATATTTTGCATCACAACTGATAACATCATATTGAAATTAAAATCAGACCAAGATAATGAGGATGAAATAAAAACGATCAAAGAATTATTAAAAATCTTTAGCTAAGAAGATTTTTTTTGATAAAAACAAAGTTATTCATAAATGCATTGATGGTCAGAAATTAGTGGTTGTGCCAAAAACTATGCAGAGGGAAATTATTAGAAATGCGCATGAAAAAGGCCAGACTGGATTCAAATATGCAGAGAAAAGCATTGAGAACCATTATTTTATTTCCGAACTTAGACAGAAAGTAGAAAATATCATTTCTAACTGCATTCACTGTATTCCTGTGAATCACAAAAGAGGAAAGAAGGAACGCTTATTACACCCGTTGCATAAAAATGACGTACCACTACACACATACCATATCGATCATTTAGGACCTTTAGAAAGCACTCATAAAAATTATACGTATGTTTTAACAAATATTGACACATTTACTAAGTCCGTTTGATTTTCCCAACGAAGACCACATCTGCTGAAGTTATTTCGAAATTAGAAACTCTAAAATCAGTCTTTGGAAATCCCTATCAAATAATTTCTGATAGAGGTACAGTCTTTAACTCTGATGAATTCGAAGATTATTGTTGTAAAGAGAATATTAAGCATCATTTAATGACCACTGGTCTGCCAAGATTTGAAGTACAAGCTATATATATATATATATATATATATATATATATATATATATATAATTTTAAAACATAAATTAAATATAATGTGAAAAACCTATTGCTCTCAAAAGGTCAAATAGATTCCTGCGGGGTGGTTCCCCAAGCAAATCAAATAAGGTTAAAATATCACAGTTAAAAAAGTGTAAACGATATTGATTAAAACATGGGCATGAAATTAAAATATGATACACAGTGAAAGGTTCATCACACGTTTCACACCAAGGATTTAATTCGTTTAGAAATAAATGTCTATGTGTGAAACGTGTGTGTCCGATACGAAGGCGAGTTAATCTTACATCAGCCCTTCGTATCATTAAAATTGTTAATGACGTGATGTGTGGAAATATGGCGCACAATTTATTCTTGACTTGCATGCTCCATGACTCCTGCCAAAGAGAATAGATTAATATTTAAACATTTCTTCTCACATCAGACAAAGGAACTGATGTAAGACATGGGCCAGATGCAGATTTAGCAGCTGCATCAGCCTTCTTATTGCCATCAAGACCTATATGACTTGGGATCCAGCAGAAAATAATGTCATATCCCTTGCCAGCAATCTAATGAAGCTCAAAGAGATGAACTCAGAAAGCATGCTAAATAACAAATTTTCAAGATTCAAGAAGAAAACGGAAAGACGTAGTATAATTTGAGAAGAAAAGAACCACAATCTTATGGAGCTAACGATTTAGTAGCTATTAAAAGAACTCACTTTGGACCACACTTAAAACTAAAGCCAAAATATTTAGGACCATGCAGAATTACTACAATTAAAGGAGGGAACACCTAT
This sequence comes from Latrodectus elegans, assembly GCA_030067965.1. Taxonomy (NCBI): domain Eukaryota; kingdom Metazoa; phylum Arthropoda; class Arachnida; order Araneae; family Theridiidae; genus Latrodectus; species Latrodectus elegans. Next base: position 10,433,712 of record CM057814.1, read on the forward strand.
TTTGTAATCAAAGAAGGAAGTCATGAAGGACCTAACTGTACTACGACTTGTGCTAAATTTCTAAAACCTCGGTATAGTACACAAAAGACGATAACAAGTTAGAGTTAAATTAAAGTCGAATTGATGAAGGATAGTGTGATGTCGAAATGACTAAAATGAAGCTAAGAGGTAAATTGGCTCGTTTCTATATTTCGGATGTAAGCCGATAAGAAACTGAAAATATTTTTCTTTTCATATTTTTTGCTTATTTTCTTTCCCTGTTTAGCTGTTTTTCTTTTTTTATTGATTTGCAGTGTCGTCTAGAGGGCCATCCGATTTCAAGACGGCCGATTCAACTGTGGTGCGCTTCTTAATAGCCGAAGTCATTATTTCAAGTGCCCACTCAGGAAGGGGCTCGAGAAGCGCAACAACTTCTCCAGTGAGCGACAGTATGCCGAAGATTTAAGACGATGTAAGACGCGTTTTGTTAGATAGCAGCAAGAAGACTGCTCCTTTCCCCCATAACTTTTAACTTCATTTCATGTTATTATCATCAAGACGATTAATTGTAAATATCCCATATTGTACATAGTTGTATTGTTGGATTTTTAAATATGTGTTAATTAAAATTTAGGCTATATAAGAATTGTTAATTAATTAAATTACGTCTTGGCCATGCCCTATCCATATATATATATATATATATATATATATATATATATATATATATATATATATATATATATATATATATATATATATATATATATATATAGGTGTGTGTGTGTAAGATATAAACTAAAATAATATAAATTTAAGATAAACTAGCCCAAGCAATATATTTTTATAAATGAAATTCATATTAAAATAAAAACCATATTTTAACAATAACAAATCCATTTAAATAAAAAAAATTTAGAAATAATGATATTTTATAAGTGGTAAGAGGCATTTAGTTATTAGTTCCATTCTTGGCGAAAAATCAAAGTTTGAAGAATTTTTTTTCCTGGTGGACAAGAATTTGTAGGGGTACCACAAACAACATTTAGCAAATATAATGATTTGTTTGAATATTTTTAAAATTAACTTACTTATATATAATGATCGTAGTAGTTAAAATATATTTATTATGATCGTAATAGTAAAAATATATATAAATATATAAAAGGTTTAAATTCATTTACAGGAATAACAGCTACAAAATATTTTTCAAAGATAAATCACATTATTTGAATTGTAATTTGTGAGTGATAATAATAGCCTTCACATCAAAATAAAAGCACATCATAATGCAGTTTTCTTTATAAATGTTTATTTTTTAAAATATGTATAATTTTATATATTAAAAGGGGAGTTTCTATTTAACTAATGATTTTATTTTCATAAAATGTCAATTTTTACATTTCGTCCACATGCAAGTAAAAACTTCTATTTCTCTCCGCCAAACAATATTATTATATATCAACTATTTAATAAAAATCTGAAGAACACGAAATTCTTTAAATATAATATGATTTTAATGGTTTTTATTTGAGTATTTACTTCCTTTAAATGATAAAAAATGATTTTAAGTGGAGAATAAAATGTACTCAACTTAATATTTGAAAATTAATGTAACAAAATTTTGTTTATTTTTTTCTGACCTTACTATAATTACGTAAAGCTAGTGCTTTCACAAAATGTGGGTAATTTAATAATTGTTCCATAAATTTATTTAAAGTCAAAAAGTGATTAATATTTCAAAAATTTAATATTTATCATTTAAAGCAAAATCATATCATTAGCATTATTTTTAATAAACATTTAAAATTAAGGTAAATAAATTCATTTCTTACATAATCGTGCACTATCAATGCAATTATTGCGCTATTTATAAAAAAGTTAGAATATTTTAATACATTTATAATTAATCATAAAACTCTACATACATGTTTTACATATAATTTCAAATCTTATATTTTCTTTCAGAAATATTCGCCTAATTTTTAATTCAGATTTAAATATTCCATAACTATGTTAAACCCATTTTGAAATTATGACTATAAATTATTCAATTACTTGAAATTACGCTTTTCTCGCAAAACATTAATATTTTTACACAGAATTACAAAACAATTACACTTTCCCGTGAATTGATTTACTACTATAATAAATCAGAGATGACAAATGGAAAAACATATGTCAGCAAAAACTAATTTATTGCTCATTTAATTCAAATCCCCACAGAATTTCACTGTTCAATATGTTATAAAGCGAAACAAATCAGCTATATGGATAAAGAGGTGGTACAATAGAAAGCAAAACAATTCATATCTGTAAGACTATGTGTAATTAATCATTTTTCACCCAAGATGAATATTGAAAATTAAAAACTTTACCCTCAAAAATGTTAATTTAATTATATTGTCACCTATTTATATCGAATAAGGATTTACAACAGATTATTGATGCAAATTCCTATAAGAATTCAAGCCAAATATTCTACCCTAAGCTTTGAATATGTTTCAGTTTAAAACTAAATTAGAGTTGATAAGTTTAGTTTCTAAAGATTTGTGTGTGTATATAAAATGGTAATCACTACAACATGACTTACACTGAGTATTAAAACATTGAAATTTCAAATACTTACACATTTCTATTTGGACTACTTCGAAATACTACTAATAAATATTTTTCCCCATTTAAATGCATCTTTATTTTAAAAGCTGGTATCTGGTTGCTTATAAAGTTTTTTTGGCAACTGTTGGTATCTTATATCTGTTTGAACAGGCAAAATGTAATGAAACGGGAAATATTTATTTTTTTTAAAATTATTTTGTATGTTTATTAGATAATGCGATTAACGTTTTTATTTTGTTTCTTTAAGAAGAGATTCTTTGAAAAGTTTCAAATAAACTGAAAAAATTCCTAGCAGAAATAATTATTTAGAAATTGAAAACTTTTCATACAATTATTTTTCACTCTAATTTATTTTTCTGTATTTCTCAGAAATTTTTCAAGCTAGAATATAATTCCAAAATACGAAATTTAAGATAAAGACACACATTATTTTAATTTATAACTGGAGTAATATTTCGATAACGATATTAAATTCATTTTGAAAGTATTGTGAAAATTTACTTATCACAAGAAATCCTATTTTTCTCAACCTGCACTATTATCACACTTAACTGCAAGATGATTGAAAATTTTGTAAAATATGAATAATTATTATTGAATTTAATGAGTAACAAAAAGCATTTCATTACATTTTTTATATTTACAAGAATATTTCAAGTTAGAAAATGGCTTCAGATTCCAAAACTTAAGTGATTACTCAATTTCTGCCATTAACGATACCCGTTTCATTTAGATTTTATATTTAAAGAATTCTTAACAAATAACTTATGCGAAAAATAGAAGCTCTCAAAAGTAAGCTAAAATTCAATTCATGCCTCGATCCTCCATTGGGCAAAACAAATCATTATTCAGATAATTATTTGAATAAACTTTGAAGTATTCTAAACTTAATAAGAAATTTATATCAAATACTCGATTGTATAGGAAAATTTGTCTCTAAGCAACCCATCACATTTAAATATTTGTACATACAAGATGAAAACACAGAGGTGAGTGAGACTAAAAATCAAAATAATTTCATAAAACATTTGCTTGAAACTTATTGTTTTGCTATGTTTTTAACTACGTTTTTTTTTTTTTTTTAATATAAACTTCACCTTTCTATAAAGTTTAACACACTTACGTTTAACTAGCATTATAAAACACATATTGGATAATTATTATTATTGTTTCCATACACTTTAAATGTAATAAATTTTATATCCATGGTACCATAAACATTTCATTTTTTGATTGGAATAAAAATTAAATTGTGACCTTGAATACTTAAAATAAATAAATGATAAAATATCAACATATTATTTAATCACAAGTTTCGTTTAGTTATCAATAGATCAGTAGATCAGCCCAATCTAGCAACACACTGCTAATCTAGCATTATATTATGTAAATTTTTACACATACACACATATATATATGTATATATATATATATATATATATATATATCCTTAAATAATTTGTTAAATTTTTCTCAATATAATTATAAAAAATTTCAAAATCTGCAATAATTTCTGAAAATATTGCAAAATTTACATATTTTAAGCATATTAATAGCGAATCACTTCGGCATGACACATTTTTTTTATAATACATGTTTAATCTCATGATACTAGACACAGTTATAAGAGTACGACTTTTAGTTTTCATTAACTTTTAGAAATATCGAGGAGCTTGTACTTTCAATAAATATCAGTCGCAGGAAAAATTTTATTTCTGTCAACAAATGATCTAATAAATATGATCTGATAAAAATAAAGGAAAAATCAATTAAAACTGGATTTCATTTATTCAAAGAGAAGAATATTTCAAGTACAATCTCAGGTGGTCTGCCCAATGAAACAGAGTCAAAATACAAGCATTTCAAAATTTGATTTTTTCATAAGTAAGTTGTTATGTCAGACAGTATACATAAGCAGCTGGTAGAAAGGTAACTGTTGCACTATGAGGAACATCCCCCTCTCGGCATGATGGATGATTGATCAAGTATAGCTACAACTTGGATTCCATGACTAAGGGTTCAATGAGTCCAACTGTATTTGGACTGAGATACCAAGTGTATTTGGACATTTGGGACTAAGACTCAAAGTGGCATTCCGAAGCGTCCCAAACATCCCGATCCTAAGATAAAAGTAATTAAAAAACTGTGAAACCGAAGGCAAGTGCGCTGAATATCCAACTGCATTGATACGATAAAATCGCTTAGTATAAAAAGAAGCCTCGCATAAATTTGTCGCCGTTATTTCTCTGGGTTTGGTTTGTTTGTCGCTCAACGCTCATCTTTTGCGCACGAGGGCTAACTAGACCGGGACCTACGGTTTAAAGTGGATTCCGAACTTTACAAACATCCATGCTCAAGTTGAGATTCGAACCCACTAACTGTTGAACCGAAGACAAGAGCGCTAACCATACGGCTGCCTGCTTGGCGTTATTTATCTAGGGTCCAGTGATTGATAGGTGCCTAAATAATAAGTTTATTTGCACATATCTCTCTTCTAAAAATTATTTCGATAGGATATTCATAAGCTTTAAGGAGACGATTTTTATTACAAAATTAAGATGGTTTTATTACAAACAGAAATAATTAATCCGCTTCATTTTGCTTAATAGGAAATTTGCTTCAATATGATTTCTAAAATAATATGTAATTAAAACTTTAAAATATTGAATTATATTTTTCCAATACAGGTTGTTTAAAGTGTTTTAACATCCAAAAAAATGTGAGCAAACAGGATGAAAACAAGTATCATTAAACTTAAGAGATGCTTTGTAAATTTGTTGAAAAAAAATCCGACAGGAATAATCTTTGAAAAATGCATTCGGGATCATGGATAGATCGTGATAGTAAGAGACCGTTGAATTAATATGGGTTCACGGAGGCAACTTTGTTTTCTTCATCTCTAACCATTTACTGCTCACGTATATTTTCCTTATTTTAAATACTTAGTACATGGTTCTACTCATTCATACTAATCTCATTCCTTCTCAAAAAAACTTGATTTCCAAAAGCAATATGCTCAAGGCACAATTTCATTTTTTTCATCAGAAAAAAATTCCTGCTTCTAAGAGATAACTGCAAGATATAACTTGGAGACGAAGACTACCATATTGTCAGAACATATTGTTTCAGATACAATATTTTATTTAGGATTATATACCATATTATCATTAGTGAAATACGATCACATTTCCTCGTATCTAGCTAATACTTGGGCTCCAGTTAGGTAACAACTGCTGAATGGGACTCTTCATCATTTAGAAACAGAAAATTCCTCCTTTTTATATGACATTTTCCTAACAGAGGCATCATTCCACTAGTAAGACATTGCCACTACTACCTATTGGCTGTTCCTCAGCCGCCTACGTTGATAATGACAGATCTTTGATTAAGTTTGGGTACAAATTCGCTACCTTCCATAAATGAGAATAGCACCAGGAACAGCAAAAGTAACCAGGCCACCGCTTTCTTATGCTTAAATGTTAAAATGTAGACGGTGTTGTGCTTGTGTGCCCTTAGGAAAGTATAAATATGTTACTGCGGTTTGAAAAATAAATAAGAAATACATGTAAATATGTGGAAACGATATAGTATTCGAGTGCATTGAAATTATTTTACTAGTTCCAATGTCATTATATATCGACAATGAAATAGTGTATTCAATTAAGTATCTATTTCTTCGGCTGGCAAGGAATTTCATTTTCAAGTAATATTAATGCACAACAACGTTATCAGTTGTTTGCGCGTGAATCTTGAGTGGCTACGAGTGATTTCGCTTTATACGCTATTGTGTATTTACTTCAAAATAACGTTTGCATTTCCACACAATTTTTCCTGTGTTGGACGTGATTTGAAATTTTGTAAGTTGAAGTTTTAATGAATTTCCTGCTCAAAGCCTATTTGAAATTATTTTTATTCCCAATGAGGTAGATATCTAAAAAGCGAAATCAATTTTGAAACGAATTACTGACAATATCAATTTAATTAGAAATGATTTACCATTTCCATCTTTTGCTTTCAAAAATGTCTCTTATCTCATTATAAATACTTTGCATTGTTTGATTTGAAATATTTATTGTTACTCAAATGTTTCATTACATGGCAAAAGATTGTTGAATAGTCTTTAGTGCTGGTTTGCGGTTTCCCATTGACATCCCCCCCCCTTCTCCCGTATTCAGCTCATCGCGTTTATTCTTTCTAAACGAAGTAGATGTAAAGACTTGACGTCATACAGGTAGCTTTGTATCCTTAGTTCCAGCCTTACAACTACTGCTGTATACGCATATTTTGAAGCAGATATTTACTGTTTCATACGTTTGCTGATTCCCGTTCTTGCACAGTTTGATTTCAAGTATCGCATCGCTCATTGAGTACGAGACCTGATTTTGATTTTCTAAGAGGCAATCATTTTGATAATTTAAGACGCAGGAAAAATGGAAAGTTACGTGTTTATGTAAAAATGCAAATAATAAAAAATTGCAAAATAAAGAAAAAAACAAAATTAATATTTATGAAATTTTTAATGTTATGGCTAATATGGATATTATTGTTAAGAGAATTTGGCAATAAATTCAGAAATTGATATAAATTAACTAAGCTGAAAGATTAATTTTACTGCAAATTATGGGATGTCTGTCTAATTGAGAACAACTAAAATCCTTGACAATAACCATATTTAATTACCACTCGAAGTGAATGCTTCCGAAAAGGATAACAACCTTCAGTGCAAAAATATTTCCCATACTTTATTTAAGCACTTTATGTACCTCAATGATGTGAAGCGAAAAGTGTGTTGTAAATCGCGGAACTGTATTGCTTGTTAAGGGGAATATCAATCGCCAAATAATCTAAAACAGAGCTTTTTCTTTTACTCTCGTACTTCCTAGCAGTACATTTTGCTAGATTGTACCACTTTATAAAAATAATTTTTGATGAAATTCGTTGTTGATGATGTATGTTATTCCACACATGAATGTGAATAAGTATAGTTAAGATTTCCGATTTATATACTGTTCATGTTGTTACAAATCCCATCCAGAATATGGAGCAACACCAGATCCCAAGCCCACGGTAAAGGGGGCAGCTTCTGTTGATACAAGATCCGGAGCACCAATGGTAGAAGTCTGACTTTGCTCCTGGCTTCACCTGCAGATATTAGCTGGGAATAGTGGAACGGCATTCTCGCCTTGGGTGGCCCAACCAGGAGAATAAACACCCGACGTACTTCACCCGTTCCGCCCAGAAACACCCCCTTCCCGCAGTGAGGCCATATGCAGGATTTGAGAGGGATATACTGTTTATCAAGGTCTTATTTCATTTATTAAAATGAGAAAAACCAATTAACATATTTTTTAATCATAAAAAATTGCAAAATAAAAATATGTTAAAATATGTAAAATAGTTAAAATATAATTAAATATAAAATTATTCAAATATAATAAAATATAATTAAAAATAATTAAAATATGCAAAATAAAATATGTTAAATCAATTAACATATTTTCTAATCCTAAAAAATTGCAAAATAAAGAAAAAAAAATTAATATTTATGAAATATTTAGTCCTAATATGAATATTATTGTTAAGAGAATCTGGCAATAAATACAGAAATTGATATAAATCAACTAAGCTGAAAGATTAATTTTACTGAAAATTATGAGATGTCTGTCTAAGAATAATTGTGTCTAAGAATAATAATTTAATGTAAAATATATTTTTACGAAATAAATTCACTGAGATCCATATGCTGTCTTGTTTCAAAGAACATAATTTTTGAAATTTGGTTCAAAAAATGCGAAATATATAGCTGCATTCCATCTGTTTCGTTTATTATTTTTGTGAAAATATATGACGAAATTTCTGCTAATTCTGTTCTAGTTAACAATATTAGTAATTTAAGAGCTTCCTCAGAAAGTTATTCTTATTTTTTTATATCAATAGTTAAAAAAGGAATTCAATTGCGATTGTGTTACTTCAATTTTGTTTCTTAAGTTCTGTCACATGATAGTTTCTTTAATTTTTAATAATAGTGATGCTGTGTCTCTGAATTTTCTTCACAGAAGGAGTTCAAAATCCAAGTACCATTTATTTTCTGGTGTTAGAAAATACTACACATGAATGATAATCATCTTAATCCGATTGAGTGTGCTATTATATTTCTCGTATATCTTGAGACAAATTTATAAATATATGTTTAATCCAAGTATAAATTCTTTGAAATATAAATAGAATTTAAGAATTTATATAAAAATGTACAAACTTAACCAATATGCCTAATAAAATTTGTCATTTTCAGTGCAAGCAAACACAGAAAAGTTGACACAAAAGTTTTCAATAGCGTCTTAGCTAACTATAGTAAATTGCAAATCAGCCAATTAGATGGCGATAATGCAAATGGCACTCCATACACAATTTCACTGTAAGACAGAATTTAATTATTAAAATAGGAAACCGATTCTATTTAGAAATAAAATACTTTATCGAAATTTAAAATTTTTAGATATATTCCATTATTTATACATTTTTCAAAAACTAAAAATCTAAATCCCAATTATTTATCTTTTTTAATCATTAAAATATAATAAGCTCTTAAACTCTTTCACAGTATCTATAATCATCATTTTAACTTGTCTTCAAACACGATTCAGTTCGAAAGTATAGTTTAAAATTAATAATTATTTTAAATGAGATTATTTTAAATATGATCTAGAGTAACTATTTTAAATGAGATCTAACCTATTCACACAATAAAATGTGGAAAATGTCGTACAAGAATTAATATCATTCGGCGTTCATGGTATATCAAAATTAAGCTGGTAGCTGTAGTTCAGGGCAGGACTGGTTTCTGTCAAGCTGCAACCTGTTTAAGTCACCGTGGCAGATAATGTTTGCTGTTTTTAGTAGTATAATTTTTCGAATGACTTTTCATTAATATTAAAATACTTATTTGCCTCCTCAAAGAGAGTTTGTAGCAGCTGTTAATCTCAGTAAATTTGTTTTTCCAAATGATTGTCTTAGATAATATTAAACTAACAGACAAAAAAGCATATACGAAATAATTTAAGTTTTAAACTTATTACTTAACATCTTCTAAATATAATATGTCATAAAATCCCAAAGAAATTATGACGATTTGTATTACATCAAATTTATGTGCTTGCTAATATGGAAGTAATTAACTTGTAACTTCATTATTAAAGTTATTTTCTCATTATCTACCTATTTAAATATTTTAAAGTAATTTGTTGCAAAAGTCAAGCATTTATTTTACAAAACTGTATGCTTCTTTTAGAAAATGTGTTGATAGAAAAAAAAAGTAAAGTAGAAAAGAAAAAAATTAACAAGAAATTTATTTATGAATTGGTTTTATATAAATACTGAACTTGATAATTTGTTTCCTGCTATTTAACAGTGGGCAGTATCGAGTAGTGAACTCCTTTTCACTATGCAAATCATATCACAGTTTCACAGAAGACTTAGTTATTCCGGATTGTTGGAAAACGGTGTGTGTGTGTGTGTGTGTGTGTGTGTGTGTGTGTGTGTGTGTGTGTGTGTGTGTGTGTGTGTGTGTGTGTGTGTGTGTGTGTGTGTGTGTGTGTGTGTGTGTGTGTGTGTGTGTGTGTGTGTGTGTGTGTGTGTGTGTGATATTTTCCTCCTTAAGGATGAATATTATCCGATAAGAGATCATAAGTTTTATTTTAAATTTTGAAATACTGAAAGAATTTGAAAATTTAATCAGAGTATTTACAAAGCAGGAATGAGCAGGAAGGTACTGTGCTCTAATTTTTCACTGGATATTTCTAAAATCTACCACAAAAAAAACTTATAAAATCAATTCAAGAAGAATTAATGAACCCTCATATTTCTTGGAAAGGGCAACCTGATTTTATGAATTTATTTCTAAATCAGAACCTTATTTGAAAAAGAAAGCTACGTTCAAAATCAAACACGTCACTTGACACGCAGAACATGAAACATGTCAACGTATTCAATGTGTCGGATAGTTTCTTGAATGAACGTTTTCATAATAACTATTTACGTTTTCATTGTGTGTGTGTTATTTGCACCTCACAAGAGGGGAAATTCTCAAGCACACACCCGATTCAGATAGGAAAAGCGCGCAATATTTATTTCCTATTACATTTCTTCTCTTTGCATCAAACTTAACGTGTGTTGAACTCTTTGTGCACGATTGGATCATGTATCGAACCTGCTAGCTTTCGAACGTGAGAGTACTATAAATCCTCACTTATCTAATTGTTTCGCCTCTCTTTTTGCTTAAATTTAATCTTCCTTTCTTTCTTCCCCCTCCTCAACTCTTAAGAATAATTACCGCGTTATTTACTTCTTTTTTTTTTATCATTTTATAATATAAATACAATTTTCGTCTTTGCTTAACTCGTTATTTTAACGGAAAGAATTGTAGTAATACAATTCTTCCCTTTAAAATAAATTAAGAGTTAAGTAAAAAAAAATACAGCAGTTTCAATACTAAATGAATATTTTACTTCAACAAATATTGAGTAAAGACTTAATTAGGATAAGTATATGCAATTATTGTGGTCACACATCTTCTATTTTATAACATATTTTAAAAGGCGTAAATTGCCTTCTGAAATGATTTTAAGTACACCCTAGCTGATAATAATGTGTCTCAAGGGTCATTTTCTTCCGTGTTACAAACAATTTTAAATTGTAAACTTCTAAAGCGCTTATTTAAAAAAAAAAAAAGGTACTCTTTTTAAGATATGCTGTTATAGGAATACAGACCTGGGATAAAAAGTGATAAATTCTGTATTGATATAAGTTAATATCCACTAACACTGAATAAAATATATTTCTGCACGATTTTTTGTGTCCTACTGACGATTTAGTGGCGACCTCTATTAGCAGCGTTTAGAGACTTTTTAGTATAGTAGGAAGAATGACGGTGGTTTTTTTGCGTTAACACACTTCTGTTGTTTAAAAATAATTATAAATTTTAACATGATGTATCGTCTGCATCCTTCAACACCGTACCGTAAGTCAAAGACTTGTGCTTACAGCAGCTCAGAAAAGTGAAATTATGCGAATAGAATATTTTATGTTTATGGAAATATTTAATCTGTTTACTTTTTGAGACAAATACGAATAAGAAAGTTCCTTTTATTATTTATTAAACCCATTTACTTCTTAGTCCAGGAATTTATACATTCTGTAACAAAACAGTATACTATCTTTGAATTAAAATTCTGAAAATTAAAAGTATTTATTTTATCGAAACTTAAAAGGTTAAAAAAAAAATTTCCACCTTAATTTTATTACTTAAAGTCAGCTTTAGATTAATTTTTAAGTACTTAAATTTAGAAAAAGTGTAAATTTCTTTTTTAATTTAGTGAATATTAAAAGAAATTGTTTAACATTTTCAGTATCCCTTTTCATGTATAGTAAACATAATTTCTTATTTACTGTAAAAAACATATTACTTGTTCAGGATTCATAGAACATTGAACATTTTTATTATGATGTAAATTTAATAATATGTAAATAACTGAGGTAACTTAATGTATATTATTAGCTGTGACTAAGGTCCTTTATTTATTTATTTTATTATTATTTTTTTTGATTAGGTTAGGTTAGGTTAAGACAAGAAAAAAAAAAAAACTGTTATGGAGCTTTATGCTCATAGGGCTTATAGCTCGCATTGAGTAAAACAGAGTTTTATTTGAAACCTAAACAAAATTGATGGATTCATGATTTTGAAAAAAAAATGAGAATCAAAACCCAAAGATAATCATGGCGTTTGTTTGGCAAAAGAATAGGCCGCTCGGAAACACAAAGACGAGAAAAAATTAGAATTTATTCATTTGTTTCAAACAGGAAATGTTTGCGTCAATTTTCTCTTTAGGACTCGTTGACAAATCTATGATCCAAGAGAAAGAAAAAGCTCCGATACCAAGCTTTTCTCTTAAAGAATTTCTTGCTTGATCACATCGAGGACTCGATAGCATTATGTGATCCATGGTTTCTCTTTCTCCCCAAGAGCTTTTATCCGTTGAAGAAATTTTGAATTTATGTATTTTAGCATTTGTCGGAAAAGATCTAGTTCTAACTCTAGCTAGCCACACTTCTTCAAGGCGAGAATTAATATAATTGCAGTGAATTTTCGTGATAGAAGACGTGTGTGAAAAGTTAGAGGCATATTTAATTTTATTCCATTCGTTGTTTTTATAATTGATAAAAATGTTTCTTATAAGGTCTTAAGGTGAAATCGAGTGCAGAATAATACTTTTATTAATGGCCGATTTTGCAAGAACATCTACTTTTTCCTTCCAGCAATTCCGGAATGACCTGGAATCCAATCTAACTGAATAGATTTGCAAATCTTAGTTGTATTTACTAAAGCTGATCCGATGTGTTGAATGATGGTTGGGAAAGATGTTGAGTTTTCAAACCACTTAGACAAGATAAGGAGTCTGATAATATGAAATAGTTGGAAGAAGAAATACAGAATTTAGTCACCGCCAGATATAAAGCCAAACCCTCTGCTGTGAAGATGGAATTAGAGTTATTGATTTGCGGAAACAAAGGTGTTATTTCTGCTGTTATAAACAGTCATTCCAAGTTTATTTTCTACATCAGATGTATCAATAAATAATAATATGTCATTGGGCCAATAAGAAACACTATGATGTTCAAAGAGGTCATTTTGCAGGTTGATTTTTAGTCTAAAAAGAATATTTTTAATCAATATTTTTAAATTAGTATTAACAGAATCAGGTTTTGCAGGAACTCTTAAAATATGAGATTCTTGAATTCTATTTTCTTTGAGCCACTTTTTCACTCGCAAAAATAGAGGAAGAGAGCCAGAGGCTTGGCTGCTTGGCATTGTTTCTCACAAACTACCACAGGGAGATCTGGTAGAAAGTGCAATGTTTCCAAGATACATCCTTGTAGAGCGAAAGTTTTGTCTTACAGAAAGAGGTAAGACCCCTGCTTTTTTTCAGAAAACGTGGATTTGGTGTCCAGCGTGGAAGGCCTGAAGCAATTCTAAGAACTGAGTGATATATCGGATCTAAGATTTTTCGGTCTGATATCGAATAAGAAAAGTCTGAAATCGAAAATCAGCCAAGTTTCGCGTTAAAATTTTCCAGCTTCATTAGTGGCGTTGTGTACAGAGATGAATTTTCAGAAATAAGAATGAGTCTGATTTCTAATCAAAATTCGTATCGAAATATTAATGCAATAAAAAGTATTTTTAGCTTAAAATAAACAAAAATGTTTATTTTGTAGTTGTACGCAGAAAAAAAGGAAGTATCTTTAAACCAAATTTTGTACAACCTCAATGAAATTAGAATTTGGTTGAAATTTACTCGGATGGAGATATTTTGACATTTTAAAAATATTTGCAAAACTCTTAAACGCAAAAAATTGGCATCGAGGTGACAGTAGCTCTGTTTTTTGTAATTTGCAAAAGACCGGAAGTTTCTATCATGAAAATAGCACTTGTGACACGTTAAAATATTATACATTTGATTAACGTGGGATTCTATTTTCCCCAACGAAGGTCTAGCAGGGCCTTAACAAGACTATAGTGGGAGTCAAAAAATATATACCCTCTTTGAATCATCACGGAAACCATACTTTTGATGCTACAAAATTCAGTTTCTGGGAGAAAACAATGCAATATGCATAATTAAAAAATGTAATTTATCTGCAGATATTTGCATGTTCTATAAATTTATCCATAAATTGATATATAAGCGTTGCTAATGCTAAAATCCATAAAATTTTATTTATAAAATGTTATTCAAAATTCATTTTTAAGTAGATGAAAAGAATGTAGAAAAACTTAACAAGTTTCGATAAATTAAAATCATTGATTGTTCTTTATCTTCTAAAATATTATTCAATTTATAAAAATAATATTCACAGCATAAATAAATATTTTTTAATTTATAAAATATGAAAAATTATAAACGTAAATAGATTCTCAAACAGGTTACATAGCTTTTTGCCATTGCATCATTTATAAGCTTTATATAATTCTGACTGTGTGACAAGAATGTATGATTGGAAAGTTTTAAAAAGCAACAGTATTAAAATGGAAACACTTTTCATAATTTCATCATAATATATAGGAAAAACAAATCCTGGATTTACACATTAAAAAAGTAAATAATCGTTATACAAAGAAACAATTTAACATTTTCGTGTAAATAAGTGCTAATGACCATTATGAAAACCATGCTATAATTATCAAAATTCACAAATTGAAATTTTATAACTTAATCTTGTGCAACAATTAATTAAAGATATTTTCAATGTATCTAATTTTTTTCATTTTATCGAAAGTAAAAATCTATTTATTTGCTAAGTTATTTAAGTTGTTTCTTGTTGGAATATAATTTTTAGTGAGAAAAGTAAGGTTAAGAACAAATGCGAAAAATTCATAATATATTTGGTAAAAAGAAAATAATGTTTTTGAAGCGGATGCCTTAAATGTGTAATTATAAAAATTTTCCAGTCTGCGTTCCAGATTCAGCAATTAAATATTAATCATGAAATTATGAGGTCCTCGACATTTTGATGACCAAAAATAACATACTTTACAATAAATGTTGCCTACTTTTAGTATTTCAAGTAAACTCCATTAGCATCGAGCATTTTCTGTCTTCTTAGCTCCAACTGTGCATTTTTCTTGTGGTCTTGAGTCTCGGGACTTTTTGGATTCATTATTGTTTGCACTTGGCTGGTTTCGTCGATCTGAATCTTCATATCTGAGTTTTCATTGCCAATGATTTTGATGTGCTCATATGTGCATCACAATATGAAGAAATATTTGTTAAATTTCTGATTATACTAATTCAAAATTATTATTATTTTTTTAATTACGTCCTTATGCTGGCTCTTTCGAGCATAATAAGTCTTGTAGTCCAATAAAGAAAAGAAATATCTCCAGGAGTGGAGAGCGTCTTAAAATGTGAAGAAGAGCGGGCTTCCTGGAGGGCAGAACATTTATAAAGATGCTCGCCATCCATGTCAACATGTTCCCTACATAAAATGCAGTTGGGTGAATCCACAAGCCCTATGTGATATAGATGTTTCTGGAGAAAATCATGCCCAGTAAGTAACCTGAAGCAGGAGACCCTATAGATCTAGGTAGATCTTTGGGGATGCATGAGGTCAGCAGGGTCCTCCAAGAGGCATCAACTGCTTTCTCTTTGTAATAAATTTTTCGCTGGTGATGCATGACCCGTTTTAGAAGGAGTTTGACATTTCTCAGGCCAGTAGGAGTATCTGGAGATTTTAAAAAAGAAGCCTCTTTCGCGAGATTGTCTGCTTTTCCATTACCAAGTAAGCCACAATGGCTAGGGATCCATTGTAAAGTTATTTCCTTTCCCGCAGACAGTAAAGTGTTAATGATGGTCTTACAGTTAAATTCTATAGATGAAGGTAGGAGAGCATAATTTGCCACTGTATGAATGGCAGCCTGACAGTCAACAAGAAAGACAAATTTCATTTCCGAGAAATCTAAAATTTTTTGGAGAGCCATGAAAATTGCATACATTTCTCCATCAAAATTGTCAGAGTTTTTTCACAAAGGCTCTTTGATATGAAAAAATTTGGAGAAGACACCAGCTCCCACTCTCCCAGTGCTTCTCTCAGCTGATCCGTCAGTATAAATGTGCATCCAATTGTCGAATGGGTATCTCTCATTAATAGTAGCAAGAGCAGCAGCCCTGAGTTCTGCCTGAGGGGAGACTCCCTTCTGGACAGGAAGGACAAGGTCGAAGACAGGGGTGGCATATTTCAGCATACCTCGGAAGGGGCTCTGGCTGTAAGGGCTCTATTACTTGGAGTGCCAAGTGAGCTGGAAATTCTCTGGAATTCCGATAAAAATGTTCGTTGTGTTTTTAGTCTGAGATTGCTTCGTCTGTAGTTAGTCCAAAAACCATCCCCACGTAGTAACCTTTCACCAAGAATCAAAGCAGCAAAAACTCCCTATCGTGTAAACAGTCAAGTCCAGTCTGAAGTTCCAAAGCTGGTATTGGAGTTGAGAAGGCTCCCCCAGTGATAGTCCTAAGAGCATTGTTTTGAGCAACATTGAGTTTCGATAAAACAGTATTTGAAGCAGTTATTAAAATTTCGGCTCCATAATCGAAGACCGGTCGGATGAAAGAGTTAAAAGTCATGACCAAAACATCCTGAGTGGCACCCCACTTAACACCAGCTACTCTTTTAATAAATTAAGTCGGCATAGACATTTTCAGTGATTTTTGAGGCCTGTTTGTTCCAGGTGAGCCTTGGGTCTAAAAGAATACCGAGGTAATTAGCACAATCTTTTCTCTGGAGTGGTTTGTCATCAAAGTTTAAAATAATCTGATGCTGTTTAGTACTCAAAGTAAAAAGCTCAAAATTGGTCTTGTCAATGTTGACAGAGAATTCATTGTCATTAGTCTATTTCAATAAAAAGTCCAGGGCAGAATTTATAACCCTCTCTAGTGTTTGAAAGTTGTTGACAGTTGTCCAAAGAACCAGATCATCTGCATATAATAAAACCTGAATATCAGGGCAAGTCTTCGAGATGTTGCATATGAGATCATTAACCATCAAATTGAACAAAACAGGGCTTAAAACAGAATCCTGAGCAGTTTGCCCAAAACCCGATCTAGCATTTCCATAATTTACGTTAATAAAACGCTGTGAAAGGAAATCAAAGATCCATTTAAAGTGGTAGCCAGAGATGCCCATCTGACGAAGCTTCTTTAGTAACAGTTTTCGCCAAACACGGTCAAACGCTGATTTAAAGTCGATAAAGACTGCAAGAGTACTTTCTTTTCTATGAATACCATCTTTGATTTGTTGACTGAGTTTGACTATTTTTTCCGTAGTATTAAAGTTCTTTCTAAACCCAGCTTTTCTCTGAGAGATAAAACCTTTACCGTCAAGAAAAAAATGTAATCTATCAACGATCATTCTCTCAATCAGCTTGCTCAATATGCAGGTCAGAGAAATGGGTCGAAACAAATTCAGTTCAGATGGATCTTTATTTGGTTTCAGGATTGGAATAATGTTAGCTTTTCACCATAAAGCTGGGAGTGTTCCACCCCAAGTTCTGTTAATAAATGCTAAAAGTTTCGACTTGGCTTTCAGGCCGAGTTCTGGAATAAATTATGGTAAAATCTCATCAGGTCCAGCACTCTTGCCGCTCTTTAGATGCCTTAAGGCATTCTTGAATTCTTCATTGGAAAAGGGAACAGAGAAGAGGCATGACCTGGAGTCGCTTA
The DNA here is from genome assembly GCA_030067965.1 of Latrodectus elegans. NCBI lineage: Eukaryota > Metazoa > Arthropoda > Arachnida > Araneae > Theridiidae > Latrodectus > Latrodectus elegans. The sequence continues at coordinate 10,451,576 of CM057814.1, forward strand.
AAGAGTTTGGCCTTATTTCGTCTCTTCAAATTTTTGCTTTTGGTCTAAAATTGCTAATTTTGCGAAAATTACTACAAAAAGTGTCAGCAATATCTTTGTCAGAGGTCAAAAGCTTTCCATAAGCCTCAATTGGCTTTTTACAAGGTTGAGTCATTTTTCCATTAAGAGTGGATAAAAATTTAAAGGCCTTAATTCCATCTTTTCGATAGTCCAATTCAGTAAGAAATTTATTAAAACAAGCACGTTTAGAGCTTAAAATATTCCTTTTGAGTAGGGCTTGTTTTTGTCTTAAATTAATACAGTCTCTCAAGAGACCAGTGGATTCAGCGAGAATTCTTGCTCGATCTCTCTCTTCCCGCAGAGATTGAAATTCATCGTTCCAAAAAGGTTTTGCTCCTTTCCTGTGTCCTCTTGGAATGCAAGCTTTTGCGCACTCAAGAATAGTAAAAATGATACGGTCAAGAGCTTTATCATTGTTGTAATCAAGCGCACAGTCTCCTAGGAGAGAGTCAGTAAAATCAGCATATTTTTGCCAATTGGCCTTCTTTAAGTTCCATTTTGTAACAATGGGTTCCTCCTTGAGTTCAGGTTTATTGATCTTCGCGAAAAGAATCTTATGTCCTGCTCCACCTGGAGCGGAAAGGAGATCATAATTAATAAGAGGAGTGAGATTAGTATGAGTCAATAAAAGGTCTGGGTGAGATGTTTCACCAGAAAAGGACAGAAAGGTAGGAAGACTACTTGAATTCTCAATGTACTCAACTTGGTTTGAGTCAATGAAATTTTCAAGAATATTACCAATAGAGCAGTTCTGTTTGTATCCCCATCTCTGGCAGTAAGCATTGAAATCTCCAAGTATGAGTGAGTGCTTGTTCCAATCCTGTATAAGACAGTTTAAGTTTGGTTTGTTCTTAGGAGGATTATAAACAAAGGTGATACGAAAAGCTTCGTTGTTTTTTCAAACACGGATTTCAAAAGCCTCTAATAGATCATGATCGTTCATGGAATGTTTAACTAATGTATCAGCTATAAGGGATCGTTTTACAAAAACCACAATCCCAGAGGCTATTTTTCTTGACCGTGGTAAGGAGAAAGACTGATACTGGTTAATTGGAAAGAATTTTAAATTATCGGCAGCAGAATCACTTTCGGCAATGCCTACAACATTTGGTTTCACTTGATGGACAATGATTTTAAGCTCGGAGAACTTGTCCTGAGTAAGGCCACCAGCATTCCAAAAAAATTACTTTTAGACTGGTGTTCTTGCACTTAAAAGTGCAGTTTTTAGAAGTTGAAGATGCCTTCATAAAGAAAAAGACTGAGACTGCAAGAGAAAGGCGAAGGCTGCGTAACAGATTTAGCGTTACCCAGGGTGCACCATGAGAAGGCCTGTTACACTACACCCCTAATTCGAAATTATAAATCCAAAATGCAGAATTCGGTTTCGAAGTCCTACATTTTTCTTCTTTACTCTGGGAGTTACAATTTATGAATGTATGAGCTGCTTTTACAAGGACTGGTATTCCCACTTTCGGTGGATTCGATGCACTTATCTTCATATTTACTCTTATTTCTTTCAATAGAAAATCAAAAATTAGGACAACTTAATGAGTTACATTGTAAGAAAAGAAAAACTATCACAAATTACTAGAAAAAAAGTAATCAATTTCTCTAGGCAACTCAATTTTCCTGTGCAAAGCAAACTGAAATCAACATCACTTTTTCTTTTTATTAATGCATTTTTAATATTTTGAATTCTTGTTTTTATCTTTGTTTTGAATATACTCTTAGTAAGAGGGACATTGTTCGTATTTATTTTTTTCTTGCTTTTTGAAAATAGTTTCATTTTAGTCTGAATTCAAATATTTGTGACTATAGGAAGACCAGCTTAAATTGTCATTGAGGTTTAGATTTCAGAATATTGTTGTGTAAAATTTGATTTTAATTGAAATGACAAGGGTTTCATTAGCTTCAGTAAATAACGAATTCTTCTCTCTCTCACACACACACATTTTATTTAGTTATATATTTAAAAGTTTCTTTGAATTTTCATTTTTTAAAGATTTTAGCAGATAACATTGACATAATTCTTATAACTAAGAAATAACATTCACCAAGAGTAACGTTTCAAAATTTAAAGAATTTATAGATATGTAAGGTTACCTCCTCATCGATCTTTAGAGGAAAAAGCCGAAAAATGGGATCTGTGGTTCACAACCTTTATTAAGGTTTCTTTCAAATTTCTTCTCTTACCGTATATTGGCCTACTGTGGCTATGAAGAATATTTCATTGCACAGACCAATAACAGTTATACGTGAATGAATGAAAAGTTTGAGTTTTTTGCCATTTTGACTGCAGAGATAACAAACTAACAAAATATTTCTATGTATTTTTTGAATAATATCTCTTTGCAAAGATATGCTAATATGCACTATGTATGCTAAGTCTGAACAAACATTTTTAGGAAATTAGAATAAGAATAAAAAATACATTCCTAATAAATTAACAATAAATTAGGCATGAAACTGTAATTAGAACACCCTTCCGAATTCTGCCAAGTACCACAAGGGAGAAAGAGAATTGGCAAATGTCCCTTGGGATACTTGGCTGTAGCGTAATTTATAGTTCACGATATGCAAATCCTATCATTTCGGTGAAGAAAAGGCTTCGCATAAATCAGAATAATGTAGGATATTTTCCATTAAGCGAACAATGCATTCATCCATTCTAACAAAAGTTTGTGAGGAAGATTTGTTCCTCACAAACTTTTGATCCAAATCCTTCTCTTGATAACAAAAACAAAATATTGCTTAAAATTTAAAAAAAGTTTCCTAGTGGAGAACAAAAAAATACTTCTATATAAACTTTTGTTCCCATTGCTTTAAAATCATTTGTCATCATTGCCATAATATAAAAAAATTAAATTTATGTATGCTTTTAAAAATAGCAGCTTTTAATTTATTTTGTGTTGTAGCTCCATTTTCTGTTCTTGTTGCTTATGACACTTACCCGACAAGCCAAGCACGCTATGCCTTGACTATGCGAATTTAAGTCAATAGGGAGCCTTTTTCGTTTTAATCAATGCACCATGAAGGTAAAAGTACGTCTTGCCTCTTTTTTTAAAGCCTTCGATAGATGGCAAACCAGAGTATCCACTCCGTCAATTATGAAATTGATCTGAAAGGGGAGAAAATTTTCTCTAAATTATTGTACCCATGGCAACTGCTCAATAACCAACCACAGGACTTTCGATTCCACGGATTTAACAAGCACGTATATCTTATGTACTCGGTGGGTCTTTGGTGGCATTGGAAATCGAAACCAACCCTTCCGGATGGAAGGCCGATGCCCTAACCACTGGGTTGCCATGGCCCTTAATAATTATAAAATATTCCCTTTGTTATTCTAAAATATTCGCAACATAATTTGTTTATAATTTTCTTTTTGTTAAAGTAAAACAATTACAACTTTTGTTTCTAATCAAATAAATAATAATTTCCGTTTATTATTTATTTGCTTGAGTTTTCCATGGAATAAATTTGATTTTTAAGGTTTTTATTGATGAGACCGACGCATGAGTTTCACAGTGCGTTGAATGTAATTCCAAAAGAACCTTAAAATTACTAGTTTGTTTTGAAGGAGAGAGTATTTAGAATGAACAAATCTTACGAGTTCGTAGAGCCTAAAATCTTCACCAGAGCAGTAGTAATGAAAGAAAATAAGATCAAAATTTCGGTATGCTATTCTGGATTTGTTTTTTCTTTGTATCAATTGCACTTCCCATTATGCATGCACGTTAACAGCGCCTGAGGTCAACTGCAATTGTGAATTCAGAGTTCAAACGGCAGAAAGTACTTGAATGCCAATCAGAAAGGACGTGGGTAAATAACCCTGTTGAAACGACACCCACAATATTTTATTAAAATTCCTGAATTAACGTTTAATTGTTTTTTTTATTTGTGTTATTTGTAAATAAATCGTGTTGCTTTCGTCTATAACAGTTGGTCCGTCTTCTCTTTCCTTTATAATAACCTGAATTGCTGACATTTATTATTATTCATTTGGCATTATCAGAAAAAACACGCTGGAAAATATGACCCAATAATTGAGGGCATAGGTGCCTTACAATCCAGGATTCCAAATTCTGAATTCTTTTGGCGATGAAGAAAGGTTGCCAAGATGACGCATCGTGACGTGATTGAGGACGTAAATATTATGGTTGCCAAAATAGAGTTTTCTGCATAATTCTTATAGGTCTCCATATGTAAGACGTAAAAAAAACGTGGTTACCAGATACATTAGAAAATCCGCCAAAAAATCGCCAATCTCAAAATTTGGCATTATGGATTATATTGCACTTTTGTCTAATTGGCTGAGACAATCTCAATTACTTGTGAATTTTCTGCGAAAAATATTGATGAAACCATGATGAATCCTAAACAAGCACTTACATTGAGTTTTAAGTATATTGGTGTTGTAATTTAATTAATAGATAGATAGAAAATTGTTCACCAATTTATTAAATTAATAGTTAATTAAGATTAATAGTTAATTTAATAGACAAGGGTATAATATTTGAAAGTAATAGATACTAATAATTAAATTTTGTTTTGAAATAAATATAAACATATAATAAGACAAAAAAAAGATGAAAATCAGGAAATCTATGAAATATTTTTATGGCTGCGACTAAACAACCTTAATTCCTCTTTAAATATATGTTTTTCATAAAATATTTTTAATGGGGAAAATGTCTTTCTTAAATTAAATTTTTATTTAAATATAAATAACTAATTCCATTAAAATGTTTTGTTTGCTTACTATTGTTGAACAATACTGATAAAAGAAAAGTGTAAAACAATCAAATGGTTTCTCTATCTAATGGAAAAGGAAGCAATTTTCAAAACTATCAAGGTAAATATGCATTCTTAACTCGTAAAAGAAGTCATTACTAAGATTAAGAGAAGTTAATTTTTCATTGTTAAGCTTATTTAATAATAAATTCAGCTATTGTTTCGTTCATTTGAAGTTCTTTTAGCCTAAACTTTACAACTAAAAAAAAAACAAAAGCATATAGAATTAAATACTGTGTATTCATTCATAAATATCAAATAAGTATGTGGTTATTTTATTCAATTATACTTAAGGTTTCACACAGAAATGGTAATATTTTTGCCTAATTTATTGGTATTGATAGAAAACTTTAATTCATGAATATTGTAAATTATTTCAAACATTAAAATTTGTTAAGAACTCTTTTATTTTGTTTAATATTCACCAAACCTTAAAGTATTGCTTTAAGCTAAAAGCATTTTATCCAGTTTAAAAACAGTTCATTATATTAATACTTTTTTATTAAATTCAATAAAAATAACTGTATCAAAATTAAAAATTTGTTACACTAAGATTGAAAATAAGCTTAAAAGTTTAATTGTTGTTTTACATCAGTTGCTTCCAGTGAATTTTAAAATTATATAAACTATATTTATACCAGGTTGTGGGAAAATTTTAGTAATAAGCAACTTGTAATGATTCTGTCTTAGTTGGAAGTTTTCCTTTTGGTAAAAATATATTTGAGGGTGCCCCTTGGCAAGATTGGCAATTTTTGTTTGGCGCCAATCCTGTTCGCTCGGAACGCTGTGCAAACAGTAATGGCTGCCAAAATACAATGAAATTTCAAAAATAATTCAGTAAGCACATAAAAAAAGGAAAAAAATCTACTCACTTTATTTGTCTGGAATATCCTTACTTTGAAGTATTATATTATTAATATTAAATTCATTTATTATTATTTATAATTTATTATTATATATTATTAAATATAAATAATTTATTATTATTATAATAAATTAAATAATTATAATATTAAATTTAAAAATAAATAAAAATATTAAACCTTACTAGCCAATGTCTACCATAAAAGTAACTGACCGCAATTACATATACCGTTAAACTTTCAAAAATAACGGTTAAATCTTAACCAATCAGAGTCGTGAATGGATTTCAGAATAACGTTTAGAGTTATCAAAAGTAGAACAACATCGCCCAGCAGCCTGGTGATAAATTTGGTGAGAATTCAAATGACACCCTCAAGTATACACCTCAGGGGCTTACCTTCTTTATGTAAACGCAGATGTCACAATCCCGAAGTACTCCAGTGATCTGTCCTCTTTTTTAATTTCTTCTCTCCTCTACTCTTCTGATTTTCCTTCCTCGTCTCCCTCATTGTGGTTGCCTCGAAAGAGGTTGAGGGCTTCCCTTGAGTGGCTTTCACCCCTCTGTTGCTATTAGCTCCTCTTGGGGACTAAATCACCCACGTGTTTGCCGTGCGTAGAGACCCGTGTCCCTGTAAAGGAGAATCCTGGTAATTGAGGCCCCCAAAGACCAACACATTACTTTGGACTCTGCTTCAGGTAAACGGGAGGCGTGTTGTGGTCCTCAGCACATCAATCGGCTTTATGGATCAAGCGATCGGTACATCTACTGAATGACTTGTTAAGGGTGGAGACCACTTCAGGGATGTGCCGTGAGAATATAGGGATTGACTAGCAGTGGTACAGTTAACCTGTATCCCCTCGTACGGCTGCGTGGTGGGTGGTGCCGTCTGGTACCTGAATTTTATCTTACTTCCTATGAATAAAGCAACTTTCTCCTCACTCCCTCGGGAGCAACAAATGCCTATGTGCGATGCGAAATTCTTCACTATGAAAAGAACTGGAGGATCTTTTGAATATGTTTCTAACTTTCTTATTGGAAAGGGATTAATATCTCATCTGGGTGTCTTGAAATCAGTGAAGAAATTACGAACAGGTAATTTACTGATTGAAACCACATTTGATAAACAGTCTATGATGATATAGACTATGAAAGCACTTGCTGACATACCTGCCACAGTTGAGCCTTATACGAAATTAAATTTTGTTCAGGGTGTAATTTCTGCAAAGATTTGTATCACACGCCAACTGATGAAATTCCTGACAACTTGAAAAGCCAAAATGTCTGTTCCGTTAAAAGAATAACAATCAAAAGGGATGGTATTATCTTAAATACCAAACACCTTATTTTGACTTTTGCAACGCCAGACTTGCCACAATACATCAAAGTGGCTTACATGCGTTGTTCAGTGCGACCATATATACCAAATCCTCTCAGATGTTTCCAGTGCCAACGTTATGGGTACTTTAAAATGGCTTGCAGAGGAAAACCTACTTGCGCTCGCTGTTCTCAAGTTTACCATGATAGTACTACCTTCAAAGCCAAAGAAGTGTGTGTCAACTGTAAAGGTGACCACATCTCTTATTCTAGATCTTGTCCCGTTTGGCAACAGGAAAAAGAAATTGTCACTATTAGGATCAAGAACAATGTTTCCTATATAGAAGCTCGTCGCATAATTAATTCCCGCACTCCAACTCCCGGTGTTAATTACACAACTACGGCAAAAAAAGTGATCCGATCCTCCAGCACCCAAACAGAAACAAATTCTGCCTCTTCAGCTAGCTTTCTTCCAAAGCAAAAAACAATAGAAGCATCAACATCAGTAATCACCAAATCAGCTTTGGCAAAATCAAAAGCCTTAAAGGCTAGGAAATTAAAATTGGCCAAGGAAGGTATTCGAAAGTTTTCCTTAACAGCAAAAAGGCTCTTCTGTGTTTGGATTCAGACACTGTTAAACTGCATCCCTCAGACGATGATTTCAATTCTAAAGACTCATCTGAGGTGACTATGATCAACAGTGATAAAAGTTAGGACATATTCCATTGGTGACTTCCTTTATTTCCTGGAATTGTCGTGGTTTTCATTCTCGCATTGATGACATGAAATCCATCATCTCTTGCTTTAACCCCGCATGTGTGGCTCTCCAGGAAACATTCCTGAAGCCGACTGCTATCACCAGATTGCGTGAGTTCCAATGCTTCAGAAAAGATTGTGGTGGTGAAGCTGCTGTGTCTGGTGGAGTTTGTATAATTACATCAAACAATTTCCCCAGTAAAGCACATCAATTAAGAAATACACTCCAGGCAGTGGCTGTGAGAATCCGCACCACATGTCTAATAACGGTATGTAGCCTTTACTTACCACCGAATGATGTCATAAAAATGTTATGATAATTGTAGCTTGTGCTAATCTTTATAACACTAAGATGCACTAGATATAGTAAGCCAAATTACTTTTTTAATTATATTTTGGATTGGCACGTTTTTCAGTTTGTCTCCAATGGTGTGGGCTCTTCTAAGTTATACAACATTTTTTATTAACTACTGAAAATTTCTTATAAAAACCAATTAAAAGGAATTATTGATAATGAATTCAGGAACAGGGAAAACTTAAAAGTTACAATCGATTTTGTTAAGAAATTGAGACATTTAATGTCCTCTAAAAGTAATATACAATACTGGCCATTAAAATTGCTATACCAAGAAGGTGACATGCTACAGACGTGAAATTTATACGAAAGGAGAAGGTGCTGTGATATGCAAATGATTAGCTTTTCAGCGCATTCAGACAAAGCAGGCGCCAGTAGCGACACCTACATTGTGTTTAAATGAGGAAATTGTTCAGCCGATTCCTCATACACAAATTGCATTTGAACGTTGTTGCCTGGTGAAAAGTTATTGTGATGCCTCGTGTTAGAAGGAGAAATGCGTACCAGCACGTTTCTGACTTTGATAAATGTCGAATTGTAGCGTACCGGGATTGCGGTTTATCTTATCGCAGTATTGCTGCTCGCGTCGGTCGAGATCCAATGACTATTAGCAGAATATGGAATCGATGGGTTCAGGACGGTAATACGGAACGCCATGCGAGATCTCAACAGCCACCTATCACTAGCTGCCGAGAAGACAGGCATATTATCCGCATGGCCGTAATGGATCGTGCAACCACGTCACGAGCCGTGAGTCAAGAAACGGGTTCGTTTGGAATACAACGAGTGTCTGCACGAACAATTCGACGACGTTTGCTACAACATGGACTCTCAGCTAGGAGACCATGGCTGCGGCTTCCCTTGACGCTGCGTCATAGACCAGAGCGCCTTCAATGGTGTGATCAAGGACGAACCTGGGCGCACAAATGGAGAGATGTCATCTTTTCAGATGAATCCAGGTTCTGTGTACAGCATCATGATGGTCGCATCCGTGTTTAGCGGCATCGGGGTGAACGCACACTGGCAGCGTGCATTCGTCATACTGGCCCATCCCCTGGCGGGATGGTATGGAGTGCCATTGGATACACGTGTCGGTCACCTCTTGTTCGCATTGACGGTGCTTTGAACAGTGCACGTTACATTTCTGGTGTGTTACGACCCGTGACTCTACGCTTTATTCGAGCCCTGCGAAACCCTACGTTTCAGCAGGATAATGCCCGATCGCATGTTGCCGGTATTGTACGGACCTTCCTTGATACGGAACATGTTCGGCTGTTGCCCTGGCCAGCACGTTCTCCAGATCTTTCACCAATAGAAAACGTCTGGTGAATGGTTGCCGAGCGACTGGCTCGTCACCAAACGCCAGTCACTACGGTTGATGAGCTGTGGCATCGTTTTGAAGCTGCATGGGCATCTGTACCTGTACATGCAATCCAATCTCTGTTTGAGTCAATGCCCAGGCGTATAACTGCTGTTATTACTGCCAGAGGTGGTTGTTCTGGGTACTGATTTCTCAGGATCTATCCAGCCAAATTTTTTTTTAATTTAATCATTTGTTATATATTTCTAGTATAATATATTTATCCAATAAATATCATTTTGTTATTTGCATTTCTTCTTGGTGTAGCAATTTTAATGGCCAGTAGTGTAGCTTAGTAGTTTAAAAATAATCCTTAGTCAACTTGCTTTAAACTTATGATAGTTCCATCAGTTTTTTGAATTTTGAAACACTCAAATAATTATCATCTGCTCTCGCTTAATGATTGAAATTAATTTATATATTTTAAGTTATTCAATTAAGCTTAAAGTAACCACTTGTATGAAAGATATTTGTATGAACGAATATGTATACCATTTGTATGAAAGTTTGAAATGTATTTCATACAATTGGTGAAAAAACTAATAAAAATTATTCATATATATATATATATATATTATTAGTATAATAAAAAATTGTGATTATACAATACATATACTTTATTAAATCACTCAACAGAACAAAAATTAAAAGACTAATTGACAACAAAGCTATATCCTTTGTTAAAATCTTTATTGAATTCCACTACAGTACAAGAATCAAAATATTAGTTGCCAACAAAGTAAGTTTCTCTTTTGGAAAAACGAAAAGTGTCAATTAAAGTAAATATTTCATTGTTGAAGATGTTTCATCGCAACAGCTTTGTTTCCTTTATTCAAAATTTTTCGGCTAGAATTAATGCAACACAAACGACCGAAGCTCCTCAATGTGTGTGTGTGTGTGTGTGTGTGAAAGGTGAAAAACTTAGTCAATTTTAATAATTATGAATCTTCTTTTAAACATGTCTAGTTCAACTTCAAGTATGCAATCATAAATCGTATCGCGAAAATGAACAACGTATAGTTAATTGCTTAAAACGTCTAAATATTCTGGAGTTTTTCATATATATATATATATGAAGTTTTTATTTTTTAATTTCATAACCTGGCATTTTAATAATTTAACATTATTTCAATGATTTTGGAAATATACCGGACTTATTTAAATTTGCGTTTATTCGATGTTTATTCAAATGAATGTTGCATTAAGAATTTTAACATACCATAAGAATCTGACCATAAGCGAAATCTAATTATTGAAATAAAAATGCAAAACACATTTAATATTTTTAATGCATTCTTCTAATGATAGAAATAATAGCTTCATTTGTAAAAACACGAATACTTATTCAAAATTGTGACATGGATAACACTTTTTATGTAGGATATAATTCAATATGAATACAAATTTGCATTCCATTAAATTTATTATTCTTTCAAAAACATTCATTTATTAATAAATGTTTAGCAAAAAATACAATATATGATAAATATTTTATTTTTAAACTGGAATTTACGTTTTATAGCAAACAGTCGAAAAAAAAAACTTAACAAATTAAATTAAGGTTAAAAGAAATACATTTAACATTTCATTTTATTTAACATTATAAGCATATTTAATTTCTGATTAAATATAACTTTCAATAATTATTTCATGTCATGTTTTGCATTGTTAAATAAAATAAAACTGTTACAAAAATTGTATTTATAACACATCCATATACTTTAGGTAACTTTTTAAAAGAGATAATATTTTGATTTAATAAATTAAAAGAAGAATACGAAGCTATACCAAATCAAAATTTCTCATGGGGAAGCTTCTTCATTTTCATTCGCAACTTTACAGATATCGAAAAAATGCTCTGGTATGCTATTTCTGACTTATGATTTAGTTTTACAATGGAAGGCAGGTGGAAAGGGAAGGGTATATTAGCTATCAAATATAAAAATATCAAACACCGTATGAGATTAAGCAGGCTAGAAGTTCGAATGGAGTCATAGGTTTAATTTCTTTTCTATTGTAGTGTAATATCTTGCAGTCCCTAATTTCTCTATAAAGTCCAGTTCCATGGAAATCTGTACCATAAAATTTACTGAAACTTTAACATTTTTTAAGCACGATGGCTTAGCGCTCCTAAGCCACAGGTCCAAAGTTAGATCCTCGAGCCAACCATGCTTAGAAAATAAATACCAAGGATTTCGCTTTGGGCTGACTATCTAATCAGGACTTATTTTCGCCCCCCAAGGGCACTCGGTTTGGAATATAAATATGAGCACTGTAGACCTTGAACCTGATATTACAATTTTGGAATCGGGTTTTTTTTTTTTTTTTTTTTAACTCTTAAGAGAATTCATTTTAATGATTTAATATTTCGATAATAATGTCTTAAAAAAGTTTAAATGTATTTTTTTCTGCATGTTAACCAACTGAAGCAATTAAAATTTTTTATTCCCTATTAATTATCTTATTTATGAAAGACTAAAAGTTGTTGACCATAAGGTATTGAATCTATGCTATATCTTACCTTAAAAAATTTTCAAAAATTCTATATTACCCACTTCACAAACTTTAGCTATTTATTGCAAAAAATTAATTGAGTAAAACTTTACATCCCTAATTTAGAATGAATTCACCTGATTTTTCACAATATCTTTTTAAACATTTCATTTACCACAGATTAAACAGAAAATTTTATTTAATTTTTTTTATTTCTGAAAAATTCCTGTGAAAAACAATTTTAACCTTATGGGAAATTTCGCACTTAAAATAGCTTTTTTTAAATTGTAACATTCAGACTAGTAATTTAAACCAAAATTATTTTTACTATAGAAAATTTAAATCACGAAATGTAATATTGATAATTTATAAATATTTCACTTTTATAACATAAAACCAATTTTTTTTCATTCCAAAATTAGACAATCTTTGTTATAAGTCTTTATCTGATTTCAGTTCAAGTAACTAAATTATGCCTTAGCATTATAAATAAATTTCATATGAGCAATGGGACGCTAATACAGATAACAAAAGTAATTTACTAATTTCTTAAATCAAAAATTAAAATAAATTTCTTTCAAAACACACATACATTCAAATAAAATAACGTATATTTAATAGAATCTTCTGCCAAACACAATATATATTTTAACATCAGTTTGTTAAAGAATTATTGAAAAATAATATTTTTCCCAATATTGACTATGTTGCTCTTTCATGTTTTTCATTGATTCAAATTATTATCAGGAATTACAAGGTCTGAGATCAAAAATATATTTTAACTGTTATACCGCCTAATTTTTTTATAAGAAATTTTCTCAATCAATTTTTCTTAGTAATGAAATTTTTTTTCATATTTTTAAGTAATTTAATAAATTATTTTCTTAAGATTTTGAAATTTATTTTATTATTAAAATAAATGGCTAATTTTTATTAAAATCAAAATTTATTTCTATTAAGAATAATTTTAGAAGTACTATTCATTAAATGGCATATTGTTTTTTCTTACAATAAATTTACATCATTTAAAGACGATCTTAATTTTTTTAAAAATTTATATTGTTGAATGAGAAATATGTACGATTCCTTTATATAATTCTTGAAGCATATTTTAAAGATTTATTTTTATATAAATTTAGTTAACTAATTAAAAAGTATATTCTGTATATTTAGTATAGAAATAAAAAAAACATTTAAAAAGAGAAAGAAATATTTAGAGTTTTAACTTTTACTATTTGAAAAAAGAATTTCTCAATACAAGGTGCTAATGTAAAGACAACAAAATTACGAGTAAAATGAGAATTATTTTCACGAATAAAAAACATTAATTTAATTTTCAAAACTCTACAAGCATATGTTAGTAAATATTTATACTAGCAGAAATCTGAATTGAATATTCAAATCGAAAGAACACTTAGTAGACAGAAAATACAATTATATATTGAAGACAAAAATTATATTTTAAATGTCATAACTCCAAATTTCAAAAAAATACATTTGTGCTTCCGATGAAGCGATGTTTGGGAAGTAATGAAATACCAAACATGTGAACAAAAAGGAAATAAGGTGTGTTTGTAGAATTAGGAGGTAATTAGTTCTCGATGCCCTCCATTTCGATTCCAGGAAGACAATTCCCTATGCAGCATGATATTTTGAAATATTTTTCTCCATTCTTTGAAGGGCAGTCTGGTGCCAGACACAATATTTCGGACAAAGGATATCAGAAAACATGTTTGAGCAGGAATTTTCTCACTAATATAACGCGCCACTAGACTAAAAGGCTGCAATAAAGCCGGAGATAAAAATATATATATATACAAGGTATTTCTTTATTTTGTGAATATGGATTTTATAATTTCATAATATCCGAGTAACAACAGAAACTTGATTTTTCTATCTCTTCTTGACAACTTTAATTTTTCGGATACTATTAGCACATTTGAATTCTTACAAGTTTTCATTAATATTTAAGTCACATGAAATTTTTTCTTTTTGCGAATAATTTTTATGGCGTTATTATAGTCAAAATAAGACTAAATTTTCACTTTTTTATCATAAAAGGTTGTTAAAAGCATTTAATCTTTTACTCAACTAACTCTCTAAAATTTCGACAAAAAACTTTTACATTTTTAATTTATGAATAATTATTACATCCAGAGGGGTACGAAGGAAATAATATTCATAGAATCCTACATTTTGAGTAAAAGAAACTTATTTGCTTAATATTGCTGACTTTTATTAGTATATAACTTGACTTAGACAACCAGACTTAGAGTATAACAATTAGGAAAGGATAATGTGTGAATTTTGGTGTATTCACTAAATTAACTAAGGTTTTTTCATGTGAGCTTACTCTTCTGTAATCTTCTTGATTTAATAGATTCAAAAATATAACTAGATAACATTAATATAAATAATTTCGTAAATATCTTAATACTAAAATGAAAACTTCTCTTATGCATAAAAATTGAACTGATCAATCCAATATTCCAGAAATTTTATATAAAAAAAATCAAGATAATTTCGTAATTTACTCATTTACAAGATTTGTAGTACATAACAATTGTATCACAAGCCTTGAGCAAAGTATGAAACTTAAAATGGAAAGTATTTTTAAAAAATGAAAAGCAATAACCTTACTGATTAAGAAATGAAAATCAAAAGCGTAGTTAAGACAACACGATTTTTAAAAGAAATAAAACTATGCAAAATTATTAATAAATAAATTATTCGTTTATGGCAAGCTCATTTTTTTATCCTCTTCTCTTTTCCAAGTCTTAATTTTCCCCTGGCTTTTTTTTTTACTGAACATGATGCAATAATTAAAAACTACAAAATTTATTTCCCCGAATAAAATTTATCTTTGAAATGATTTGGCACCCGGAAAACGGAAAGTAAATTACGCTAACACTCCCCCTCGCTACGTCTATTTGCAACAGGTATAAATGTCAGATTAATGAAATAAATATCTGCACTTTAATTCTATTATAGTAAGTATGGGTTTTATATATATATATATATATATATATATATATATATATATATATATATATATATATATACATACATATATATATATATATATATATATATAAAGCTCGTGCTAGTGTTAATTCCAAGTGATAAGATTCGTGTAGGAAAATTTAAAACTGCAACAGGTGTTTTCACGAGCTATCGGAAAAATTTGCATATTGCCTACTAAGGACAATTTGTAAAGAAAATGTGGTACAATGTATATGTAATATATTCAATATCCTTTATTTGCAAATATTTTGTAATCGAATTGTAAATATAGTGCAATTTGTTTATGTAAATTTCAACGCCGGACGGGATGTAAAATCTTTCTTTATCGGTCACCCGACTAAAGCTATGATTATTAATGTGTTTCTATATTGAAAATAATATAATTACTGGCGAGTACTTCTTGACTCAATTTAAACATACAGTCTACTAAGAGAAGAAAGAAAATTTACGTTCGTTAAAGAACAAATGCATTGACAGAAATTATTGAATGTAGTAAATGAAATACGGTCCTTTTATAATTTATGTTTAATATAATATAAATTAATTAATTTCTCAAACAACTTTTTGACAAATTTATAAATTATGGGACAAGACTAAGATAAATTATAACACAACATCACATTAGTCGCCAACATGTTTCATGAACAGTGGGCAAAAGGGGGGCTGTCGAGGCTAGCAATACCTCTTATAAAATAAATTCATTAATTAAAGAATTTAAGTTTTCTCATTTCGTGTAAATTAATTTCAAAATATCTATCTGGAATCAGTTTCTGAATTTTATCGTTTTAAAGCTAAGTTTACAGTTATACACTACATCGAACTAAATTAATTTAAAAACTTGTCATTTAAAACTAAAATTACAAAAAAATTTAAATATTGCAGTTATAAATTATTATTGAATAATTGGGGAAAATTTCTATGGTTAATATATAATTTATAATTGAAACAGTGAAATTTTCTTCTTTTGAAAAGTAATGTTAAGTATTGAAAGCATAAAACTGTTGTGATAAATCTGACACATAACATTTTAAAATGGGAAATAAAGAAACAACACGAAGATTTCATATACATGGCATAATTTTTCAATGTGATGATAACAATGACATATTTTTCATACAATTCGTTTTTACAAATAATGATAATAATAAACTAAAATAAATTATAAAACAAAGACACACACAAGAAAATAATACAATGCAATATATTACATTACAATTAAATATGCAATAATACTATTAAAAAGATACATTATTCCAATAAGGTTATAGGTTATTAGGTAAATAATTATAAAAAAGCTTTTAAGCTAATAATTTTTATTAAAAATATATTTTTCACAATTAATTTGCGATACTTACAAAGAGCAATTTTTCATTGAAAATAAATTTGAATTTTGATTTTTTTATACCCATCTCTTAACAAATGTTTGCAATAATTGCTAAATTTCCGAAGTTTCATTTTATTCTGCAAATTGTATTCCATTACTAATTATCATTACAAAATATTGATAAAAAATTTAGCTTACAAATGATGTAATATAGCTTTGAAGTGGAAACAGAAGATACAGGAAAGCGATAAACTAGAGTGTTAGTACAAAGATTTTCAAAGCCATATTCATATTTATTTTTGATTAATTAATGAAACCTTTATAAATTTAAATAATTGCTAGAACAAAATTATAAGCTAATTTGCTATTGAATGAAAACTAAAACAAAAATATTGCTTTAAATAAATGCACATATAATAAACATTCTTTTTACAAAAAGTTAAATTTTCAATGAAATATTGCTTAAAATTCAGAAATTTTTCCTGTAAGATTTACTTGAACATATGTATATTTTAAATTTTTTAAAAATAATAATAATAATAAAAAAAATAATAAATTACCGTATGCTGATGCATTCTGCATGAAGAAATATTTTACATCAAAAATTGTAACTTATGAAATTTTCCATTTATAATTGACATAAATTATTTGCCTTAATTTATTTTATAAAAATGTTGATATAGCTTTAAAAAACAGATATGTAATTAAATTTTGCAATTATATTAAGTTTTGTTTTAATTTAGTTGCATATCATTGTAAATTTTTAATATGAAGTTTTTATTTTATATTGTAAATACTTCTTCCTTAGCGTAACAGCTTTTATTATTTTAAATGTGAATAATGGCACATTTAATGAATTAAAAATGTATAAAACAGGAAAAATGCATAACACTTGATATATAATAAATCAAATATTTAGTTTCATATAGTAAAGTAATGAATCTTACTGAATTTATAACAAAACATTTTACATCAATACAATTGAATATATTTCAACCATAATTACATAATATTTAAAAAACATTTTAAACTTGCATACATAAAAATAAAAAATAAATTTTATGGATTCATTTTTTTAAAAAGTAAACAAGATTATTTGTTGAATAGATTTATGTGTTTAAATAGAAAATATGAAGTCACAGAATTAACAATCTTCAATTGCCATAACGTTTCCACCCTTACAACTTTTCGCAGTTACATTTTGCTAGGATCAATATTTTTATGGTGAATAGTATTAACATTGACAATTTAAAAATATTTACAACAAATTATTAAAATTTTAAAATTAAAATAAAATTTTTTTTGCCAGCATTAGTAGTGATCAAATACACATTCATCCTTATCACTGAATGTAATAGAAATAATTTTATTTAGCTACTTTAAAACTTTATTTTATAAACTTTATTTATAAAATACTTAAAAAGTTTATAAACTTTATGAAGACAAACAATAGATAATCATCGATTATCAAAATTCAAAGACCAATAAATTGAATAAAACATTCACACACACAAATACTTTTTAACAGCTTCAAAATTCTTTTTTCTGGAATATTAGCTTAAGATTCTTATAAATTAACACAGATTCAAGCATTTATTATCACAATAATTACCAAATGTTATTTGAATACTAAATTTTTTTTTAATTTATAAAAAAAATTCTAGAGAAAATGCTTTGTAGATTTATAATATAAATTTTCAATTCACTTAAGAAGATGCAAAAACATATTTCTCCTTGTGAAATTTTATTACAAATTGAATGATTATAGTATCATTTATTATTTTAAGAACCATTTTATTTGTTTTTGTAAAACATTTTTAATTTTAATATTACATAACTTTAAAGTGTTCAGTTTTAACTATAAAATACTTCACAGAAAAATTCCTTTCTATTCATCAATAATTCAGATCAATAACTACTGAAGAATGTTTTTACGACACTAATTAGAAAATAAAAATAGATTTATCCATTCAATGAGTATTGCATGAAATTTTAAACAAGCTTATACAAATGAAATTATTTAATATTAATTGTTTATAAACAGCTTAGAAATACAAAAAAATTTCTGGAGGAAATGAAAAATTAAGTGTCAGTAGATTTTTGTATAAAATTATTCTTATGAATATTTGATTTGGTCGCTTTACTTGCTATATGCTAATATTCTTAGAGAGGTGTTTACTCCATACCTTTTACATTTCCTGTGTTGTGAATTCATAGCTTAGTAATTCAGTAGTTTCACACTGGTAACTGTCATCACTTGATCGCAATTCAAAATTAAGAGTCCATTTATTCACAGGTGTTTATATTAAAGGTACATTAACCTTAGGCTCCATCTGGAGCTCGCCTGCACTGCTATGTAATTTAAATGGGGAATTTCACAAAAGCATCAAATTATGATTATTTAACTATATCACTGTTGTTTTAATGTAATATTTCACATATATATATATATATATTAGAACACAATATTATACTTTCCAAAAATATCTCTCAGAAAGTATTTTTTGTTTAAATGCATTTAAAAATATTTATCTAAATTTCTTTCTCTTTCTTTCCTTTTTTTTCCATTTGAATTTGGAAATCTTAATTAAAACATTCTTAGTATTAGACAATTTTAATTCCTATTCATTAATTAAATGCTGTGTTTTTAATTTTTTCAAACAGTAAGCAATTATTAAATTAAATACATGTAAGGGACAATTGCCTAAATTATAGTTTAATGTTGTGTTTTACAAAAGCATTTTATTTTCATAAACACAGGAATAACAAGATACAGAAAATGAAAGAGTTAGGATATAAGATATTTTGCACTGAATATTAAGGTAAATTAATATAAATCTTCAAGAAATATACAATAGTTTGACAATTAAACATTTTCTGTGAAAAAATAAATAAATAAAAGCAAAGCTACAGCAAAGGTGGGAGAGCCATGTTTGTTCCAATAAAATGTGTATATTTTTAATTCAGATACTGAATTGATAAAAATGATAAGATAAGTCTATTCTAGAAACCACCCCATAACATCTTCAAATATTTGAGAAAACCATTTTTGATTAATTCCAATTTATTTCATTTTCTTTGCATTAAAGTCAATGCAAACCTCATTATGGAATAGTTTTATAATATGCAATGCATAAATATTCAAAAACATGATTGTAACTAACCTATTAACAAGACAACGATGTTTTATTTTCCAAATTACTTTCTCGTACTTTACTATATAATTTTTTAACGAATTTAATTATTTATAATTATTAATATTATATAATAATTACATTTTATGACAATTTATTTAAGCTTATTCCTATATATATGTATATGTGTGTGTTATTAATTAAATATCTCTTTACAATAAATAAAATAATTTCTTTTTAGAATAATTTCAGTTTAGTTAAGAGAGCATTGTATTATTTTTAAGATCTGGTATCAAACATTAAAACATTTTAATTATAAATTTAATACATAGGCTTTTAATTTTATAAAACATTTTATATTTAATTATGAAAATTTTTTTGTTAACAAAGGGCAAATTCTAAGACAGTATTTTAAAACTTGCATGATCTGCAATATTTTCTAATGTCATTTCATCTCAAATGTCAAATAATGGAAAAGAGTTTATTATCAAATTACCTTTGTAAACAAATCAACATTTTGAAGAAGTAGGATTTACATTATCCTAATACAGCTCTAAATTATCCTATTAACTAATACTATCTCAATACTAAACCTAACCTTAAAGCTACTCTAACCTATACTAAACCTAAATCTATCTAACCTATACTAAACATAAATCTATTCTAACCTATACTAAACCTAAATCTATCTAACCTATACTAAACCTAAATCTATTCTAACCTATACTAAACCTAAATCTATTCTAACCTATACTAAAACTAAAGTTAAATCTATATATTCTAAATTATCTTAAAACTAATAACTTTTAATATTATGCATATCCTATTTCTCCAAATGTTAATTTCATTTAGGGACCTTGAAAAATTACTCTCGTTTTTAAATTTAAATATTAGACATATGTATAATAGATAGACATTAAATACATTTTAATTTTTTTCAACACTTAAAAGCATCTGATGTATATAATAAATTTTTATATTCACAATTATTTCACTCACTAAATATAATATTGATAAATGGTTATTTTAAATTAATGATGTGCCATGGTAGCCTTGTGGTTAGAGCATCAACCTTCCATCCGGAAGGGAGGGGTTAGATTCCAGATAACACCAAAGATCAATAGAGTACATGCAATATACGTGTCGAAAGTCCTGTGGTCGATCGTTGATATTACCATCGATACAATGATCTGGAGAAAACTTCCTCTCCTTCAGATTAATGTCAAAATTTAGGGAGTGGATCCTCTGATGTTGCCATCTATCAGAGGATTTGAAGAACAAAGTCATACTTTCCCATTTGTGGTGCTCTCATTAAACGAAAGATGCACACATGACTTGAATTCGCATAGCCAAGGCATTGCGAGCTTGGCTATGAGAATTTAAGTGTCATAAGTAACAACATTAAAGATGAAATGATATAATTAACAAACTTTAATGCAAGATAAAATTTTATGATTGTCGCTATTTATTGAGCACGTTTATAAAAATTACTTCCTCAATAAATTTAAAAGGATAGTTGCCGATTTTGCATGGTTCTTCCGTATGAGCAATTTTGAAGAACAGTGATTTCTTGGAATTCAAAATTCAATCAAAAGATTAACTACACAAAATCTTGAGCAAAAAATCAAGTTGATATATTTTTATTGAAAAATATATTTTATTAAAAATTTCAAGTTTTTTCCTGGTATTAAGATGATCAAATAAACAAGAAAATCTAGGTAATAGATAGTTGTGAATCAAATTTAAAATTTGACTTGATAAATTTAATATCAGGATTACACCTCAATATTGATTAAAATGGTCTTTTTTGCAAATGATTTGAATATAATTTTTCCAGGGGTTTGGCAGATTCAGGATTGAAAAATACTACTACTACTTTGAAATTCTATCTTTCTTTTATATAGCTAGGCATTTTTATTTTGATAAGTCAAAGCCAATGCATAGAAATTGTGCTATATAATTGACAAATGATAGTCAAAATATATTTTAACTTTATACATTTTTTAACAAAATAAGAAGATAATTTTGTTTTTTTCTTATCATACTACAGTAATATGTGTGATTCAATTTTAGATTGTTGACAATGATTTCAATTTTAGAAGATAGAAGATGTAATATTAAAATTACTCTGGATAACAGTTTAAAGAGAGCTTCTGAAACAACTTACATATAGTGATTCTAGACATCATTTGTTACAAGTTCTCTAACGTCTTTACATAAATGGTATTCAAAATAAAAAACACAAAAATTAAGATTTTTTTTAAATTAAACTTGAAGACCGATCTTTCCCCCATAACAGTGAAATAGTTTGCAGTGTACTAACTTTTATTTGCTAGCAGCCAAAATGGAAACTGGAAGTCTACTGTTATGCAGAAAAGAATCGATCTTCAAAAAATCTTTATTTATATTTGTTATTATTACAAGTTGAGAACTTCATTGGAAGACTTAAAAATTAAAGCTCAACCTCCAATCCTACAATCGTAAGAGTGACTTTTATCTCAACTTCAATTATTAAAGATTTGCAGCTTGTTTGGAATTCACTTTAAACTGTAAGTAACAGTTAAATGTCTCACTGTCTTAAGAATGACAGAAAAAAGGATAAACTAATCTATTAATCATTTATTATTTCTCACATGTCCACACAACAATATTAACAGAAACAAATTGAAACTGAATATTAAACTACTATTAATTATCTATATATATATATATATATATATATATATATATATATATATATATATATATATATATATATATATATATATATATATATATATATATATATATAAGCTTCCTTATCATCTTTCTCATATTTGTTACACATATTAAGCTTTATTTTTCTGTGTAGCATATGATTTGCATGCTTTAACTTATTGGCAAGTAACTCATGAGTTGATTATTATGCCTTTTTCAGAATAAATGTGGAGTTAACTTTGTTTCCAAAAATACTTGATAACAAAAATTCTGAAATTTTGCGATGTTTAACAAATGTAAATGAAAAATTAATTAAAAAATTTTCAGATATAAAGTTAAAGTAATAAGTTTACAAATATTAAGTAAAATCACATAATAAATTTGTAAATAGCAGTATAATGTTGGGGATTCTCTCTACTAATTAATAAGTATAGATTTATTAAAAAATTATGAGGAAAATTTAAATTAGATTATTTAATGAATGTTGCTTATAACTACATACATAGCAGTGCAGTCAAGGCCAGGACTGTATGGGTAACAGGTTTGGAAAACTCGCCCTTCACCAATTGCCTATTAATTTTGAGCTATGGTCAGACGACAAGGTCACATCTGAGTTGGCACTCTTCATCCTACATCCACACAATCGGAGGATGATACCATGAAGTTATTACTGTAAATTTTAAATGAAGTGAAAGAGCCAACACTCCCAAAAATTTTTACCACACATAATTTTGAATATTAGCAAAAATAGAACAATAAACTAAGAATTTCATAATTTTTTATGGATATTTATTTAGATTTTCTGAATGCTTTTTGCATTCTTTTGAATGATATTGATCAAAGCTTTCAATAAAAACTAAAAATTTGTAAAATAAAACTATTACAAAAATAATCACCTTCTCATTGAATATTAGCATATATAATAAAAATGAGTAAGTTGCAAGTTTTTCAGTTGAAAATGATATAAAATGCTTCATTAAATCATGAATCAAAAGGCTGAATATATATTATCAATAAAGAACTTCTATAGTATGATCACATCCATTAAATATCACAGTTATCACAGTAAATAAATCATTAGTTCATAAGACAGAGTTATTCATTCTACATCTGAAAGTAATAGAACAGTTTTCAAAACTTCATATTTATAAATTAGTTTCAAAAATTTACTAGTGTTTAATATTTTAATTGTTTTTCCACTTTATAATATGCAAGAAACTATAGATTCAAAATGCATCATTTTGTACTTTAGATGTGATGATTTCTAATCAATAAGGGAGAGGAAAATATTTATGTAACAATTTGTAATTTAAAAAGACTTGTGTATTAACAGTTAGAGCACAAAATAGTAAGTAATGCTTAAATCATATTCAGCGACTGAAACTAATTTTCAAGCATACATATGTTTTGGTGTATGGTGTCAAGAATTATATCATTCAGTGCATACAGTGTAAAATGCGACTATACATACATTGAAATAGTTTCTCAGTTAAATCAGTTAATTTGCAAAAATATCAAGCAATGTATGTTTTATTCAAGTTTAAGTAGGCTTCTCCTCTCAGATCAATACAAAAGAACATAAATTAAAGTCATAAAATTATATTTCTTATTTAAATTTAATATATGTTCCTATCAAATATTTAGTATAAAATTATATTAATGTTAAAAGAAAGTAGAAAATATATTAAAAGCACAAAAGAGACTACATGAAGACATACTACATGAAGTGTTTTTGATCACTACTTATGATTATATAATTCAGCAGATCTTTCGATGTGGATGATTGTTTTATCTTTAAATAACACAGAATGGTTCATTTTAGAAAAGTAAAGAAGAAATTATATCTTCGTCTTGTTGGAATTTTCAGATTGTTTTATACCTCTTTTACATCTAAAGCCATAATACCTAGAAAAATTAAAAAAATAAAATTCTAGCTGACATCTCTTAAAAATATATTGTTAAAACCACAAAATATTATTAAACACAACTATACAGCATCGATTGATCATTTTGAGTGTTCTTTGATATTATAAAACTCTGTATGAATAAGAAAGAAATTAATAAGAGGTAAAATATGAGTACATATATATATTTAGATATCTAGTGTTAACTTAATATTTTTTCATTATTTTGCATAAAATGAAAAAACTGCATCAATTAAGATAACTTAATTACTTAGAATTATCACAGTTCAATTATATTCAAAAATAATGTGTGAAAAACTCTAAATCATTAAAAAAATTTGATATATTTCATACTTTCAATTCCACACTCACTTGTTCCTATCTAAATAAATTCAAAATTCAAGTATTTTCACATACATTTCTTAACATCCATCAATTATCAAGAGAAAAATACTTGGAGGATGAAGAAGCTATTACATTAGATAAATAAATCCTAAATAATTGAAAACTCTCAATCAAAACTAAAGTTAAAGGTCTGTTCAATTTGTCATTCAAACTTTGAGTGAATGATTATGTAATTAGAAATAATACAACACTTTATTTCCTTACCATGATGAGAAATTTTTTTAATTGATTAAATTTAGAATAATTTTTTACCTCCCATATAAAACTCTGTGATATATATATTAAATTTGCTAAAGAAATCTTTAAATTATGATTTGTGGATAACTGTAAAATTTAAAACCTATAAATATATTCAACATTACATTAAGGTATCTCAAGTAGAACTTCTTGCCTTTTAATCTTTAAACCAAATTTAAATACAAATGCAGAATAGATATTAGCAACAACATTATTTTGTTGATAAAGAATTATTGTGAAAGTTTTTTTCATTACTTCTGCTTATGAAATAAAATGATACTTTCTTAATTACCATTTCAAGTATTTGCTGTTTGCTTGATTAGTTATGGCAGGAGAACAGGCATCAATAAATTTCAATTTCATTTTCAATTCCACTGAAAAAACATTTGTGACATACTTATTACAAAATGAGTACTTGATAATAAATGTAAAAGATTAATTTATGTACAAAATTCCTTTGACTAAAAAATGTCAATGAAAATTCACCAAATCATTTCATATTGTTGATAAGGTAAATTAATTTCTATTTTGAAGACTTATTATTTTAAACAAAATGTTTAATTTATTTCTAGCTAAGTTTAATCCAATGGAGGTTGTGTTTTAAAGTAAGATTTTGATAATAGATATCTGGCATTGCTAAGCAGCGATTAAAAATTTTTGTGTAAGAATTGTTGTTCTAATGTTATTATCATTTATGCTACTATCTTGAATGTGTAAATAAAGACAGCTCAGTAATGCTTAAACTTATTTACTTTAAATTGTTTTGTGATTTCAAATTAAAATCACATTATGATAATTTGATTCATCAAAGTCTGAATCACACACATATTGTTCTCAAGACAATACTTAGTGAAAATTAAACCAAAAAATTAAAGGTTTTCAATATTTTCTTTCACAGTGTTTTAAAAATAAAATTTGTGATATAGTTCATTTTCAAAAAAATAAAAATGTAGCTACAACAAGAAAAAGGTACTTAAAATAATATTTCTAGAAATTTAATCACACATTGTAAAGTTAAAAAAGAAATATAAGCAATGAATGTGTTTGAAAAAGAAATGCAAATTGATTATCAAGATAGAAAACCATATATTTCAAATATAATTCTCAGTTGTTGATGAAAAATATTTTTTGTTACCACTTCTTTCAATCAAAGGGATTTTACACACTTAACAAAAGATTTATATACAGAGCACTTGATATTGCACTTACCACCTTATAATCCTCGGATATGATTTTATCATAACATTCTACAGTGCATTGAATTTTCAGATTTTTAATGAACATGATATCATCATTATCTACTTCGAAATTCAGCTGAAAAATAATAAATAATATAAGGTCAAAAATTAAATTTTTTGTCATTCATTTAGGAAAGATTAACACATTATGTAGTAATTATTTAACCTTTTCATAAATATGATACAAAAATATCAAGGTTCATACAGATTTCCAAGAATCAAATTCCAGGAGTTTCCCAGGAGTCAAATCAAAAATTTCCAATAAATAATGACATTTGTAAAATTATTTTATTTTAAAAATTGATCTTAACCACAAATATGCACACAATTATATAAATGCAACATTTTCAATTATATTTGTAAACAGCAGAAATTAATTACAGCAAAAATTAATGATAATTTTTTTAATTTAAGTTATAATTATTTAATTATCACTTTAAAAGCCTTAGAAAACATTCATTTATATAGTCAATACTTTTTATACTACTGCATTGTACATTGTATAAAATAAAAAGTAAATTTAGAGTTTTTAAGTATCAAGATTCTGTCTATAATTTATTGAATATTTCAAGATGTATACAATAACCTGTTTTTAAATATACTTATTCAAAACAAAAGAAATATAACTATTAGATAAGTACACAGAATGTGCCTTTTTTCCCTATTATTGTTTAATAAAAGCAATTTTCTTCTGTTACTTTCAAATTTTTTTAAGCTATATATATATTTCACATCTATATTCTTAAATTTCTATTTCTTTAATCATCATTTTTCAAAAAGTGCTAGTAACAATTGATTGATTACACAAATCTTTGTTCAACAGATGCTTGACTATAAGCAAGAAGTAAAAGCAAATTAACTACTTTCATAAGTGACACTAATTGTGTCTATTTGAGAGTAAGTTAATATAAAAAGTATCTATTCTACCTTTAACAGGATCAAACTTCTCATCCATATCTCGCAGAGGTTGCAATGACTTACTCTTCTACAAAATTGTGATTCCTTTTTTCTAAACCACACAAAAATATATGACAACTTTGTAGGGCTTTCTCCAGAGTTTACTGGTCATTGGAAAGAAATTTTCCACCAGGCATATTAAATCCTTTTTTTAGTTATTATTTTATTGATAAATAAGCTAATTCATCCCTTTTCATTAAAATTATGTGCAATATTCACCAAGGAGAGTACAGAAAATACATTTTAATTCAAAACTTTTACATTTAAATATTAACATTCAGCGAATTTTATAGAGTATAAAAGCAGAAAACGAGCAGAAAAAAATCAATTAAAATTGCCCTCTAATAGCCCCATATAATGATCTCCTTTTGCTGATTACTCTTCACTTCACTCACACACATAAATCTAAAAACAACATCTGATCCTATCTGAACTGGATAACCCTGAAACTATAGTGGCTAAACTTGAGGTTTATTTTAGTCAACTGTTATGATAACAATTTGATACTGATCGTGCCGTAATCTGGCAGTAACATACAGATTTAATACCTAATTTGGGTTTTGAACAATTTCAATTGAAAATTTTAAAATGATAAAACATAACACTCAAAAAATTTTAATATTTTTAACAAAAAATATATACAATGTTAAGTAAAAATCCAAGGAGCAATTCAAGATTTTCAAGGACTAGAGACAAAATTCCAGTTGTTACAAAGGCCTTTAAAAAATTTTTAAGTTTCAGGAGTTGTATGAACTGCGTAATAAAGATGTTATTTTGAAATAACCTTTACAAATATGCACATATTAATCATGCCCAATAACAAGATGTTTCACATTTACATATTAAACATAAAAAAATAACGTGTTAATATTGATATTATTTTTAATATAACTTTAAATATTATTTGATAAATTTTAAATCAATATCAAGTCAGCAGATCATGTAATCCAAGGGTAGGAAAGACAATACTGATGTTGTAATAACATAGTTTTGCAGCATAAAAAATTAAATTATGGTTAAATATCTCTGAACTGATTGTATGTTTTAATGATAAATTGTGAATCAAATCATTAAGAGGATAGATTTTTAACACATGAAAGATGTTATTTTCAATTATTAATGTTTGGAAAAAGAAAACTGCAATACTGAATTATGAAAATAGCATAATTAATCCTATGAATATCTAAAAAATCCTAAGAAATGTAGGGAAATAAGAGTGAAATAATAAATATTAATTCAATTAAAAGAGATTAAGATTTTATGCCCTATTTTTAGGCTTTTATGCCAAAATAACCTTCTAAGCAAAAATAAAGCATAAGATTTGGTACTCAACCATGAAATATCAATATATCCTTGCTTTACATGATTACTAAAATATATTAGTTCAAATTTATTTAATAATTTCATCATTTAAATGCTATTCCTAACAAATTAATCTTTCTTTTCTTATCAATCATATTGCTACATATGGTTTTATCATATGTAGCAATGGTTTTATGATATGCAGCATAGTACGGAAAAATCAAACTAAATGTATAAAACACCAAGTAACACAGAAAAACAAATGAAATAAAAAGAACAAAATTTTAAAGTAAAAACCAAAGCATAACATTCGAACAATAGTAAAATTTTTTAAAAATTAATGAGGAAAATAATAAAAAAGATGCAGTTTTTAACAAGAGCTTTGAAAATTCTAGCATTCCAGAACAATTTTCTAATCTCATTCAGTTTTTGAAAATCTTTAATTTTTGGCAACAAGATGTCCTGCATTCAGAGTGCTTGAATTACATAAGCCAGATAAAAAGGATGTCTAATTTATCTAGAAGATGTGTAAAGAAATCATGGTGTATTTTCAGTCTGAAATTTGCTACAGTTTCTTTATGGAATTTTTCTCTGAGCCATCGTAGCCATAGCTATTACTTACTTGGCACTATCCTGGAAGTACATGTGAATAAAGGATATCATGGACACTATTAACACTGCATAACTTTTATTAATTATATTACAAAGAAATTAGTTATGAGATATTATTAAAAAGTGTTGTAACAAAAATATTTAAATGGATGTGACCTTAATTTTTACTCACTTTACTTCAGGTGCTACTTCGAAATATGAAATATAATGCACCAGTCTTTGGACATTAGTAGCAGGGTCTCTAACAACCTTTAAGCGCTCACCAAGCCAAAATTTCATTGGCTGGTATCGGCGTCTGCTGCTTCTCCTCAGAGTCTGAAAAAGAATCCCAGTTAAGCAAATTGATTCATCACAGACATATGTCAATGTATTATTTTAAGACAGCTTAATGTGTTGTTAAAATAATTCTATTCAAAATATTTCTTTTTTACTTTTCTTTTTTTTTTTTATAATTTTTTGTGCATCAAAATATTGGATATAATGTCTGGAGCTAGTAAGAGAACTAAGTAAACATTTACTATAATTAAAATATGAATGTTCTTTTTTGCTTCAGATGTGAAGATGTGATATCGGTGATAAATTTAGTAACAACTGATTTTTAAATGCTCTATTATCATATTGGTGTTTATAGAAAACCTTCATTGAACACATTGATCATTGAGACAGTAAAAATATCAAATTACTTTCAATAGGTGCTTGGTTATTTTTTTTTTATGATAAAAAATGATCTTCAATATAATTTTTAATTCATACAGATATGGAAGACATAAAAATTTTTAAACAATATCACATTGGATTTAAATGTAACAATCTGAAACAACTCGATCTGAAACATTTAAAGTAAATTTTAAAACGTTTCAGATTAAGCAAGACAAAATTGTGTAATTTTTACTTAAATTAATTGTCCTACCAATCACAATTTAAAGATATAAACATAAAATATTTTGCATTATGAAACAATAGCTTATTTTATATTAATAACTTTATTACTGAGATAAAACATGATTTATAATTTATATAAATCCTTTCTTTACGTTTGCTAAAATTTCAGTAAAAAAAATCAAATTTTTTTCTGATGTCTCAGAAGTATTTTTTCATAAAAATTTTGAAGATCATTGTAGAAGGGAAATAATTCTGTTATATTTAGTTACTAATATCTGTAAGCTATGTTAAAACTAAATCAGATGTCAGGTAAAAAAAATGGATATTCATCACAATAAATTAATTTACAGTCTTCAGACAAGTAACAGGAATTGACACAGATGTACCCAACAAAAATAATTAAAATTTAAAGATTGAATTTAAAGAGTGCACTGCAAGTAAAATACAAAAATATTCAATTTATTAATATGTAATTCACTACATATTTAAAAACTATATTAAAATATATAATTATAATATACCCAGTATGTTTTTGTGTTACTGGTGATGGTGGAGGTGAAAGCTCAATATTACATATATATTACATATATTACATATACAAAATAACATATATTTCAGCTGGTTCTGGGGTCCTTCAATTAGTTTACAAGATTGTCTTGCTGCATTTTTTTCTGCTGATGAATTGAAAGGAGACAATATGTATAGTTGTGAAAAATGTAAAAAGCTTAGGAATGGAATAAAGTATTCCAAAGTGATTGAACTACCAGAGGTATTTACAAATAGATCTATTTATTCTATTTAAAATTTTCATTTATATAAATCTTTTAAGCACACTGATTTCAATTCTTAATAGATTTTAAAATTTCAGTTCCAATTTTTGTAAAATATGCAGTTTAGGGATACTGTTAAATTAATTACAGGAAAAATAAGTCATGTATTTGTGCTTAACAATCCAAAGTAACCTACTATATTTTAGTATTCCCATAAATTTTTAACACTGTAAATGATTATCAGTAATTGATAAAATAACAATAATTTTTAAATTTGCATTATGCATAGGATTATAAAATGTTATCACACAAATAAAATTCCCAAATTACGATTCAATTTTTAATTTTTTATGACTGTTCATTGATAAGACTATCAATGATAAGGAAGAACTATATACTGCAAAATGTTAATTTTGCATAAAAAAAAGCATAAAAATATAAATCTATATAGAAAATTCACATATTTGATATTTGCAATAAAGAATCTTAACGTCAAAAATGATTCACCCATCCATCCATTGCTTAGTAAATTAAAGGATCTCCTAAAATAATATAAGAGAATTTTTTAGCAGTTTCAGAAAGAAATGCAAAATTATTTTTAAACCTTGGAGGATAAAAATTTTGATTTTAAAGTAAAAAAAGCAACCTTTAAAAGCAGCAAATGCAAGTTAGTTTTCATCTTATTGAAAGAAAAGCTGAATATAATGATTAACATGCATGTTAGTCATTATTTTCTAGTTTTTCTTGATGAGTGTCATATTATTTATTTAAATGAATAAAAAGCCGAGTGTTGATGGTCAATTAGACGAAGAACCAAAAGTATTAGAAAACTCTCTTTGTTGAAAAAATTTTACTAATAGTGAAACATCTACACAATAATAGTATTATAATTAAATAAAAGAAGTTTCCCATAGTGTAATTACTAGAATCTGGAATTCTATAATAAAAATAGGATGTTTTAAGAAGACTGGAAATGCAGGCCTAAGACCAGAATACAGTCATAAATATGCTACAATGCATAGTTTAGATCAATGTTTAATGCTAATGCCAGAACAATACTGAAATATGGATGATGTCTTCCCTAACAAAACTTACTTTCTGCAACTAGCATCACAATTTCAACTCAAACTGGCGACACCTCATATGCCGATGGGGAGTAGTTAAATGAAAATGAAAACTGGAGGAATGAATTGCTTAATATTTCCTTTGACAAGAGATTTGTTTTCCTGTTCACCCTGATAATAGGTGTTTTTTTCACTTGGACATTTTAACGTGACACTACCAAAGATTCTGCAACCAAAAAATTATAAAAGTTTTGTGCGAAAGAAATATCAGAGATCTGACATATTAATACTCTACACATACATGAGCATCTGAAATCGAGTTCAGACTAGTGAGCAAAAAAATGAAGGAATCCTCAGGCTTATTGTAATCACTTGCACTGTAGTAATCAAAGATAACAGTGTGTTAATGAAAGACAGTTACAGAAAACACAGAGGATTTTCTAGAAAGGAATTTTATAAACAAAAGGGATAACATTTTTCAGATATGAAACAAAAAAGCAAATTTGAGAATTTTAAGTGGAGAAGTTGCTGGCTGCCTACTATTCACACCAACTTCCTAAAATTAGAGCTCTTATGGAAGAGAGCAACAGAATATCCAAGATCCTCATTAATAACTTCATTGACTCCATGGCTCATATGTGTTTAACATTGTCGGTAGTACACAAAAAAATTTTCTCACACCAAAATGTATTTTCTTTTTCTCCATAAATATCAATTTTTTTTCTTTTGTACTTAAATGCTCAGTAAAATGTATTTTTCTGCTAAACATGTGCAGTTTTCATTCATATTGCTAAGCATATCTGTCAATCATGCATCAATAATCTAATTAATTCCCCAATTGTGAAATCTCACCAAAATTTTAAACTTTTAATTACTTAGAATACTGTGATTTGAAATTCTAATAATAAACTAAATCAAGTATCTTGGGAATAAATTCATTTAATATATTGAATCATATCTATTTATAAAAGCTTAAATTTAATTAAAATTAATTTAAATAATTTATAAGAATATAGTTAACTTATAAATATATAGAAAATACAAAATTAATGTGTATTTATAATAGGAAACTGAGTTCTATACTTTAAATTTTTTAATGTAATTCAAATATATATGAAAAAAATCTATTTAAATTATACCTGTTGTGGAACAACAGAATCTTCACTAGGCTGGCTTTGTGGCACAGCTGAACTCTCGACTGCAGAAATTGGCGTTCCAAGCAAAGACTCATGGCACAACCGTTTGGCAGGTGGTTGGCCGTCAATACTACAGAAATAAAGGGAATTATAATTCAACTCAAGTAAATACAGAAAACATACAAATGTAAGATTAAATCAACCTTTTAGAATATTAATAATTTTAACTGATTATTACATTTGTTCAGTAAAAATATCTAAAATATATTATCTAAAAGCATTTTGTTCTGAGCTTTGTAATAAAGCAACGCCATCTAGCGATCATAAGCGAACTGAGAGTACCAGACTAGCTCTAACCCTAGAGCCTAATGCTGCTCGATTATGATTGTCGGAGTTTTCCTTGTTTTAATATTCTTCTGTTTTCATTTTCTGTGTAGCGTGTGTGATTTACCTGTGTTTTTTTTAATGTTAAATAAATATAGAAATAAGCTAGCCGTGTGTTAAATTATTCTTCACACATATGACATAGAAAATCTGGCGCCCAACGTGGGGCTGAATCCAAAATGATAAGTATATATTTGTTGTGATTTACTTTTTGTTGAATCGTCGGAGTTGATGAGTTTATCCAAACTCATACAATCTAAATTCATATTGTTTATCCAAACAATCATATATAAATTAACTTTGGCTTATCCAAGCTTTTAAAAAATATATATATATATATATATATATTTCGAGCAGCATATCCGCTTACATGTCTCTTTGTTATTCATTTCTATTTTATGATTATTTTGCTTCTGTTTTGTATCAATGTGTGAAGTGTTTAATATTATTTTATATATATATAATGTGTTTAAGTAGTCGTATAATTTAATCATTTATAAATCAGGTTACTTTAAAAACGAAATTCGCAAAATTGTTGGAAATAAGTTAGTCACCCAGACCACTGTCGGCTTCTGGCTACGCTTGTTTTGTTTTCTTTTAGGAATGCGATTCTGTTCGCAACAGAAATTTATTACTTTCAAGTGCCTTTCGAAGGAAGGAAGGGGTCCTTTTTTTCTCATAGCTAAATAATTCTTAAAAGAGAATCTTATTTCTCTATGAATGTATATTTTATTTTATAGTAAATAAGTATAAGATTTATTGAAATTGAAACTTATTCAATAATTAAAGTCATATGTGTTCATTATATGATATATAATATTGTTTTTGTATACATTTGCTTAATTATTTAATTGCATTTAAATGATTTTAGGAATAACAAAAGCGAATTTTATCAATTTTATAAATATGTTATCTTTTATACATGTTTTGTTTTAAATCAAAAACAAAAGTATTGAATTATTAAAGCAATATATTGCTAAGTATTATTTAAAAGAAATTTATTTGAAAATTTATTTTTGATTCTTGTATTGATCTTATTGTTGTGGAAAATGTGTATTTTTGTATATTAGTTACATTATCTAATGATTCATATTTCTGAGAATGAGTATCTGTCATTATAAAATTATCTGTTACTGCATATATAATTTATGTTTGTGGTCTATGGAAATAATTAAATAAGCTATTTGAAAGAATTTATGAATATTCTTAATGATTTTTGTGCACTAATAAGAAAATATTAAATACTCTATGAATAATATTTCTGAAATTAATCTGTATGTCTGTATTGTTTTCTATATATTCAAAAAATTGTTTTAAAATTTAAATGATACTTTTTATATATACAATTCACAAGGTTATTATTTTCGTATGAAGTAGTAGGTAGTGATGATTTTACAGTGTTTGTGTTATATATTTAATATTTTAGTAATTGTACTGGCTAGTTTCTAGTATTATTTTAATTATTTACTACAAAGTATTACTTGTTATTTTGTTATTCCAATAATTGAAATACATTATCTTCTTTTAAAATGGCTATACTGAAGTGTTTGATTTGATGTTTCTGGTATTTGAATAATTTTATGTTTAAGAATTTTCTTTTGGTATCATTTGATTTTCTAAATATTTCACTAATATTGAAAGACTTTGGTAAAAATGGCTTTTCTTGGCTAATCTAAAAAAACAAGACCTCCGAACTCTTGCAACAGAGCTTGGTTTGGCTGTGTCTGATGAGATGAAAATAATTGACCTTAGAGAACTTATAACTAAAAGTGATAATTATGATGAAGAACTTGTGAAAAACATACTTAGTGTTATAATAGAAGATCGCTTAGAGGCTGAAAAAGTAGCAGAATTTGAGAGATTAGCAAAAGAAAAGGAAATTGAAGAAGAAAGATTGCGTAAGTTACAAGTTGAAGAACAATTGCGTTTAGAAAATGAATGTGGTTTTGAATTGGAAAAGCTTAGGCTCCAGCTCGAAGCTCAAAAGGCATCTACCTCCATTGTAGGCGCTTCTGATTCTGAATGTCAAAAACTCGAACTTAATCGTATCATTCCTAAATTTAATCCAAAAGAGGATGAAATTAGTCTATTTTTAATTATATTCGAGAGACAGTTGAAATTTATGAATCTTCCTGAGTCTTCTTGGATACCATATTTAATTGGATCTTTGCCAACTGAAATAGCACAACTGCTTGCTAGAGAAAATGAACAAGATGCACAAAATTACCAAAAGGTGAAGGAAATGCTCCTTAAAAGATTTAGGGTTACTGCTGATAAGTTTCGACATATATTCTCACAACAAATAAAAATCTCTTATACAACATCGCGAGACTTTAACTTTGAATTAGCATCTTATTTTGAGGGATGGATAAAAGAAATGAATATTACAACTTTTGATCAACTCAAAGCTTAATAATTGCTGATCAAATTAAAGAAACGAACTCCACCAGAAGTCAAAGATCATTTTCTTGATTCTTGGGCAAACTGGATTAATCCTCTAGATATAGCTGAAAAACTGGATGCTTATGAGAATGTCCGGCAAGGAACAAAGAAGCAAATGAACCAGTCTCAAAGAGAAACATATTCAAGAGATGCAAACAGGAAAACTATCCCAGATAGAAAATTTCGTCCTGTGATCAATGCTACAGAAAATGCTCAAAATCGATATTCAAAAGTTCCAATAACTCGTTCCTCTACTTCTAGATTAGATGGAAGATCATCTATCCGATGTTTCGGTTGCGGAACGCCTGGAGTTATCAGATCAAAATGTTCTATTTGTACAAGTTCTAAACATGAAGATACAACTGTTAATTGCATGAACTTATTCATTAATAATATAAATACAGATATGTCAAGTATGATTGTCTTCGAATTGTTTGGTAAGAAGATTGCAGTTTGCGCAGGTACTGGTGCTTCACATTCTATTGCAGGAGAAAAGTTATATAACTTTTTACGAGATAATGGAGTTGCTTTTGAAAACAAGAAAATTTCGTTCACTCTTGCTGATGGAAAACTTCAGTCCATGGTTGCCCTTAAAACCATCGTCAATCTGTGTATAGAAGGTAAAAGTGTGTCAACAGAACTTCTCGTTCTACCTGAAGCCAGGATAACAGCACACTCTTAAGAAGAGATTTTCTCCATGCAGCTGGTATTGTTCTTGATGTTCAAAATGGGACCTGGCATTTTGAAAATCCACAGAGACAGTATTTGTTCTATGTAAAACCTACTAATGCAAGAAAAGCATCAAACATTTCTAAAACTTCAGTGGTGCCTGAAACTACAACTATAGTTCACTTGAGAAGCGATGAAGGGAGAAATCTAACAGAGATGCAAAGAGGCAAACTAAATTGCTTACTTCAAAGTTACAAGCATTGCTTTGAACCAGGGGGAGAGCCCACTCCTTTCATTAAGCACAGAATAGAGACATTAGACCCTCATCCTGTATCTGTTCCACCGTATCGTATGTCTCCAGCCAAGAGAGAAATACTTAAAGAACAAATTGATGAACTGTTAACAAAGAATATAACCGAACCATGTGAATCAGCTTATGCTGCTCCTGTTGTACTCGTAGAAAAGCCCAATGGGAAAATCAGGTTATGTGTAGATTACAGAGGTCTCAATGCTGTTACAAAACCTAACACTTACCCATTACCTCGAATGGACGATCTCTCTTGAACGAGCGACACCGACATCCTATATGTCTACCATTGACTTACAGTCTGGTTATCATCAGGTTCAAGTAGATGAGGCTGATTTGGACAAAACTGCTTTTATTTGTCCTTTTGGCACTTATCGTTATCTACGTATGCCTTTTGGATTAAGAAATGCACCTGCCACCTTTCAACGCCTAATAGACAAATTCAGAAGTGGTCTGAAAGATGTCTTGCACTCTCATACTTAGATGATATCATAGTCCTATCGGATTCATTTGACAAGCATTTGAAAGACCTAAAGACTGTTTTTGAGAGACTTTCTCTATTTAAACTCCATGCAAATAGAGATAAATGCAAATTTTCTTGTGAACGTGTTAAGTACTTAGATTTTGGATCACAGAAATGGAATTGAAGCTGATGAGAGAAAATTGCATCTATCCAAAGAATTCCTGTTCCAAATAATGTCAAAGAACTACAATCGTTCTTACAAACCTGTTCATGGTTCAGAAGATATGTTCCGAACTTTGCGGACATAGCACGGCCTCTTAGCTACCTAACTGAGAAAAAGTCAATTGGTCGTGGGGATTCGAACAGCAAAAATCTTTCGAAACTTTGAAAGAACGTTTGACAACAGCCCCTGTGTTAAAACAACCGGATGGATCTATGCCTTTGTAATTCGCACTGATGCTAGTAACTATGCCCTTGGCGCAGTTCTTCTACAAGGAAATAGCCCAGAAGAACACGTTATCGAATATGCGAGTCGCTTTGTTGACCCCAGCAGAACGCAACTATTCCACTACTGAGCGTGAAGCTTTAGCAGTAGTTTGGGCATTGGAAAAATTTCGTGGCTACATTGACCACCAAGAAGTTATTGTGCTTCTGATCATCAACCTCTTAAATGGCTTCTGAGCATAAAGTCTCCCTCAGGACGCAGCAAGGTGGGCTTTAAAGATCCAATCATTTAACTTAAAAATAGAATATACACCTGGAAAGGCAAATGTTGTGGCCGATATGTTATCAAGACCAACTTACTTTCATGATAATCCAAACTGTGAAATGAATGCAATCTCTGTCGATATGCCAACTAGGAAATCAAGTGATATTCGTAAAAAACAGTTGGCAGATCCAGATCTGAAGAAAATTATCGATTGTCTGGAAAACAATGATAAGGATGAAAACTTTGCTAACTATATCAGTCGAGGATATATAATGAACGAAGGTATTTTGTATCGTTATTCGCCTGAGACGGATTCAGACGATGCGCAATTGGTTGTTCCTATCCAAGAACGACAAAGAATTCTGCAAGAATACCATGATGCTCCTACAGCTGGTCATTATGAAGTAGAAGGTACATACAATAAGATAGCTTCCAAATATTATTTCACAGGCATGAGGAAGTACATCTCTGATCATGTCAAAACATGTGCGGAATGTAATCGGTATAAACCAACAAATCAGAAACCTGCTGGTCTGCTTAGAACGCCTATTTATGCGCAAAGATTCGAAACTCTTGCTATTGATCTCTTTGGTCCTCTTCCAGAAACTTCAACAGGAAAGAAATGGATATTTATTGTGGAAGACACGAGTACCAAATGGGTTGAGTTATTTGCTCTTAATGAAGCCACAGCGTCAAACTGTGCCAGAACGCTACTTGAGGAAGTTTATCTCACGCTATGGACTTCCTCGGAGATTAATCAGTGACAACGGATCTCAATTTGTTGGTGCGTCATGCAACAAATTTGTCATTTGTTAGATATCAAACAGGACCTTATCCCTGTTTATCATCCTCAAGCGCTAATCCGTCTGAACGTAAGAACAGAGATTTGAAACCTAGATTAGCCATCTTAGTAGGCGATGCGCATGATACCTGGGAAGAACATCTTCCGATGATTCGTTTTTGCCATGAATACAGCTAGATGTGACACCACTG
The DNA here is from genome assembly GCA_030067965.1 of Latrodectus elegans. Taxonomy (NCBI): domain Eukaryota; kingdom Metazoa; phylum Arthropoda; class Arachnida; order Araneae; family Theridiidae; genus Latrodectus; species Latrodectus elegans. The sequence continues at coordinate 10,490,226 of CM057814.1, forward strand.
GTCACACTGCCGCTTATCTGCAATTGACGAGAGCTTAGGGACGACGGATGATGTTCGTCATGACATGAGATCAATTATTAATAATGATAACTTTGTCCCTGAAATAACGCCTTATTTGAAAAAGATTTGCTCGCCTGACTCTCCTCAAATCAGGGAGCGAGTAGAACAAAAACAAGATAGAAGAAAGGTCTATTTTGACAAAAGACATAGACAGGCTTACTATAAGCCAGGTGACAAAGTATGGATTACTCTACATCAAATAAGTAATTCCAGGAACAAGAAAAGTAAAAAATTTATGCCAAGACATGAAGGTCCATACCTTATACTTACAAACAGGTCTCCTACCACATATGATGTTGCAGACCCTGCTGCACCTGATCAAGTGTTAGGTACATATCATACGAATGTGATAAAGCCATACCAACTACCTTCATCGAAAGACAGAGGTCCAGTTGCTCCTTTAAGAAAACAGGGAGACTCTCCAAAAATCAGACAGTCAAATCCTGGCTCATCATCGAGACGATTTCAGAGCCAGAGGGGGAGTCTGTAATAAAGCAACACCATCTAGCGATCATAAGCGAACTGAGAGTACCAGACTAGCTCTAACCCTAGAGCCTAATGCTGCTCGATTATGATTGTCGGAGTTTTCCTTGTTTTAATATTCTTCTGTTTTCATTTTCTGTGTAGCGTGTGTGATTTACCTGTGTTTTTTTTTAATGTTAAATAAATATAGAAATAAGCTAGCCGTGTGTTAAATTATTCTTCACACATATGACATAGCTTTTATTAATAAAATTCATTTATATTATGTAGAATGCATTTCTTCTTTTCACAATAGTAATTAATTCTCAGAAAAGTAATTGTATGTTGGCTTTTAGGAAAAATAAGTTGACAAAAGTTGTTAAAATGCAAATCTTTTTAAAAGAAAAAAAAAAAAAAAAAAACTAAATACATTTTTAGAATTATTTAGAGTTTTATAACCCAAGAAATACTTTGTGACTATCATTCTTATCATTTACAATTTACTTTTAAAATATGGTTAAGAAAGATAAATAATTATTGAAAGACTGGCTTAAGAAGCTTAAATAATAAGCAACTATTCCTGATGAGACTATCTAACTTGTCCCATAATATGAAAATTACATATTTAAAATATGATTTAAGAAGCACAATGTAATTATAGAAAACCCTACAGCAACATTTTCCATACAATCCTCCTTCACTTGAATAACAAAAAGAAAAGGAATGTGGGGGATGAATATGATTTCAAGGTACTTATAATTTTTACACACAGACATAGTTTTCAGCAAATAAATAATTAATTTCGTTCCATTAATAAAAGGATATTCTTTAATAATAAAATCTGGAAACAACATAAAATTTTAATATACTATGCTTTTAATTTTTAAACAGTAAAAAATAAGAATACTTAAAAGGGGTTTTAAAAAATGGCACTCCTGAATTCTTTGGCTATAAAACCACATATTGGCCTTAGAATTAATGTAATAAAACTACCTTACAATAGATTCAGGTGTTTGGCTGAGATCCATTGTAAGGTATTTTATTATCCAATGAATACATTAAAGGGAAAAAGGAAAGGTGGAAACTTCTGTTGGCCAAGACCTGGTGCACCCAATGGAAACAAATTATCTTATTCTACCTATTGTAAATGCAGTGCCAATAGAGCTGGCCCACACCTTTTGTGCCTGGGATTTACTAGTGAGGGTTCCCTTGTGAAATCTCAATATGTTTTGATTTTGTGAAGATTGAGGGTGATCTGGTGTAGCAACACTAGACCAAATCCATGAGCAATGCTACACCAGGTTGGATCACCAGACAACAACACATATATATTTTTCCAAGAAATCTTTTCATAGACAATAAGGCCTATTTTTAGGAATCACAAAGAGAACTTTCTAACAGCCATACTGTCAACCACACATGCAGAAACTAAACATCCATTTTTCCCTGTTCAACAGTAGTCGTGACCGAACCCAGAACCTTCAAGATGTTTCACCAGTCAACAATTTTTTTATCACTATTATGTTTGCATGAACAAAAATATAAAAATAATGTTCATTTTTATAATCCAAAAGATCAGAATTTACAAAAGTAAGCTTAATATTCTTTACTTTCATTAGTAGAATAATAACTATTATTTTAAAAAGATATTGTAAAACTTATGATTTCTCATTACTAGAATTGCATAAATTATACTTTTAAATAATACTGATTTAAAATGAAGAATTTCAACCCTGTATCAATTCTAGTTCTGTTTATTAACATTGATTTTGAAGGTTGGAGTTATTTATGCATAGCAGCCATCAAGGACACAAAAACGGCCAACACATAGATTAATTTTGCATCTCTTCTTCTAGTTAAATTACATTTGCTAATAATAAGTCAAAACATGTCTCCCAAAAAATACAAATGAAAAAATAAACTCCATTTGCAAAATCAACATTTATGAAGGTTTTCGAAATAAAATTTGCTAAGGAAGGCTCACAAAAGGCTTCTATTTCTGTACAAAGAGCCTCGTTATCTCTGAAAGTTGACACGTCTTTGCACCTGTTGAATGATGACATGTCATTTAAGGGGGTCATACTTTTTGCCTATAAGCACTGGAGGAGTTTGTCAATTTAATGATTTCTTACTTAGTTTCTTAGGATTATCATGGGTTGTATACACATTTTGATGACATCAAATCTATCATCTTCACTAGTAACCCCCCCACACACATGTGTGGCACTTCAGGAAACTCTACAGAACTCTGCCACTAATGTCTCATTGTGTGGGTTAAAAAGTTATGGAATAATTTGTAGTGATGAATGTGCAACACAAGGAAGTTTGTACATAAACATCTAATAATTTTCCAATCACACATTCCAGCCACTTAATATTATTCTTAAGGTTTTAATTGTAAGATTTCCAAAAACTTGTTTAACTACACTTTGTTGTTTCTATATGCGACCACATGATGTCATCCACCAAGAGAAACAAGATGCATTAGTTGATCAGCTGCATATTCCTTCTGTTACTTGTGACTCGAATTTTCATAACATTTCATGCGGAAGTGATACCACTTCTTGTGGGCACCAGACAGAACCGTTTAATTCTGATAACTGTCAGTCGACTGAATACCAGCAAGAAGCGCTGATGTTCTTGGTGATACCTAGATAAATGTTTCACGCTCCAACTCTTACAATCCTATAGTTTTAAAGAAAAAAATAAATAAATAAATAAAAAATAAAAACCTCATTTATATTTACCATTAACAAACTTTGCCTTATAACTGTCATTTTAAGATGTTGGAATTAAAGCAGTTGTGGCAACAGACAAATAATAACAATCCTAAACGAGATAGAATCAGCTATTAAATGCTTTGGTATTTGATAAGCATTCAGAATATTTATCAAACTTGATTTATTTGTAAAAGATCTGGATGCATTATCAAATCTTTGAAACAAAGCTATAGTGATTCTGCTCCTAAAGCCTGGTGAAGATCCTTTGTATATCCACTGAGTCATTAGATGATAGTTCTAACAAGATCAGACAATTTTGTTTTTCATTATTTGTATTGCTGTTAAATTTATCAATAGGAAATGATTTACACAATAGCGTCATTTGGCTCTCATCATCTTTCAGTCAGGAGATAGAAGTGAGCAACAACGTTTAACTACTAACATAATTTAACTAATTAACTAATGTTTAACTACTAACATAAGAAGAGCAGATTAGATATTATTTTTGCAATTGAGAGTTGTTAATGGTCAAAATTTTAATGATGTGATTCATAATCATATAATAATTTTATGCAGATTGAGGCTAAATATTTTATTCATAACAGTAGAATTCTCCATCTTTTATCACTATCTATTCATATACATTGTTGGTTGATGACTAACAAATATCTTGTTGGGGCCAAACATATGACATCCTTAAACATTTTATAATAAACAAGCTGCATGAAAACAAGTACACAAAGAAAGCAAATGTGCACTTTCAAGCAAGAAGTCTGATGTTATTGATATATAAATACTATATTCAATAACTTATAAGTAATATTATTATATAATAACTTATAGTAATAATAACTTATAGTAATAATTCATTCAATAACTATTATTCAATAACTTATAGTAATAATATTTAAAACTATATCTAGAAATAGATGATACTCTTTTAGTGTTTATTGATGAGTAATGTGATTAGATAGCTCATGGAATTCGTAACTGACTATATTAGGTGTAAATAAAAAAAGTTATGTTTAATCTCTGGATTATGTTTCTCTTCAATAAACAACAAATATTACATAGTGCCAGAAGTTAAAATCAAATTTAAAAAAATAATTTTAAAAAATTTCTAAGAAAAAAAATTTAAACCATTAAGCTTCACACAGCTGGCTAAAAATACTGTAGGTAGTATTGGGTGTAAATTTCTCCACTCAGAAAGTCACATTTTATCAGAAGAAATGGAAATTTTAAACAATCAAAAGAATTTAATTTCAGCATCAGAAATGAAGCTAAAAATTAGAAACATTGGCATTAGAAATTTACATAAATATGTCGAGGGATATTCTTTAGAAAAATATGAAGCTATCCTTATATATGTACGAGTATGATATCCCCCCAAAAGATTTTTCACAAAATCTAGCATCCATTTTTTTGATTATAGTGTTACCAATTTCAGTTTTTGGTGCTTTTTGGACTTGTTTGTAACCAGATTTGATTTTTCTCATGTTTTACATTATTTTTATGTCATATATAGGGTTCTTTTCAGTGGGTTTATATTTGAAATTCAATTCAAAACTTAAGTTATACATTCCAATTTGAAGTCATTTGACCATTGTTCACTGTTGTGTTTTGTTGTCGGCAACGTCCAAACATCGCAAACTGCTTTCCTTCCCAATTTTTTTGTTTATATTTATTATCTTTTTCTTATATATTTTTTTCATAATGCCTGCTGTACAAAGTATTGTTCAGGAATTGTAGGAGATAATTTTGAGAAAAATCAAAGCAAATAATGATGGATACTTAAGTTTTACAAGTTCCAGAACAACTACTGAAAACTTGGAAATTGTGAACAGAACTTTTTGTTTCATTTAATGTAGGATACACACTTGTTACTTAATTTTTTGATAAAGCTTGGATTATTAAAATGTGTGGATCACAGAAAATGTGGAAGGGAGATGAAGTTGAAGCCTAAGAAAGTTATTCCAATGGTTTTTCTTTGGCTTGTACAAAAAATATTAGGAGGAATATGGCTCTCTCATTCCAAAATAAAATTCTTTGAGGTTTTGTTCATCAGCTATGAAATTTTAGGGTGGACTAAAACAGAACAAATGATTGAGGAGTATTCTTTTGTAAACTGGAGGCAATTTATTAATGATATGGTTTTAGTTTATATCAAACTTTCATCCGAAAAAAGGGGAAAGCAGCAGAAACAGAAAGAGTAAAAATTTAGCAAATGCTAGATTACCATAAGGGACATAGGGTTGAGGGTGAGAGGGTGTTTGAAGAGTTAAGAGAACTTCAGAGAGGATTCTTTTAGTTGCTGTACAAGATAGAACATGGGAAACTTTACTGGGGATTATTAAGGAGTGGGTTTCTGCCAGGCACTTCCGACTGTTGGAAGAGCTACGATCCTCTTACTCAGGAGGGTTTCCTTCATTTAAAAGTCAATCATAAGTTGACTTTTGTTGTTCCCAAAACTGGGTGTCACATGAAAACAAGTGAATGTATTTGGAGGCATATAAAAGCATCACTATCTGCATAGAATCAGGACATATCTTAAATTCTACCTAACAATGTACTTTTCATAAAGCTTGCATAGCAGCAAATTTTGATTGTTTTAATAATTTCATTGAATTTGTTTTGGGAATTAATTCCAAGGAGTACTAAATTTCAGAAAATCTGTAAATATTTTATAAAATTCTTTTGATAAGTAATTTTTCTACTATATACATTCATGTTAATATATATATATATATATTACATTATCAATGTAACATATATACTTCTTAATTAAATTGTATTTTTCAAATCAATGACGCGAAATATATTGAATCCTATTAGAAATCAGACAATAGAAAAAAAATTTTTGCATACTTTTTGCAATATTTGATGGGTTTTTTTTATATATATAATTTATTTATCTTTGGTTGAAATAGTTGTAGTTTAAATTTTGTCACCATTTTATTTTATTATAGAAACATCTTACAAAATAAGTTCCACTTAAATGTGAAACTAACATGGATGGATTGGAGACAAACGAACAAAATGGCGAATTATATATCACTCCAGAACTACTTGCAACTTGTATTTAAATTTAACATGGTTTATACAACAGATGCTTCAAACATAAAATACCACCAAGCATATTTGACATATAAGCTTGACGTCACATAAAGTAAATCCCTTATTGTTTCTTACTTACATTTTGACCTGTTGTTTTGGTGAAAAAACAAACTCAGCATAATAGAATTTTATTTTTTTCCAGTAATAGGTTTTAGATTTTTAAGCTATTATGTGATTTAAAATTTTATAAAATGCATATTTTTGGAACTTTGGGAAAAGTTTTATTCTAAAAACATGCATTTAACTTGGCAACAAAACAGTCGTAATGGTTTTCCATAAGGGAGGGATATCCTACAAGTCCCTTATAAATTTTGAGAACTCTATAGCATACCCCATCAAAATGTTGTGTTTAATGATACAAGCTTTTCTTTATCCTGCTCATGGCAAGAAGGTAAAAGTTTGGATACATATTTGACACTGCTGTAAACTCTAGTTCCATCAGGTGAATTTGCAGATTCTTCTCTACGAGAATAAATGTTGAGTGAACTTAATCTAACTCTAAAAAGCCGCAGAATTTATTTGAGCTGTAATAGTTAACTATCAAGAAACAAGTAAAAACCTTGGCTGACATAGATTCTGTGAGTTCAAACCGACATTGGAAAAATAACAAGATATTAGTGATAATTTATTGCGGTAGATGTCATGCCTATGATAGTTAAATTATGCTATAAGCAAGGCTCATTTTGCTTATATGTGCAAATCCAACAATAGAAGAAAAAAGGCCTATAAAAATATTACTATAAATGAAGTAAATAAAGACCATGAAAATTCACTTCGTTTATATATTGATTCTGTGGAAAATGAAGAAACAAATGAAAATCGTGACATAAAACCATTTATGTTTGTAATCAAGGAATAAATTTTACACTCAATACAGGAGTGCAAGTCAATACTTTGCCTTTATATGTTTATAATAAGTGTAAACTATGTAGAATGTGTCATTTAGTTCCTACTAATACAGTGTTAATAACATACGGTAATCATAAACTGAAACCTGAGGGGCAAGTAATCTTGAGTTAGAGCAAATAAATGACATTCTGTGAAATTACTATTTATTATAGTAGACGTCTCATTGAAGCCAATTTTTAGGCTTAGATGCATGTAAAAAGAAATTTGGGGGGTTCAACATACCAATAAAATAAAAATTTATAATAAACAATATATTTTGAGAAAATATTATGAATGTTTTGTGCAGGGTTAGGTCACTTTCCTGGTGAACCTTATTTCATAGTTTTACAGGAAAATGTGGAACATGTAATCACACCTCCTCAGACATACCATTAGCATTATATTAAGAATTAAAATTTACATAATCAGACCTTGAGGAAAAAGAAATAATTACGCGGACAAATAAATCAACAGACGAAGTGAGTAGTCTTGTGATAGTAGAGAAACCAAATGGTAAATTAAAGCCCTAAAAATTTAAATGCAGCAATTAAATGAGAACAACACATTATTCCTTGTTTAGATTATATAATTAGTAGGTTAGAAGATAAACAATATTTTTCAGTGATAGAGGTTTTTGGCAAATCTCATTAGATGAAAAATTTTGAATTGTGTACTTTTAGTTCTTCTTTTGAAAGATGTAAGTTCAATTGTCTACCTTTTGGAATCGTTTATCCACCTGGTGCTTTTCAAAACTGCAACGAAATGCTTTTTGGGAATATAAAAGGGGCTGAAACATATTTGGGTGATGTAATTATTGCTGGGACTAATGAAGAAGAGCATGATGAAATATTAATTGAGGTAATGAACAGGCCAAAATTAAATAATGTAAAATTTAATTCAGATAAATTTCAGTTTAGAGTAAATGAGGTTGAATATATGGGATTAGTAATTTCTAGAGAGGGTATCAAAGCTGACTCAAATCATTTAAGGGCTGTTAAGGAATCAACTCAACCTAAAAATAAATATGATATTAGAAGATTCTAGGGTATGGGCAAAAACTTTGAAAGAAAATTTACCACAGTAACAATAACAACAGCTCCTTTGAGAGAATTATCAAAAAATGGTGTTGATTTTCATAAATCATTTACAGATATTAAAGCACTTTTTAAGGTCAATGTCTGTTTTAAAAAGATTTAATAATGAAAAAGAAACTGTTCTATAACATGACAGTTCTAAAGATGGAATACATATTTGCTAATGCAGGATAATTATCCTATCTCTTTTGCTTCTAGAAGTCTCACTGAAAATGGAAAGAAGTATATTCAGATTGCGAAGAAAATTTAGCCATTAACTTTGCATTTGAAAAATTCCACAATTTATTATACAGTTGTAAGGTCCTCATTCAAATAGATCATTAGCAATTGTTTAAAAGCCAATTAACAAAATTTCAACTTGATTGCAGAAAATGTTTTTAAAAGGGCTAAAATATGATTACACTGTTACATATTTACCTGGTACTCAGATGTATTTAGCAGATACATTATCTAAAGCATACATTAAAGATAAGTTAAGTGATGACCCAGAAATATTAAATATGGTTCATTCATGAAAACAGTTAAAGAAAGCATTACAAAATGATGTAGAGCTTAAAACTATTTTAACATATAATGAGGAAAGATGCCCAAATAAAAAAAAATACTTTAAACCCATAGAAATTATTATAAATTGCAAAATGATGTGTTTATAATCGATGAATAACTATTTATATACAATAAATTAATAGTTCCTGTATCATTATGTAAAGAAATATTAAATTTAATACATGAATCTCCCTTTGGTATAGAAAATGTAGAAGTAGGTTAAGAGAAATATTTTAATGCTATGGTCTTAACAAAGACATTGAAAATATAGTTGAAACTGTGGTATTTATGAGAAATTTAGGAAAGCTCAGTCTAAAGAACCATTAATGGCTCATGATGCACCAAGCAGACCATATCAGAAATTTGGTATTGACATGCTTTACAGAAATAATAATTATTTGGTGGTAATTGAAAAATAATTACTCAGAATGGATTAAAGTGGAAAAAGTGAATACTAAAACAGTGGAAAGTATGATAAAATCCATAGAAATAATATTTGATTTCGTCAGATTTGGTGTACCAGAAATTAATGATAATTGTCAGATTTGGTGTACCAGAAATAATTGCATATGATAATAATCCATTTAATAGTTTTGAGTATAAGAAACTTCTAAAAAAATGGGATGTAGAATGTCATTTTATTAGTTCACATCATTCACATTGTGAAAGCTGCTGGAATTATATTAGCAATTTTTTAAAAAGGTTATGAGGATAAAAAGGACTTAGAATATTGAAATACACTTATTTCCGAGTTAGGTTTATCTCCAGCACATTTGATGTTTAACCCGAGATAAAGGGTAAAATTAACCATTAGTAACAAATTGCTAAATGAGGAGATATTTTGAGAGGTACCAAAATTATTTAAGCAACATCATTTAAAACAAAAGTCTTATTTTGATAAAAACACTAAAATATTTAAGTCTTTAAAAGTAGGTAATAATTTACACATGTGGAGTTTTAATAAAATGTGAGAACAAGCAACTGTAATTTCTGTTAATAAAAACACAAGGTTTTATAATATGCAAGCCTCAAAGTCCTGATGAGAAAAAAAGTCCTGGTGAGAATACAGATAACAATACAGTAACTCAAAAAACCATTCCCCTGTTAAGAATTCATCAAATGCAATAATTCTCATTATAATATTCATTATCAAACTAGATCTGGGTGTATTGTCAAATTCTTCTGTACATAAAAGATTATGATAGATTTCAAAGCTAAAAGGACATATGTGATGTAATGAATACATAAATATTGTATATTCAATAACCTATAATTATTTAAACTATATCTGGCTATAGTTGGTACTCATTGTTAAAGAGTTTATGATAAGTATTGTGAATAGACAGCTTATGGAATTCATAACAGACTATTGTAGTCGTAAATAATAAAGTTATGTTTAATCTTCTGATTATTTTTCTTTAATAAGCAACAAACATTATCAAAAGACTAACATACATAATAGTCCAGTGATATTATATTTATCGATAAAACAAAAGTCCTAGTGGTCAAAGAGGTAAAATTTCTTGGTGTGAGATTTGGCTCCAATTTAACCTTTTTATGCAAATCTTACATCTGTGATAAAGGTGAGAGCGATTTTTTATCATCCTCAAGCAGCTTTCAAATACATTTTGAGATAATAATCACACCTCACTTCTTTCAGTCTACCAATCATTAATTTTTGTCTAAGGATGTGTTGTGTAGACTATGCATACTTCATCAGTCTGGTTTGAGGATATGCTCTGGCGCATTTTGCATATCACCCATCCAGAATTAGTGGCCTGTCTCTATAACTACTGTAAAATCATCTCTGCCCCATATCAACAATTATGTTCCATGATACTAACTCCTGCATTCAAGAGATTATATAATGGTCACTCACATAGTATCCCACCTTATCTTATTCATGGCAAATCTCACCAATGGTTTTTTGACTATGTGATATTCAGATTAAGCCAATTGATCATTTTGCTCATCTACTTCTTTATGAACAAAGACAATAATTAAACCCTTTCTTTATAATAAAAACCTAACACATCAGCTGCCTTCCAACAGATCTTTTTAGCTCATCGCTATCAGTATGCTTCCTAGGCAACAGGGTGGTTCAAAAATTGCAGAACATGTCGGCTGTCTTGTTATTATTAGTAATACTACTCTTAGCCACAGCCATTCTGTGTGCTCTTTAGAATTAGAATACTGTTATGAATACACTAATGGAGCTCCTAAGCTTTCATCTTAACCACTACAGCCATCAGCACCAATTTCTGATGTGAGAAAAGACAAGAACAAGTTTGATTTCCCTTTGTTAAAAATTACAGAAAATGTAAGATCAGAAAAAAGCTGATTAGCATTACAATACACTTCATTCCATTAACAGCATTACTGTTATGGAGTGCTGGTGTTAAGTTGACATCATAACATACACAAACATTTATCTTAAAGTGATTTAAATCCATGGTGAGAAAGAAGTGTGTGATGAACCTGTGTTTGTATTTCATATTTTTTAATTCCATGTAATAATTTTAACAATAAACATTTCATCGTTTTACATACTAAATTTTTCACAATCCAATTTTTTTTGTGAACTGCATTACAGCAATTTATTTGCTTTCTTAAAATTGATAGAGTAAACTTCAATTTTAAATTACATGGATTTATTTTAAATACATATAGATGCATTTAACTTTTATACATATATTTATTTATATTTTTTAATTACTAAATATTTCTGAAATTTTTATTTAACTTTTAATTTCAGTGCCTGGTTTAAAAATAAATAAAAATTAATTAACATAAAAAACTCATATCATTTTAACTCAGCTTAGCACAGTTTGCTCTATTTTAGACCTAGCATAATAAAGCACAACCAACCAATCCAAGCCTTTATCCAGTGAAAACCTAGTGTGGAAAAGCAACATTTGTATCTCAGTCATTGAAAGTGAATGAATCCAAGATCTTTTGCCAGGAGAAAAAGGATGTTTTTCTACTATTACACCATGTGAGCCCTGAAGAAGAAACTTTCATAACAATGTAAACACCTACAATTTTATCATGCAGCCTACAATTTTAGATAGTATAGAGAAGCTCTGAAACAGCTCTGAAAAATAACAAATGGAATAAGCAAAAATAATGCTGAATACAATTCCTTGCTTTACAATTCTATGAAATTTCCAGGAACTGTACGATAATGAATAACATTCAACGGTTAAAAGAATTAAATTTAAAGCAGCTGGTAATTATTAGTTTTAAGATAATATCTTTGCAACATAAACTCAAACTGATAACTTTTTTGTGAATCTTTGATTGAAAAATATAAAAATGCAAAACAGAATACACAGTTTCATCATTTCAGAAGTTTCCCCCTGGTGAATGCTCTACTACTAACATTTTTTTGATTAAATTTAATTATTTAAATTATATAAATGTAAATTTTTTATGAATAATTGCAGAAGAAAGGATATTTTAAAAAACTTTAATTAAATTCCAAAAATATTTTTAAAATTTCAAAAAAAAAAAAAAAAAGTACAAATTTTATTAGTAAATTTGGAGAATCTAAAGTTTCTATCAATCATATGACTTTATATTTATAAACATATTAACCATTGGCAATAGTGACTAAATTAGAAAAAATTCAGAAAAGATTACAAAATATACTACCTCTCAGACATTTCATCTGTTCTTTGCCTTCTGCAAAAATAAACAATTAATTATGAAATTTAAGATATTGAAATATGTACTTAAAATGAATTTATTAAATAAAAAATTTTAAAAATTTATTCTTTGCAAAAAAAATTTTAATATTCCAACAGGTTTAAATGCTATTTAACAACTAATTTCTTTTTTTACAATTTAATATATTGCTGGCTCCCAAAAAGTAAAGCAAGGAAATACAAGAGCAAAATTTATTTGGCAGATAACTCATTACACTAAGATCAAAAGATAGAAATTACAACTTTATTATTATTATGACAAAAGCAGTTGTTAGTGAGGCTGCTATTAATATATAATCACTACCATATTTCTTGGCTTAGACTGAAACCAGTTTGTATCCTAGGGGTATAACTATCAATTCAACTTTCAAATATTGCCAGAGCTGATATGATACCACAGTTGGTGGTATATCACTGTAGAGATGTTGTGCAAGCATGTACCATGTTTTAAAATGGCGACAGTTCAAGAGAACAAGCTTGTCAATGAAGCAATTCAAAAATAGAATTAAGACTTCTTGAATATTGCATTCTAAGTGTGGTCATGCATTACCTTGTCATGCATTGTGAGAATACAGCTAACATACAAGTGCTGAAGCTATGAGAGAAACACAAACTCATCAGATTGCTCATCAGAGAGGTAAAGCTGGTTGTTTTGCATACTCACAATGCAAATTAAAGTGATGTGGAAGTGAATTCCAATATCAACCCCACCCATAACGCTGAGTACAAAATCATTGTGCTGATTCATGATACAACACTTCAGAAGTTTCTCACTAGCGGGTTTCCAGATTAAAATACGAACATTCTATAGACAATATTGTTTACTTTTTACTTTTAACACTGTTTTGCACTACGAAAAACTTTTAAACGCGGTTCAGATGAAAGCAAATCAGACGATACAATGTAAATGAAAATTCTCTTTAATTATGAACTTCTAATGAATTTAGGACTCATTTGAAAGATTTTCCATTTTATTTACAAGTAACAGCTTTTTAGGAAAATATTAACACATACACTGCAATTGTGAAAAGCAATACTTTTTCAAAAAATAAAATAAAACAATGTTTTTCCATTTTTTCCAAAAAAGACTGCAAGGGAAATAAGAGAGGGAATAAGATGTTCTACATATTCATTCCTCACGGTAATCCGGTCTATAGGATAATTATAAAAAGGAAAATAATCACAAACTATTTCTTGAAAGAGAGAAGAGTATAGGTACCCTAATTATTTATAAATATGAAATGAAGCATAATTTTGTTTTATGTTAGCAGACATCATGACTGAATTTTCCTTACACATTAGTTTCCTTACAGCTGTTTCCAGCTCAATCCCAGATAAAACTATTAATATGAACAAATAGACCGAAGATTTTATTTATTTGAAGTTTATTTGTACAGATAATTGATGATTTTTTTCTACAAGATTCATCAGAGCGCGATTAACCTCTTAAAATGTAGTTGGTGAAGAATAATTGTTTTTAATTCAGCTGGAAGTCCACAAATGATAATCCTGAAAGGTTAAAAAATTTCATGTTATAGCTCTGTGTTTGACATTTCGTTTTCATTATACCTTTGCATTTTCATGCAATCTTAATGTACTCTGAAATACATGGTTATTTCCCTTTATTTTTCGCAATATGTGTAACTGTTTGCTCTCTTCATACACTCATTTTAAATTACTTAAAAACAATAAAATATTTTAAATGTTTTCAGCAAAGCAACAAAATTTAAATAACATGGTTTATTTATGTTTATTGTATCATAAATAAAAAATAATTTCAAAAATATTTCTTTATGATTTAATTAAAAAAATTTGGTCACATAAATTTTAGAAAATTTTTATCTGCCGCTTAAAATTTCTAGGAATTTCTTCATAAAAATTTATAAGTAATAAAGAAAACAGAAATTCAGTATTAAAAATTTTCACAGAAATACATTTTTAGATGGATAGATTTTTATGAGCATATTTTTTAAATACATAAAATGTATAAATAAGTAACTTACTTCCTTGAAACAGTGGTCTGCTGGAAAAAAGATAAAAACCACAATTAGTACAATATTCCTAACAAGAATATATTTTATCTAAAACTGAACAATAAATGTTTTAAACTTACTCTTCTTGAGTACAATTCAGCATTTCTACTTCTTGTCAGAAGCATGCTGCGATCATTAGATGCAGAAAGCTGAAAAAGCAATGTTACTCCATAAAATTTAATTCACAAGACATTATTTAATATTCAAGACAATACATATTCATACAATAGACTATTTTCTTCAGTTATATAACAACGGATTTCTTCACTTGAATACATTTAGTTTAAATATCATATAATGGAAACTCTTGAAAGATTTTTACATAAACTTCCATATTTATATTACAGCCAATTTTATTTATAACTTTTTGTAAGACAGTAATTTTCAATAAATAAAAACAATTGATAAAAATAACATGTTTCCTTTGAAAACTCCATGAACTAAAGATAAAATTTTATTTTGTGACAAATAACAGATTTAATATTTATTTTAAACTTTGATTTATTAGTAATTGAGTATTTAATTTGATTGTTGAATTTATTCATTTATATATATTAAAAAAAACTAATTTAAATTGATTCAGATGTGTAGATCAATTTAACATAAAAATACAGCAATATTTTAAATTAACAGTCAAATGTTTAACTTAAAAACAATTTTTACTTGAAAAAAATTGTTCTTGAAGCACCAACAAAAGTTCCTTTTTTGAAATAAAATAGATTTTCCTTCTTATTCTTAATAAAAATCACCCAGACTTGTTATCGAGCAGAAAATTTAAAAAAGTCATCTGTTTATTTCTAAAAACTTTAATTTTACTTTTGGAATCAAAAGGATGCTTATGTTTTTTCAAAGTTTTAAAAAAACAATTGAACAGTTTGTTTCTCATGTTTCACTGAGAAAACAAAAATTGCATAGATGAATTCAGATAGCATTTGGTTAATTAACAACCAGTGAAAATACTGTTTTAAATGGGGAAAAACAAAACAATGTTTGATCAATGAATGTAAAATACTTTTGATTGGTAACCTTGATCATAATAAGTGGTTCTTGTACAATAGCATCAGTAAAGTTATGTTTTATAAGATAAAAAAGAGAAAAGCTTTTTAAAGGTAGAGCAAGCTAAAAAGTCAGCTTTTTATCATTTTTCTCAGATATCACTCTCCTTATGATTCTTTTTATAAGTAGACACATAATTTAAAATTTTTTATTTAAATTTTTATAGTTGAAAAAGTTAAAATTATTTTTAATAGAAATAAATATTTTACTTTTAAAACACTGTCTTTTGAAAATAATTTTCTATTGCTCCTTTTGTAATATGCCAGGTGCAAATTGCCAGTAAGATCACTCTCCCAATCCAAATTGGTTTAAACTTTAACCCGTGGAAATACCCCTATTTCAACATGTTTGGATTGGTATCAGCCCCTTTAAATAAGATTAGACACTTGTCTTTAACCACTGAGAGCATCATTTGCTGTAGAGATTTAGTCAACACAATCATGACTGCCAGCAAAGTAGCTTCAACTATGTTCATTAAAGTATCCGGTGGGTTTTTGTATCTTAAGACTAGAACTTCATATTTAAATGGTCAACAGCCAGTAGCTTTGCTCAGTTTTTGTTTTACACAGTTGTATAGCTATCACACCTCATGAGTTGGTGAAGGTTATTACTGCAATTACTTGCAGATCACTTTTAGTAAGTTTACATGATATTTTAAGAGTGCAATAATACTTTTGATTTCATCCTGTCACCATTGTGTGGTGAATATTCTAGCTTGCTCAGCAAGGTTTCCAGACATTTTATCAATTAAATGTATCTCAGATTTTCTAAGTAGCCAGGTTAGGAAACTCTAGAATTTATAAATGAGTAATGATTGATAAATGCCTATTAGAATGCACACCAAGGTGATAAAAAATTTTTATTACTTTGTATGTAATAATACTGATACAAGCAATGTTCCAACAATTTCACTACCCATTGATGTTAATATTCAATATGCCATTGTTCAATGCCCATGGGTTTCATGATCTAAAAGTTTTAATTGCTTTATTTTCAGTATATGAGCTTTCCATATGTATATTTTTTCATAAAAAAATTGTATGTGCATAAGCATTCATATTCTAAAAACAATTTCAAAAATTCATCAAAATATTTCAAGAAATTAGAAAATTGATTCATTTGGGAAAAAAATGGTGTGCAATGCTTAATCATGTTATATTTTCAATATTTTTTTATGCTTAACATCCAAATGTAACTTCAAAAATACTTAATCATTTTCTGGCTCTTTAAATTTTGTGCTATCATGTTTTGCTCAAACGATTCATTGAGGATATAAAACATAATTGCAAACTCTTACAATCTCCCAAGATTATAATGGGAATCAAACCCATAATTCTTGAACTGAAGATAAATACAATGATCATTTAACTAATTCAAATGAAAAGGGCCTTACAGACATTGGCACCTCTCATCTTTTTGAAAATCTTTTCATGAGTTAAAAGCAGGATTAAGACCACATTGAGTGTTCTTCCACTGCACCAATGGTGTCGGTGTTCTCACCTGGGAGGCTTATTGGCTCACATCTTTAAAAAGACAGGAACTAACTATTGTTGCCCACTTTTGAAGTGATTACCTCAGATCATTAAAATTTTCTGAAGGCTCCAAAATGTTTTAGCTCTATACCAACTGTTTCACTGAACAAGTTATGCCAGAACACATCCTAGAGTGCCTGGGGCTATCCAAGCAAGATTTATATGAGGATACTTTAATGGTATTAAATATTTTTGTGTTTAACATCATAATATTAAACACAAAAAAATTTAGCAGATCCATAGATCTGGTCTAGCAATGCTGACCAAAGGGGACATGCAACAACAACAAGAAAATGGTTTCTACACATGAAAATGATATCCAGAAAAGAAATTTTTCTTGCCTTACTATTTATGGATAAAGGATATTTTGTCCCCATTTGTGTGAAGAGTTTATTTATATCCTAGTATGATATTTAATGATATTCAAATTGTGTTACTACACTAATTTTCCCCGTAAATTATCATGATTTTAAGAATTCCTAGTATTTTAAGTGTGTTTAATAATATTTCAATTTATTATAATTATTTTTGGTGTTTTTGAAACAAAATGTGCTTAGTTTTTGTTATTTTGCTGATAAACTGTTAGACAGTGAAAAAGGACTTTCTGATTTCAAAAAATTTCCTTTTAATGTTATAAATAAGAGTCAAAAATTAGCATATATTATTTATTATGGAAATTGTTTCCCAATTCTTAAATGTATACAATGATTTATTTTTAAGCTTTTATATTAAATCAAAACTAGTTTTTGCAGAAAGTAATAAATGAGAAATATTAATTTATAATTTTAAAAAACAGGAGTTATAAGTCAAATGCAATCAATTGACAACTGAACAATGAAAACAATGAAAGTACATTTCTACTATAGTTTTGCACTTATCTTAAAATTATAAAAAAAAGGCTTCAAGTCATCTATGTGTTATTCTAAAATATAATATTAATAATAACATAATTTGTGAAATTAAAATGTATTTAGGTTTCAAAGTGTCTAAAGTTAATTAATATAAAATAGAAATCAAACTAATCTATAGTTAAATTAACTAATTAATAATAAATTAATCAATTAATGCAAAATAAAGCTATAAAATTTTTTCAATCTATTAATGCAAAATAAAACTTAATCATAAAAACTACAATAAAAGTTTAAGTGAATCTGATGAAAATTATAAAAGCAGGTGTAACATAACTATTATCTACATAATACATGTGATTAAACCTTAAAAATGGTATTAATTTTTTGTAAATAATTTCTTCATAAAAAAACTTATATTTCAAAAGAATCAACATACCAGCCCAGAAAGAGGGAGAAGATCTCGTTCCATAATATTTAAAATATTCTTCTCGCCTCTTCGAATCTTCCAGACCATCTGATCAAGGTATTTCTGCAGATCTTCACCACCAACAAAATCTGAGGAGAAATCAGCCCAAATGCTGATAAGTAACCGCATTTGTATGAGACTCCTTTTGCAGGGATGCTGTGAATATCCAGTATGTATGACCTATAAGATTAATAAATCCAACAAATTATTCTACCATTCTGCAACAAGGATATGTTACCACAGGAGGAAACAAAAAATATTAAAAAAAACATGATTATAAAGTAAATAATTCCTTATAAGTATTTTTAAAAGGAAGTGTAAAACATTTAAACAGAATAAAGTAAAAGCAAAGGAAATAATTTTTAATAAAATTTAAAGCCTTTTTAAAAAGAATATTAGAAACTAGTCTATTAGCAAATGGACTCAAGTAAATGCTTGTACTAAAAAAATAAACAAATATGATGGTAATTTAAAAGAAAACACAATTTAGAATAATAAAAAACATTGTAAGAGAGTGCAATACTATTCACCCTTGTTGTTGAAAACAATTTTTACAGAAAAATCCTTAAATAATTAGTTTATAGTTATATTAAGGAACTTAAAAGAAATAGGACATTTTATTAAAGTGTTAGGGCACTTCTTTCAGTAAGTATGTAGCATTAAGTTTTCTCTTATCTTCTGTGTGACTGTGGATGAGTTGGAGAAACGGCAAGTTCTGAAAATTAAAGGAGCTAATTTAAGTTCTAAAATGACATTTAGTGAAAGTGGTAAAATTGCAAGTTTTCAGCAGAACATATTCTACACATGTACAATGAAACTAAAATCATGAGGTTAAAAGAGCCAATAATATTTTTCCTCTAAAGAAATGATAACTGGGACATAAAAATCTCAAGACATTACAATCCATGAATTTTGAAAGGAAAACAGTTTAAAACTAGGAAATACAAGATTCAAACATTTCGTCACTAAGCCTTATAGCAGTAACACTTCAATCAAAAATATGGAAGTTTGTGTAGTTCTCCAGCAGATAATATGGAAGTAAATATATATGTAATATATAGTAAATATATAAGTAAGTATATATAGGAATATAATATATAAGGAAGTAAATATATAGTAAATATATATACAAAATTATAAAGTAAATGCATTTCGTCACTAAGCCTTATAGCAGTAACACTTCAATCAAAAATATGGAAGTTTGTGTAGTTCTCCAGCAGATAATGCCTGTCCATATCATAATTCACATTAAAAATGTCTTTTCAAAATGTTTTCTCAGTAAAATTTGTTAGACGTTTGGCTGATATTGTTATCTGAAGAGAATCAGTATCATTTTTCATTATCATACCGGACAATCATTAAAAGCTCCATTGCTGATGCACAAAAACCTAGTCTAGGTGAGCACATTTATATATACTCACAAGGGGAATGCAAACTCCTGATTAGCTATCTAGTATATAGGCTTAGGAGTATCTGTAAAGATTTTTTTAAAACTTGTTTTCCTATCGCCATTGTGATCACTGAACACAACTCTAACAAACTGTTGAGTTTAAATGTTGGACAGTTATTACTAAATATTAGTCGTAATGAATTGTTATTATTCTTGGTAGACCATACACTTTTTGTGTGATAGCATCTCTTATACATTGAAACTTATACTATGTACATGAGGTCAAACACTGAGGCATATCCAGAATTCCAAATTCTTCAATTTGGGAAAGCTGAGATTTTAATATAACAATAATTATTCCTCTCAGAAAAAAAGTCATTTTTGCAGTCATTTGTCCTTTAAGAATATTTAACTTGTTGTTTAGTATAATAATTGCATTGAACATGACTACTCTCCTTATACCAAGAAATAAGTTTCATAATCCTTCCGACAGACCTTTTGTACTTATCAACATCAAGTTTGATATTTTAGATATATACAATGTTTAACTTTCATATTACACATCTCTACGAATAATAAATTATTTAATTAATAATTATTTTGTATGTTTAAAAATCGTGCATACATACATATACATTGCCAAAAAAGCTTGATAACTGTCAATGTATACTGTCAAAATCATGAAATATAAAAATAGATGATAACAAATAATAAGAATATAGATACAAACAGACATTATATATTAAACAGTCATTGCCCCACAAATATATATTTTCGAAAGAAACAATGAAGAAAAGAAAGCGCACAAAAAATTCCATATATTCATCTTACTTTATTCTAAACCATCATTATCTTGATAACACTGATCATTTTCTTTTCCCTTATATTTAAATATACAGCTTAATCTTTTAGATTGGTTGTATATAAACACCTTAAAATTTGAATTTACCTTTTTATAAATTATAAATGATTTATACAAATTTATTGCAATTCTCAGTCCTTTAAATTTGTTTCTAATTGGATAAATATATTTTCATCAAATTTTGTTATATTTTGACATAAAGGAGCTAGTAATTATCGTAAATAAACTCCTGAGAAAATAGTCTTACAAATTTATTTCATTAAATAATTGCCAAAGATTGAAAGATTAAATTTAATTGTATTAAAATGCAAGCACTCAAATTACTTTATAATATTTATAATAATTATTTTATGTATATAATTCATAAACTTACTGATTATTGTGCAGCAGAATATTCTAATAATTTCTTGCAAATAAAATTTTGCATATCTTAAATACTAGATTTAACAATATATAGATTCTTGTATTTGTGTATGCACAGTAATTTGAAAGCATTCATGTAACTGAAAATTATTATTATAATCTCATTTTATCACAATAATATTTGATTAAAAACATGAATCACAATCACATGCGTAATTCTTCATAATGCAACTAAAATAATTTTATGTAAAACCTATGTCATATGCAACTATTTGAGATCTACTACAATAAAGAAAACACATTCTAATTAATAAGAAAATATTTCCTTGAAATAGTAGATATTTCTTTACTAAATATTTTTTTAGTATGTAACCATTAATAATACTAATTCATATTAAAACTTAAATATAAATTTAAAAAATGCTAAAATTTATCTAGAAAGTTTAATAGAAAACTGATGCCAAATATTTTTTAAAGGATATTTATCAAAGAATATTTAAAGTAATCATACTGCCCCTTTGTATAATTATGCATTCATGTATTTAAGTGTTCATAAATGTAAGTAGGTATTCATGTATTTACATAAGCATATTTGCATTCACATATGTTTGAATGGAGGCATTTAAATATACGTGTATACAAAACATGCATGTCTTATATGTATGCATAACAATAAGTATGAATGAATACATTCATAAATATTACTCACAGCTTCATACAACTGTTCTGTTTCTTCTGAACAGCATCCTGTAAACAAAACTCTATTTAGTAAATAATGTCAAATATTACCATAAACAGAAAAGAACATCTATAGGAATGACTGAATACTTAAATAAAAAAAATGTAGTCAAATAATGAACTGTTGTGCAATACTAGAAAATATAACACTAGTGAAACATTTAGAATTGAAAAGTGTGTTATCAAGAATTAAATACAGAAAAAGTTGTTCAAAAATTTATGAATAGCTCTTAGCAGTTACATTTTGCATTGTTGTGATTAATTTTTCATATGCATTATTTCCATATGCTACTTTTTATTTATGAATTTTTAATTAAATATTAATGCATAAAAATAATAAACTTCAATGTATTGCAAAAATCTGAAAATATTTTTAGTCTTAATGCACACAACATGTAACAAATATTTAAGGAAATAAAATACTTATGGAAATTCATTGCATTTAAAAACATTAAATGCAATGAATTTTCATAAATATTATATTGGAGCATGCAAGAATTTGACAGGATAAAAGTTTTATGTTTTTAAAAAATTAAATACTTTGTAAAAACCTAAAATTAGAAGTTTTTAAATTAATTTGGAAGTTATAGGCAAATTTTATTTAATTGTAATATAGAACCATTATTTGAGAAAATATATATAGAGACAAAAAATTAAACTTTTATAAAGTATTCAATAATTCCTAAATTGACATATCATAATGCTTATTGTGAACTCTACACACATAGCATACACAAATTATTCCAAATACCTAGCAGTGTTTTGCTTATTTTCATGTTTTTGTTTATTTTGCTTATTAACAGCTATATAAAAGTAATTCAAATTTAAGCTAAATAACAAAGTATTTAAATTAGATGAGATCTTATTTTAATTCCTTGTTAATAGATCCTTTTAACTGGGAAAAGGATAAAAGTTTACAGTTGGTACAGATTTTTTTTTCTTTTTTTGTAACAATGAAAGAGATTTTAAAACTTCAAACAGATTACTCACAAAATGAAACATATCAAAGATGAAAATAAGAGAAAGATTATATATTGTTTTGGATGGAATAGAAATGTTAACATAGTCCGAAAAGTATTTTAAACGCAATAAAACATTTTTTTATTTTAAATTAAAAACCTAGATTCCAAAATATCCAACTTCTTTCACTGAAATTATCATTTCTCTTTTTCTTTCATTTTATAATTTAAAATTTAATTAAAAATTTCACTTAGTTGTTAGTAAACATTTTGTTTGTGAATACAACAAAATCGCAGAATATTTCACATTACACTCAACTTCCATATTGTGAAAAGTGATACAAGTTTAATAACAACACTGATGAAAGGGCACAAATGATTTAACAATTAGGTTATTCTAAAAATTTTGTCGCAATTGAAATCATGGTTCTTAGAAAAGAGCAGAGAAATACAAAATTTTAAACAAAAATTTTAACTTCCATATATATATATGAATTTTTTTAAAATAAGAATTTAATAAGTATGAAGTTTTCTCTGAATACTAAATTCTTGTTTGGACTAAATGGTCAATCTTAACCAGTGTTTGATAATATGGTACTATTTTAATTCCTGTGGCAAACAGACAAATCATGAAAATCTCCCCCCCCCCCAAAAAATGGCAACCATAAGCATTCTAGTTTGACACTGTATTCTAGACAGCCTAACAATTTAAAGCATGTGTATGTGTGGCTGAAGGCATTTAACAACTATAGTGTTCCCTTACCACTTCGCAATTCATGTTTTGAATTTCAGTGCTTCACGGTTTTTTCTAAAATATTCATAAAAAAATATAAATACAACCATGTCAGCAGACACATTGCAGAATGTAACATTTTTTTATGTTGATGCATGTGAAAAAAGAGGAAACAGACACCTGCAAAAGTTGCTTCAATAAAGAAGCAATAAGTGTGGTAATGCTCAATGTTTATTTTTTCCAATGCAAGCAAAATATAAGAAAAAACCATTTCATTTAATTAACTAAAGGAAATTGCCTTAAAAATATGGAATCATGAACACAATTCAAAATGGAAATCTTTTACTTCAAATTTGAATGAGAATACAAAATGAATTGCAACATATAACTAGAAAGAAATTTTGTAAAGTGGTATCTTTGAGAATAATTTTGAAATATATGCTGTTATTCATAAAAAAAAAACTATAGAATCATAAAACTAAAGAGAAATTTACAAATATTTTATTATTCAATAATAATTATATAAAATTTGTTATTTTGCATTTATTAATGTTTGTAGAATAATTTTTATAAGAGGCTCATAATATAAAATGTTATTGAGACATTTTAATTGCTGATTGTGTTGTTGCAAAATATTAGTTTATGTTAAACATATATTCAAAACAAAGTATAACAGCAAACCATCAGCTTAAAACAAAAACATTTTATTCCCATTTTGAGCACATTTTTACAAATATTTCAAAACTAAGTAAAATTACATTTTTTTTATTGAAATCGAGCATAAATTTGTGTAAATTTTTTTGCCTGATTATGTGTAATAAATTTTCTACTTAAAAAATTTTAATTTTAAATGATTTCGTAAATTTGATTTTTCTAATTATTTGATTTAGTAATTTTATTTCATACATAAATAATTTTTCATAATTGTGAGATACAAAAAAATGACAAAATTATTAAATATGATATTTATGTAAAAATTTAATAAAGAAATCTACAGCAACTATTTTTAACTTCACATTTAAAAGTTTAAATACCAATGCTGAAAGCAATTGTTAAACTATGTATTAATACATTTTATTCAAAGAGAAGACATGTATAAATATCAAATTTTATTACATGTATATTCATTTAAATGATCATAACTGAAATAAATATATAATGCCATTTATAAAATTTCAACATGAAAAATTTTATTAATACTAATATACGAAGAGATTTTAATTTCATGTATATTCTCCTCAAGATAGTTTGTTTTTTTACCGTAAACAATCACAATTTATTTTATTGTGAACATTACAATAATGTATAGTAATGTTTACCATATTGTTTTGGAAATCATAGATAATTATCAAATTTAAGACCCTTGCTGACTTGAAAGTGATAATTTTTTTACCCATATCAAATCTGAATCTTACAAATATATTTTTTAATTACTTGCTAACAAAAATACTACTTTTTACATTTTAAATTACCTAGAAAAATTATCTAATATATATCTTAGTAAACAGATACCTTAAAATAACTGAAATTTAGCCATTATTGCTAAAAATTAGGTCCTCATTCTCATACATTGAAAAGACAAAAAAAATTCTTTATTTTGACTCCAATCATTCAAACCAAACTATTTATTACATTTTTGAGTCATATGCAGGCTAAAGATAAAGTAAAATCATAAATATTTTTAACCATATATTTTCATATTAATTCCCTTGAAATTGTCTCATTTTATAGAAATATTTTGCATTTACAGAGTTAAATTATAATACTTACGGTCAACACGAAGTGGTAAGGTTGGTAAAGCCATTTTTCTAACCATTTTGGAGGTCTATAAAATAAAAATATTAAATGAGCATAAAATAAATCTTTGTAAGGAAGGATTTCTACATAATGTTCACTCAATATTTAACATACAGTTAATGAATTATAAACTTAACATACAATTTCATTAAAATAATAACAAAAATCTACTACTAGTGCTACAGTATTTTGAGGAGTCTAGAAATCTAGAGTACAGCAGAACTCCAATTATCCAAATCAATATGTACAGTGCTGTAATTTAATGTCATTTCTAGCTGAACTATTGATCTGAACTGAACTATTAGCCAAACTAATATGAAAAAATGTGGTAAGCTATGTTTCACTGTGTTTTGAGACAGCTAAGTAGCGGATCTGCTAGATAGTGGAAACTTTCTAAAGGTTACACTCTAGCTGATGTTCTATCTACTTCAAAGAAATTTCAAAATCGCCAAATGATTCACTAGCTGATGATCCTCTGTCTACTTGGACATTTAAAATTATCTTCTTGTTCAACATTTACAAATTTACGCACTCATTTGCAATTTGAAATTTTGAGACTGACTCATATATGATACATTTTCTATATCTTCACCACTAGCTACTGAACATCCAGGAATTTTCAAAAGAATGATTTTGAATTTCCTAAGTGACACATTTTTCTAATCTTCTCCTTTGTTTTACCTTACCTTTTCTTGAGTTTTTTTCTTCTCATCATTTTCCTTCTCTTTTTCAGTCTAATTCTGAAGGCAAATTAGATAATGAGCGATTAGGGTAGATGAAGTTCAGATTATTGTAGATCTACTGTACTGATAAATCATTTTGTATAGAACTCTACTATATAGAAGCTTACTTAATAAAAATATTAAGTATAAATTTTACATAAAAAATATTTTATGTCTCTATACAAATGGTGGCATCTATACCAGAAAATAAAAAGAAGACAAGTAACAAATTTTGCATCTGTTATTTTTAAGTGATATTTAAAAACTATTCTTGTTATCACAAAGGTTAATTTCAAAAACAATGAGGCAGCAATGAATTTATTAGGAGAAGTATGTTAATCAAATCAAAGCAATTACAATTTTTATTGGAATTTAGTCTTCTGGCAGTTAAATAAACAAAAAAATCATTGCCAAAACATTTTTAAAAAGGAAACATCTATTTAGAAAGTTTTTATAATCAAAGATACTCCAATTCACTAGTGATATAAATGTATACATTTTTTTCAGCACACTTTTAATGATTTAAAAATTTGATTGCACAAAAAAATAAACATTAACATACCTATAATACACCGTGTAAAATAGTTTACGATACTAATTTTGAATGTAAAATAAAATACAATATGTACTACAAAAAACAATGTTTATTACATTACTCACAATTAAAAAAAGCATATATAGCAATTTTTACTATGTATACAGTTTTTTAAATTTGGTACCACACATTAAGAATTTGGCAGAACACAAAAGTGACATGCCACAATGATTGAGAAACATTGTTATTGATTTAAGATACTTTTTTGGTGATCAACCTCTAGGAGTATTTCCATCTTTTAGCATTATAAGGTGCATCGTAATCCTGAAAGTGGGTTAGTTTTTGTAATTTAAAAGCGGGTGTCCAGACATGACCTAATACCCCTAGATGTACCATTTTACTAAGGAAATTGAAAAATCATGACTTATTTTTCCATTCGATAATGGGAATTTCTCCTTGTGAGTTTCCATTAGGGATAGTAACTTCACAAATGGAAATTGAATAAATGAATTTTCAAAAGAAATTCACACTAAACTGTGTGATAAATTGTATTGAAAATATTTCTATCTTATTTATCTAATGATATATTTTCTCAGATTAGACACCCTTGTTAGTAAACTTACAGTAAATCTGCTCTAGTAATTTGTTAATAATTGGTAAATTAAAATTGGTATATAATAAAACCAAAAATATCAGGAACAAAATAATTTACCTATTTTAGGTCAAGCACAGAAATATTATAAAGTGTGGTATAATTTATCTGTTTTTAATATGTTTCAATTACATTAAAAAAAATACAAAGAGTTTTATGCATGAAAAATTATATTTTACTTAAAAAATAAAGTGTGCAAAGATGACCAAATGAATAAACAAATCATTTAAATTCACAATAGTATCATAGTCAAATATTCTATACTATTTATGGAAATTGTCAAATTTTTTTGGGTGCAAATGAATTTGGCATTTGAAACACAAATAAGACATCTGGTGTTTGCACATTTTGCTTCCCTATGGTTTTTTTTTTTTTTTTTCCACATTAAGCTATGTATGATTTTCTTTTATTCCATCAGTCTGTATACCTTTCATTAGAGCTTTTGATCAAGGAGCTCCTACTTTAACATGTATAATCTGTAATGTATTTCTCATCACATGAACTGCTCTTGCATTTAAATTTTGATAGGCGATTGCTGGGCAAACTAACCATGCAGCTTCCATGAATTTATATTAAAGATATCAATTAAAATAAAGCAAGCATAATTTGGATTAAAGAAATAATGATGAAAGTCACAATTTGCAATAAAACTCTGAAATCTTGAATAAAAAGCATATTTCTATTTATGCCTGTTTTTCATGCATTTAAGCAATGAGGAAGTAGCACGCTATTAAATTTAAATTCAAATATTTAAATTTATACCAGAAAAATAAATTAGTTAAATATGTCTCTCACTGTAAATAAAAAATATTGAACTGGTGTTTTTTGTAGTCTTAATTTGGAACTGTATCTCTTATATAATTCAACAATGAAATCTATTAAAGTTCACCTTACCACAAATTAAAAGGAATATTTCCTTTCATTTATGTGTATCAGAAAAAAATGCAGCCCCAAAAAATCAGGTTTCAACTTAGTGAAATTTTACAGTTAAAGTAGCTTCTTAAATAACTGAAGTCATTAAAAATAAATCAAAATTATTTTCATAGTAGGATACTTGAATCAATGATTTAATACTGAAAATATTTGAAATTTATTTTCATATACTGATAAGATTAATTTTCTTACTTTAAAAAATTTATTTTATCTACCTTTAATTTAAAAAAGTAAAATTAGGAGATTAATACATACAGAGTATAAAAATTTTTGTACATTATTAAATTTAAAAATAGAGATTTCTTTCAAATTGTATATTGATTCAAAAAAAAAATAACAATTTATTTGTTTTTATATAAAAAATAATCTCAACCAACATAGTAATTTTAAATTTAGAGTACTGGTCAAAAAAATTGTTGGCAAAATTGATACAGTTAAATATTCAAGAGGTTTTCACTAGCTTTAATTATCACCTATAATTCAAGGTATTCATTATAAAAAGATAAAACATTCTTACCTCATCATTTTACTTGGAGAATTTTTTCTCATCTTAGAGGTAAGAGTTTTATTCATATTTTTAACAAGTATCTTTAATAACTACTTTCTTATAATTTTAAAACATTCTTCAGTTAAAGTGAGCACTTATTTTTATTATGAATTACTATAAAGCTATTGCATTATTCAGTGACATGTTTCTTTTTGTTTCAATAAATTTTAAATATCATGTATCTAGTTTTCTTATGTTTATGCTGCAATTATCTCATACACAATTTCTTTTCATTCTTCCAGAAAGATTTTTCAAGCTAAACGTTTTTTTTTATATAAATTGAAATATTTAATAAAAAATTATCAAAAAATACTTTATGTGTACGCAAGCATACAGAAAAACATTTAGTACTTCAAAAGAAACTTTCAAAGAGTACTTTCAAATGTACAAAAAGAGAATTTTTAAATATATTGTCCTAATATGAAAGTAACAGGTTACTAACAAATAATTATTTTCAAAAATGTTTAAATATTAACCAACATTAAGCATTTTAAAGTCATAAGCAAATTGTTTTTAATTCCAAATGTAAACTATCCATGTCAACAGATATTTGTATTGGTGAAATGTTGTATTAAGTAAGTAGAAACACAAAAGTTGTAGATAAAAAACTTAGTGATAATAAGTTTAATATTAAAAGTCAAGATTTATTTAAACATAAAGGTATTTGAAAGTCCAAATTATTAGGTCCAATGAAATTCATTCATTTTTAAAAAAAATTTTGCTTAAAATGAAAATAAGTGAAAATATCTGCTATTTCACAGTTAATTATTAAGTATTCAAGTTTAATTTCTTTATTTAATCTCGCTATTTATAATACCTAATATTTAATATAAAAAACACGAGCCAGGTATTATTGTTTAAAATTCAAAATATTATAATTATAACAGAAATTGAAAATTATTAAACAAAAGAAATTAAAAATTAGCAAATAATATTAAAAACATGCTAATCGAAGTTCATTTAAAATCATACAGCTACCGGCATTATAAAATACTAAATGTGAGTGCGAATTGTATTCTTAGTGTTAGTGACTTTTTAACATTTCTTATTTATCCTTGAATATTGCTCGCTAATTCTTTGTGTTTTTCTATTGTGTTTCCCCCCTTTCTTTAACTTTAACATGCTTCCTTCAGAGTAACCCTTCTCATAAGTTTGGGCTAATCCCATTTCCGCCTTCCAACAAAAGTGAGATTTGGAGCGCTAAAAAAATGGCGGACAAGGCCATTTAGTTCTATCGGAATCCCGTTGAATAGAATAAAAATGAATCCACAATAACAGCAAAATTATAATATTTTTATCGAACCTTAATATTAAACTAATGATATTGTAAAAAATAAAACCGGACTGTGGAAAACCAAAATCCACACCAAATTAATCAATATCAAAAAATTTAGAAACTAGTAATCTATTCAGATAAGGTACATTTAAGTATTTTTGAAAGAATGTATGCAACTGATATTGTACTTGATTGCACTAATTTATTTACATAATTTAAAATAAAAGTAAATCAAAAAGATTTCAATTTTTGCTTTCATTTCCCAAAATATTTTCTCGAACAAAAAGAAAAATAGTTATTTACTTTGAATAGGATTTTAAATGCATGCTCACATAAAGCAATTTTGCATTGTGAATTTTTTTTTTTTGACAAAAATATTAGATTATTTATGCAACATAATTTAAATGCACTAGTCGGCATTATTACGGCTTTTATTTCACTGGCATTTAAATGCGCTTCAGCAATAGGAGAACTTATTAAACACAATATTCACTCATATAATTAGACACAATATTCACTCATATAATTAGACACAATATTCACTCATATAATTATTAGACACAATATTCACTCATATAATTATTAGACACAATATTCACTCATATAATTATTAAACACAATATTCATTTTCTTAGAAAATCAATGATCTCTAATAAGTGGATCTCAATGGAACAGGAGATTGCATAATATTCCTTGAGGCTATCTTTACCGGAAAAAATTTTACGAACGTATTTCACACATGTTTAACTCGACTATAAAGTATTCTATTACTAGAAATGATAAAAAACTGTGACTGTAGTAACCAAATCTCACCAAACAGCTACAATCAATCAATAAAACAAGAAATGATAAAAACGCAAATTTAAGTTAAGTGACACTGCTGATATATATTAAAAAGCAATACTCAAATCTCTCTCCATATATTTGTATAATTTATTAAGCACAGAAATCAATTTAATTTATTCCAGAAAATTATTCTTCATTAATTGATTTTATTGAACAATTGTTTATATAACCAGAATTACTAATTGAACTGAAAAGTTTTTCTTACATTTCTACACTTTCAGGGAAACATTTTAGTTAAAATATAAATTATTTATGTTTAAAAATATTGCTTTTAAACTAATTATAAAATTTAGGTTACTTTATTTACAAATTAAATAATTGATAAAAATAAAATATAATTGTGGAAGTCACTGAAAATAATTTAATAAACAATTAAATTCTTTTAAAAAATATTGATAAATTTTTACAGATGGTCACATATTTATTTATAGGGAATTATAATACTTAAGAAAAGATAACACATTAACAATTTTTTGATAACTGCTAGCACATACATTTGTTAAAAAAAAATAATAGAAATAACATAAAGATGTTTAAGATATAAATTTTAAATGACTTGAAATTTGAAAATAATTAAATTATCATAAATTAAGATTTTCATTGGAAAACATCAAATCTTTAATGAATATTTTAAAATTTCCATTTTTTCTTTCAAGCTCAACATTATTATGAATTGACGGTATTGTTCTTCAGAGAGAGACACCACAGTTTGATAATATATTCTAATAAGAAAATAAGAATGAAATTTACTTACAAATCAAAAAGTAAAAGTTAACGAATGATACAAAAGTGGAGCACGGGGCATATAAGAAAAAATAATCGGTAAAATCTTTCTCCAAGTCTTCCAAATGATACAAAACTATCGCACAGAAATATATGAGGACAAAGAATGACAAAATTTCTCATTGCCAAGTTGAGTTCAATTGTTTCGTCTTCACAACCAACCAATCACAGAAAGGGGGCAAAGGGAAGAATTCATCTTTGAAAAGGGATGGAGGAGTGGTTGACCTTGACGACTGACATATCATACAAGTCAAGCAAATGCCACATCTACGATAATTGCTCACAAAATTAACCTTATGAATTATTTTATATATTTCAATTTATATAAAATATTGATAGTTATTTTACTGTCAATACATAAAATTTAATCGAATTACCATTTTCTTAATTTTAACTGAAACTTACTTAAGTTATTTGCTTTCTCATCCATTGGAAATTAAAAGAAATATATCATTTTTAATTCGTTTGAATGTTAAAAAAATTAAGCTTTTTTGCAGAAACAGGAATAATTAAGTTACATTTTCTTTTATATTTCAAAACAATATCTATATGCAGCCTCATTATCAAAATAAATTGCTTATTGTATTAAATATAAAAAAAACATAAAGTAAACAAAGTAAATTAATTAGAGAGTAGTTTGACTTTTTGGTGTCACTCCAGGATTTACTTCAATAACTTGTAAATGAAATGCAATAAAATCATTCTAGTGTTTAAGCATTTGCCCAACTTGACTAGTGGTCAGCGTGCCTGACTGTGGATAGGGAGGTCCTGAGTTTGAATCCCGGTTCGGACATGGATGTACTTTCTCTCTCTCTCTCTCTCTAATCCTACCTTCGTCCTTTCCGTGTATGAATGGGTTGTGAATGAATGGTTGCCTACCCCATAAACGGGTACCTATGGCATGAGTGTACTGGAGAAGTCAGACACCACACCAAAAATATGGTTCTGTGGGAAAAGTGGAGCAGTGTACTCCAAAATGCCAGCCTAGCTGGCACACGACTACAACAACAATTAAATTAGTTTATAGCAAACAAATTAAAAAATTTTCAGTATTCACATGTAATGTGGTACTGAAAAATTTTTGATAATTTTTTAAACATTGAATTGAGTCATTTTGGTTGCATTTTCATTTCCTTTATACATGTGTGCATGAATTGTTTATCATAACTTCGGTAACTTAAAATTTTAATAAAAATATATGTATAAGTAGATTATATATTGACTAGTAAAAATGTATAATATAATATGATTTATAGATATCTTAATTAGGCCACATAATTTTACTTATATTTATGTATATTACCAACAAAAACACAAGATAACGTATAGTCTATTAGATGATGTACAAAAAATATCATGCAGAAAATTGAATTATACAAAATTCTATTAAAACCATATAATATTTCAAATCCTCTTAAAAAATCTTTTTTGCTACAAAAAATTTAATAATATCCAGATAACATTTATGGTCATCTTTAATTATGATAAAGAAAAGATATTGATATCTATATTGGTTATAGTACTATTTAAGGATTCGTCGTCTTTAGAGATTGCGGGGAATTTATAAAATACTTTTATTTTCCTTTATTTGATGATGTCGAACACAAACTACTATATTATTCACTTCTAATTACTTACAAGTTTGCAATTAGCATCAAGTATGGTTACTTATGAGCAACTATGAAATTACATGTACACGCTTATTTTTTAAATATTATATAAATAGCATTTCTCAAACAAGTTTTAGGAAATTTTGTTTATTTTGATCCCAAAAAATCATGTAAATCTGATATTTGTTACATGATTTTTTTTTTCATGGTTTAATAAAATCATTATTTAAGAAAAATGCTGGCGAATCAATCTAATTTTTGTTTCTTTTCATATTCAATGAAAATATGTATTTTTTTCAACGGCGAGCACTTGGGCGACTAACACTGCCACAACATGTCCAGAAACTGCTTCTCATTGGTCGTTGCCGAGGGAGCACCTGCGAACCAAGTCACGGAGGCGAGTAGCATTACCTGCGCCATACCACCACAAACCCGTTTATAGGGTGGGCCACATTCATACATCATCACAAAAGAGAGAAACACAGAAAGATAGTTACATCCATGCCCGCACCGGGATTCGAACCCGGGACACACTACTCAGGAGTCAAGAATGATAACCACTCAGCCATCGGTCGAAAAGTATTTAAAAAAGGAAAAAACAGTGTTTCACGATACCATTATAATGTTATTGTTGACAGCGTTACATCGAATCAAATTCCGTGATGCTATCATTAATCGATCATTAAAAGCAAACTGTTGTTAGAAAATGGATGTTTATATTACTGGTTCATTGTAAAAAATCAAAAGTATTTTACTAAGTTAAAACTGTGTACAAAAATTTATCTACGGTTGTATAAAAAAATCCAGGTGAATTCCGAATGAATTAAGGCATGTTTGACACATGACAAATCAGAGCCTTCATTCGTGTCATTTATTTATTTCCAGACTGGAAAAATCAGAATTCACAACAGAATCGCCATTAATAGCAAAAGTATTTATAGTTTGATACCTTTGAACGGACTTTCACTTCTGACTAATTCAACAGCATTATCATTTATTTTAAATTATTTGCTTTTACATTTAGCCTTATGCACAATTTCGTATTTAAAATAGCTTCTTAAATATATCATTCAGACCATCAATGTTAACCAAAATTATTTTTATTGTAAATTTAAATCACAAAATGTAACTTTGATAATTTATGAGTACCTCATTCCTATACCAATTCTTCTGATACCAAAACTTGAAGACTTTAATTAACAAGTCTTCATCTGATTTCACTTTAGACAACTAAATTATGTCAAAGCATTATCAATGCAAAATGCATAGAAGCATCAAAACACAAATACACACAAAAAAAATAAATAAAAAAATAAAGAAATTTCTTCCAAAACACATGTTCAAATAAAATTATCTAATTGGATTATTTTATTAAATTAAATTAGATTTATTTAATAAAATCAGGAATTTTCAACCAAGTAATAT
Source organism: Latrodectus elegans (assembly GCA_030067965.1). NCBI lineage: Eukaryota > Metazoa > Arthropoda > Arachnida > Araneae > Theridiidae > Latrodectus > Latrodectus elegans. The sequence goes on from CM057814.1 coordinate 10,524,926, forward strand.
ACAAATGTATTATTAAAAATATTTTTTTCTCCAAAATAGATACACTATACGTTCTTCCTTCAAATTTTTCATTCATTCAGAATGTTACCAAGAATTACAGGTACTGAGATAAAAATATATTTTAACTTTTATATATTTCATAAATTTATTGAGAGAAATTTTCCCAATCGGTTTTTTATCATAGTAGCCAAAATATTCTTATTTTAATATAACCAATAAAACTATTTTTTTAAGATATTGAGATATATTTTATTATTAACATAAGAGCTATAGTTTTCATTCAAATAAATATTTATTTCTATTATTAATCATTTAGGAAGTACTATTCAGGCAATGGCAATAAGTTTTATTTATTTATTTTTTTTTTCAATAAATTTCTATCATTTAAAGATGATCCCTTTTTTATTTTACAATGCAGAATGAGAAATATGCCTATTTCCTTATAATTTTCTTGAAGGATTTTATTCAAGTTAAAAGAGATATATTTTTTATATAAACTGAATTAATAAATTAAAAAATACACTCTGCTGTACACTTAAGCATTTCAAAAGAGAAAAAAAACATAGATTTTTAACTTTTACCATTTTTCAAAAGAGAATTTTTTTTTAATATAAGGTGCTAAGACAAAAAAAGTAATTTCCCCGAATAAAAACATTTAAGCATTAAATAAATTAATTTTAAATGAATAATTTTAAGTAATTTGATATTTAATTTTCAAAACTGTAGAATAATATTTAATATTTGTACTGGCAAAAAAAAAATTATTAAATATTCAAATCGAAAGAGTACATAATAGACAGAAAATATAACTTGCTGTCATATTATATTCCATGTCGAATCTCTATATTTTCAAAATTTTAAATTTTCGTTTCCGACTAATAAATACTTGGGAAGAAATGGAATGCTAACCCTTTATTATAAAAGGATAATAAAGTTTATGTGTTTTCCTAGAATTTGGAGGTAATTAGTTCTCCACCCCTTCCATTTCGATTCCAGGAAGATAATTCCCTAAGCGGCATTCTGCAAAGCTATTTTTGAGAAATCCCTTAAGGTCAGTTTAGTGCCGTACACAAAATTTTGGACAAAGGAGACAGTTAATGGGAAACACGTTTCAGGCAGCCGCAATTTTCCTACGAGTATAATCCGACTTTAGATTACGAGGCTAAAGCAATACTTGAAATAAAAACGAAATGCCTTACTTAATTCTGATTATAGATGCACAGTAATTTCACAAAGTTTTAGTTTAATACAATTAATGTTTCTATTACGCTGCTTGATATTAAAATTTAATTTCTGATTTTTCTGGTGATATCAACACATTTAAGTGAATTTTAGGAAATAAAATTGACATGAAGATTGACACTTTTTAAGTTATTTGAATAGTTTTGGTATTTTCCCTTTTCTGCTAAAAAGACTAATCTTTTTCGCAACATCAATTATTACTTTTTTTTTTTTTAAATGAAGATTTTAAAAGTTTTGACTCATGATAATTCAAATTTAGATTGTTAAAAGTCTTGTCAATCGAATGTAATTATATATTTTTAGTAACCAATCGAACCTTTATATATTTTAATTTTTTTCTATGATGATAGTGAATATGTACTGTATCACATAATAGTTTAAGAAGGTAATCATTTAGATGTCTCTTATGTGATACAGCTTATTGATCTGACAAAATCCACGATACTAAAATTCCAGTCTCCTATTTTTATGTCGTCGAATAGAAAAAGTGAGTGAATTAGCGGTTTATTTCTCAACATAACGCAATAATTATTAAATCAAAAACAAATTTTTCCGAATAAAATTTTCATTAAAATGAAATTGAAATTTTTTTTTGTCTTAGTTACAATTTAGCGCCGGACTCTCTTGCCCCCTCCCTTCCCGCCTTCACTATACCACTGTCTACAAGTGCTTACTCTGATATTCTCCAGAAGAAATTTCTCTCACTAAAAAATGAGCAACATAAGACTCGTAATATGTTAGGAATAAAATAAAACTCTTTTGTTTTCCTATGTGATTCATTCAAGAGAAAAATAATTAGTGCTCGCGAATCTTATCATATACATGAGCAGCATTTAAACCCGAACACAAACCATTATGACGTAAGAGTACTTTCAACATATGACGCGTAGAATATATTTTTTAATTATTAATTTTATGGGAGAGTTTCAAAAAAGAACTTTCACTATTGATGAATTCTATACTATTGATTTCTATCATAATTACATATCAAAAACAATCAGAATTTTTTTTTCTAAAGAATGTGAAGAGCATTTTAAAATTTAACAAATAACTCTCTCTTTTTTTAAGACAAATTTTGAAAAGCAACTTTTATCGAATACCGAGAAACCACTTACATTTAAGGTTTTAACAGAAAATATAAACAGGATGATCTCAAATCCGAACTGACATTTAAGAGACTCTTGAATTTTATGAATCACCTGAATTTTTTATTCATAACAATTGAATGTTTGCATTAAAATAATAATGTTAAAAATTAAATAATTCTGACTAATCTTCAGAGTTTTCTCTCGAGGCAACATAAAAATTATGTTTGAATAAAATGATATGAAGTTTCCAAAAGTGAACTTTATAGGTACGATAATACATTTTATTTCTAGCGTGGCATGAAAGAAATGTAAATAAATGAGTTATAAGAAATTTATCAATGTTTACAATTAAGTTTTTAAAATAAAACACCTTGACTAATCTTGACTATTCTTTAAGTTTGATGAGCGCTTATGGTTTCATCATTTATCCTAAAATCCAGAAACTGAGATCTTGTCTTGTCCTTTAAAGACGTTTGGGATGCGTTAAATATATAATGGTCGCAATGTCTTCCAAATGAAATGATATATCTTACGCCCAGTATTAGCGCATATTCTACTGAATCCCTGCTTCAAAATCACGAAGACTCCACCCGCCTGCTATTATTTAACTGGTAAAGCCCAATTTAGGGCTAGGTACAGGGAAGCATACTGGTGTGCTACAACAACTTATCATGTTTGTTACCAAGCTAATGAAGCATTTGAATATTTGAAGTGATTTTCATAAATAATGGATATTTATGTTGCGCAGCAAAGGGAGCAAACCGGACAAAATTTCAAGATAAACATTGACTAATGTCCATGCAGAAACCAAAAACAAACGCAGAACTCTCCTTGTTCAACAGTAGTAGGAATCGAACACAGAACCTTCGATTCAGCAGAACGCAATCCTACCACTAAACTACGTTGAACATAACATAAATGACGTTCATTTGACATTTTGTTTTCTTTTTCATGGACATTTAAAAAATTTTCAGATATTATTTTATGTTCAACAGCTTTTTTTCTCAGATACTACTTTTCCATGAATTTATTATGCAAGTTATAAATATAATGGTATATTTAAAGAAAACAATTTTGAGGAGAGTTTTTTTTTTGTGTCATGCTTTCATTAACACTGAACTCCAAATATACGAACTCCGTTTACCCTAATCGCTTTTAGAATTGCAGAAAAACAAATTAGACCGAAGAAGAGATGGAAAATGAGAGAAAAGGAAAAAACACAAGAAAAGTAAAGGTAAGAGAAGGTGAGAATGAGAGAGAGAGAGAGAGAGATACGTATTGTTTGAGGGATTCAGAAACATTCTTTTGAAAATTCCTGGATGTTCAGAAGTCACTGCTGAAGATATAGGAGAATTACTTAGGAGTCAGATCCTGGCTTTGCAAAAGATGGTGTAAAGAATCCCTACTTCCCATTTAAGAATCTCAAGTGGGTCTCAATGAGTATATATTATGCCTTTATATGTGGTATGTAATGTAAAAAATAATCTTTGCTTAAATGTAAAAAATAATTAGTTTAGAAGCGTTTCTTATTTTGATGCGCCACAATGGTAAACTTATTGAAATTTTTCATGAAGAAGATCGATCCGTATATCCAACTTGAAGCAGACAAGGGAAAATATCAGTTTGTGAAACATTTGTCTGATTTGAAGCTGCTTTGAAATCAGTGGCGTAGTGAGCAAAATCGGCGCAGAGGTACGAAAAAATAGCAATACAATATAAATAGGGGAATAAAATGTATTAAGGAACAAGAGATATATAATAATATAATGATATATAATACATTATAATAAATGGAGTATATAATTGTAATAAACAATGCAAAATATAAATATTGTATCTACTGGAAAATAATCGAAAATATATGAATTTAAAGTTTCAAACAAAGCTTTTAAACAAAATTCAATTCTTATTTACAAAAAACACTTATATTAAATTCGGAAAAGTGCCATTAGAATAATCGGACTTACGTGTATTAGAATTAATTATAAAAAGATATTTTTGATTTTATATACTAATACAATTATTTTAAAAAACATAAAAATTTTTAAACATGGAATAATTCGTTACGTATCATCTGCTTCGAAATAAGCAGATGTGTAATTATTTGCAATCTAATATATACTACACTATTCACATTCTTCTTGCCTTTGCTGAGGCGAATTGATCAATTAAGTTATCAAAGTTGATCATTTCAAATTTTTCTTTTTTCTATACTTAAGATTGTTAAATCTTCTATACTTAAGATAAAAACTTAGACGGTTTTGACTCATGGTGGATCATAAATAAGTCAAAATTAATTTTATTTTGCTGAATGAACGTTCACAGAGCTTCCAATTGATGGAGAAATAGTAAAAAGTATTTGAATGGCAACTTCTTCTCTATCTTCACCGTTTGAGATAAGGCATGTTGGAATTTCTAATAGAGTTTTTGGTTTAATTTCTTTTCTAATGCTGAGTAACATCATTCAGTCCCACATTTCTCCATAGACTTCTGCTCCATGGAAATCTGTATCTACCCCAAACTTTTACATTTGTTAAACACGGTGACTTAGCGTTCCCAAGGCAGAGGTTCGATTCTCAAGCTAGGTCAATTCAACCTTTCATCATTTCAGTGGGTCCATTAACTGCAGACCAATCATCCTTGGGAGCTAAATACCGGGGATTTCGCTTTGGGCTGACTACCAAACCGGAACATATGCTTCGCACCCCAGGACCCTCGGTAAAGAAAACGGATATGGGTACTATAGGCCTTGATCCGGAAATTACAATTTTGAAGTTGGGATATTTTTATATTTATTTATCAATTAATTTTTAACTTTCAAGAAAATTGATTTTAATAACTTAACATTTCCACAACAATGTCTTAAAAATTTTAAATGTATTTTTTTCTAACTTGTTAACCAAATGAAGCAATTAAACATTTTTATTCCCTATTGTGCATTATCTTAGTTATGAAAGACTCTGCAAATAGTTGATCATTAGGTGTTGAACATATGTTATAACTTACCTAACAAATTTTCAAAAATTCTATAATATTACTAACTTTACAAACTTTAGCTATTTATTGCAAAATAATAATTGGGTAAGACATTACACCCCAAATTTAGGGTCAACTCACCTGACTTTTACAATGATATTTTTTTTAAACATTTCATTTACCACAGATTAAACAGAAAATTTTATTTTATTTTTTTATTTCAGAAAAATTTCAGAGAAAAACAGCAACTTTATAGGAAATTTCGTATTTAAAATAGAATTTTAAATTATATCATTCAGACCATTAATGTAAACCAAAATTATTTTTAATGTAAAAAATTTAAATCACAAAACGTAATATTGATAATTTATAATATTTCATTTTTATACCATAAAACCAATTTTGATTCTAAAATTAGAAGATCTTTGTTAATAAGTTTTCATCTGATTTCAATTTAGGTAACTAAATTCTGCCAAAGCATTATCAATGCAAATTTCAGATAAGCAACTAAACCCTAGGCAACAAATATAAATAGACAACAAAAATTTTTTTGCAAATTTCTTAAATCAAAAATCAAAACACACAAATTTAAGTAAAATTATGTATACTTAATATAATCAGAATTTTTCAACCAAACAATATATATTATGTTATTAAAAATTATATTTCTCTCTAAATCGGTGCACTCTTTATTGTTCTTTCAAGTTTTTCATTGATTTGAATTATTATCAAGAATTACAAGTGCTGAGATAAAAAATATATTTGAACAGTTAAACGCCTAATTTTATTTCAAAATATTTTCTCAATCAGCTATCAGAGTCGTAAAAATTTTCTTCCTATTTTTAAGGCATTTAATATAACTGTTTTTTAAACTATTAAAATATATTTTATTATTAAAATAATGGCCAATTTTTATTGAAATAAAAGTTTATTTCTATTAAGAATCATTTTGGAAGGTTTGTTCATGCAATAGCAGGATGTTTTTTTCTTTCAATAAATTTATATCATTTAAAGCGATCTTATTTTTAAAATTTTACAATGTAGAATGAGAAATATGTGCAATTTCTTTGTAAATTTCTGGAACGAATTTTTCAAGTTAAAGGATTTGTTTTCATATAAATTGAACTAATTAATGAAGAAATATATTCTGTATATTTAAGCATACAAAAAAAAAACAAAAAAAACATTTAAAAAGAAAAAGTCATTTACAAAAACAAAAAAAAGTTTATACATTTTTAACTTCTATGTGATTTGAAAAAAGAATTTTTCAATTTAAGGTGCTAATGTAAAGCCGAAAAAATTACGAATCAAATAAAAATTATTTCCCCAAACAGAAACATTTAAACATTAAATAAATTACTTTTAAAGTAATAGTTTTAACTAATAAGTAATTTATTATTTAATTTCCAAAACTCTGCAAGCATATGTTAATGAATATTTATACCAGCTAATATATGAAATTAAATATTGAAATCGAAAGAATACATAGTGGACAGAAAATACAACTTATGGCAATAATATTTTAAATCTCTAAGCTCCAGAATTTCAAAAGTTTACATTTTTGTTTCCAATGAAGCTATGTTTGGGAACAAACGAAATACTATAACCGTGTGAACAATAAAAAGGAAAGGAAGTTCGTTTTCCTAGAATTTGGAGGTAATTAATTATCGATCCCCACCATTTCGATTCCAGGAAGACAATTCCCTACGTGGCATACTGTATTGCTATATTATGAAAAATTTTCCCCCTTTCTTTGAAGGTCAGCCTGGTGCCGAACACCATGGAGGGAGGTTCCTTCCTCTCTGCTGGACAAAATATTTTGGACAAAGGGGACCGCTAATAAGAAACACGTTTCAGCGGGATTTTCTCACGAGTATAAAGCAACACTAGGCTAAAAGGCTACAATACAGCCTCAGATAAAAATACAAGCATTTTTTTTTATTTTGGGACAATGGATAATATAATTTCCCTAAGGGTCAATAACAATTGAATTCAATCCTTCTATATCGCTTCTTCATAACTAAAATAAATTTGATTTTTCCGATGCTATTGCACATTTAAATTCTTACTAGTTTTCATTAATAATATATTTCAGTTATATATTTATATATCTATATATATATATATATATATATGAAATTTTCTTTTTCTGCGAATAATTTTTTATTACGTTTTTATAGTCAAAATAAAATTAATTTTTTTCACATTTTTCATCATAAAAGGAAATCAAAAATATTAGTGAAATACCGCTTGTTGAATAAAAAGATTTAATATCTTATAAGAAATTAAAAATAGCACGTCAAATATAATATTTCAAAGCGTACGTCAAATAATAATAATTAAAAAAAATAATAATACGTCAAATAATATTTCAAATAAATTTGAAATTTCGACAAAAAAATTTTAATCTTTTAATAATCATAACACCCAGAAGGGACCAGAGGAAATAATATTCATTGAACGTTTTTTTTTTTATTTTCAGTAAAGCAAACTTATTTCTTTTGTTAGTATTATTATAAGATTTTTTTTTTTTTTTTTTTTTTTTTTTATTTTTTTTAGAAATATAACTTGACTTAGATAACCTGTACATCAATTAGGACTCATAAAGGGCACTGAGAATCTTGGCGTATTCACAAAATTAATTAGGTGTGTTTCATGAGCTTACTCTTCTGTAATCTCCCTACGTTAATAGAACCAAAAGTAATATAACATTACTACAAATAATTTGGCAAATATCTTTATACTAAAATAAAAACCTTTCATATGCATTAAAATGGAACTGACCAATCTAATATTTCAGAAATTTCATAAAAAAAAGAAACTAAGATATTTTCGTTATTTACACATTTACAAGATTAGTAGTACAAAACAATAGTATCACAAACTTTGAGCAAAGTATGAAACTTAAAAAAGGAAAGGATTAAATTAATGAAAATTAAAATAAATAATAATCTAATTGATTAAGAAATAAAAATCGAAAGCATGGTTAAATATAATATTTTTTAAAGGGAACTAAGTTATGCAAAATTATTGAAATATAAGAGTAAAAGTTTCGTTTATGGCAAACTCCTGCAGCTCTTCTTCATATATTTTTCAAAAAATTCTTATTTCCAAATTTGATTCTTTCCTTAAAATTTTTTTATTTTTCCGTGGTCATGACACAATAGATATGAAATGCAAAGTTTATTTCACGGAATAAAACAAATGTTATAATAAAACTAAGATAGAAATTTTCTGAAAAATTTTGTTTATCTATGAAATGATTTGGCGCCCCTCTTCAAGCTGCGCACGGGGCATTATAGCCCCCCCTGCCCCTCCCCCTTCCCATTACTACGCCTCTGTTTGAAATGGATGGAGAGTCATTTTGAATATGATCACATGCAAATTCTCATTGTCAAGCGCATGCGCGACTTACTGTATTTATGTACATCACTTTTAAGTACCTAAACAAATAAAAATGTTGCCTTTTTTAATTCAATTCTTTTTCTTTAAAAATGTAGTCTTTTTTCCTTCCATTTTCAACTTACAATAATAAATTAAAATGAACCCTTTTTTCGAAATCCACATAACGAATATCCGAATGTGACCAGTTCCAATTGATTTGAATAATTTAAGTTCTACTGTACTTTGCTTTGTTAAGAATTTCTGCATTTTAGAATTTCATTTATTATGATTCATGCTTTATTTATAATCTCTTCATGGTAACTATTTGATTTGTTATCAATTACTTATCATGGTTTTTCCAAAAAATTATCATTTTTCCACGGCATAATTTCTTGATTTGTCATCAGTTTTTACACGGGATAAACCTCATCTGGGAGTTTATAAATTCCCTCTTCAGATTTTTTTCATTTTCCCAAGAAATATTTTTCATCTCAGCTATCTTCAGAGTTTTAAAATTGATTAAAAAAAATACTCGAAAACCAAACTGTGAATTTGTTACAAAAGAGTAATAATACTATAAAAAATAAATATAAATAAAAAAAATAAAAAAAAACAAATTCTGCTAAAATTCCTACACTTAAAGTGTTATGGAAAATCTCTCGAGAGAAAACAGCGCCTTTGATGAGGATTGCTATAAAAAATGCAGGAGAAATGAAAAACTGCGCGGATCATCTCTCAAGAAATCCGAAAAGGAACATTTAAAATAAAATTTTCTGCCTATTTTAAAGATTATTAGTATATTTAATAGAATTCGCTTCAGTCACACATTTGAACACTATATTTTTATATACTCCTGTTTTGTTAAAAGTAAATTTGCAACAATTAAACATGCAAATATATTTCAATTCAGAATACAATTGTTTTAAAACAATGGATATGCATTTGTATTTGCTAATTTTTTATATTTCTAATTATTTTCGAGATTTAAGGATAAGTGGCTTTTATTTACATTGTATAAAAAGTTATTCAAAATGAAATAAAATTACAAAAAATAAACAATTTAAAATTTAATCATAAAATTTTTGCGAATTTTTATAATGATATTACCGTTTCGATTATAAGAAATTTCTCATTTAAAATAATGGTTTTGATGAATTTATATTCTTAGCCAATGGCGAAGTGAGCATAATTGGTGCCCCCTTAAAAATATAGTAATACAATATATAAATGTAGGTATAAAAAATGTATTATAAGTATAATAAGAGTATACTACAATATAACTATATATAATGCATTATATAATAAATAAAGTGCACTTGTAATAAGAATACACAATATAAATAATAACAGAATATTGTACCTACTATAAAGTAATCGAAAATATATTAATTTAAAGTCTCAGGCTAAACTTTATGTTTAAGCAAAATTCAATTCTAATTTTAAAAAAACACTTATTTGGGATTAGGAAAAGTGTCAACAGAATAATCAGGCTTATGTGATTTAGGATTAATTAAAAAGATATTATTTATTTTATACACTAATACAATTATTTCAAGAAACATAAAATGTTTTTAAACATGAAACAATTCGTTACATATTATATATATAAATAGATGTAATTATTTGTAATCTAATATAATACCTTATGCATATTTTTCTTGCTTTTGCTAAAGCGAATTGATCAATTACTTCCTCAAAATTGAACATTTGAAATGTTTCTTTTTCTACACTTAAAAATGATAAATTGCTTAGATGGGTTTGACTCATGGTGAATCGTAAATACGTCAAAATTAATTTTAATTTGCTGAATGAACGTTCACAGCTTGCAGTGGATGTAGAAATAGTTAAAAGTATTTGAATGGCAATTTCTTCTTCTCTTTATCTTCACTGTATAAGATTAGGCAGCTTAGAATTTCTAACGAAGTTTTAAGGTTAATCTCTTTTCTAATGCAGAGTAACATCTTTCAATCACAAATTTCTCTATAGAGCTTTAATGCATGGAAATCAGTATAAAAACAACCCAAACTTTTACATTTGTTAAGCAGGGTGACAGAGAGCTTCCTCGGGACGGGTCTTCAACCTTTCATTCTTTCAGTGAGTCAATAAACTGATTACCAATCATGCTTGGGAACTAAACACAGGGAATTTCGCTTTGGGCTGAAAATTTCCCATATTGAAAATTTCTTGAATCAAAAATTGAAATTAATTTCTTTCAAAACACACATAAGTTCAAATAAAATAATGCATATTTTATAAAATCAGAAATTTTATGCCAAACAATAAATATTATATTATTAAAAATAATTTTTTCCCCACTTTCTTTCAAGTTTTAGAGTAAAACTTGAAAGAATAACAACTGATATGTTGTTATTCTTTCAAGTTTTACTCTGATTCAAATTATTAACAAGAACTACAAGTGCAGAGAAAAAATATATTTTAACTGTTATATCGCCTGATTTCATTTAAAGAAATTTTTTCAATTGGTTACCATAATAGTGAAAATCTTATTTTTAAGAAATCTTATGAAACTGTTTTCTTAAGCTATTGAAATATTATTTTTTGTATATTTCATTATTAAAATAAGGGCTATAATTTTTTAATTGAAATTAAATTTTATTTCTACTAAAAATCAATTTGGAAATACTGTTCATGCCAAGACATTTTTTTTCTTTCAATAAATTTATATCAATTAAAGGCCATCTTAATTTTTAAAATTTTATTATGTAGAATGTGAAATACGTACTATTTCTTTATTAATTTCTTTAACGAGTTTTTCAAGTTTATAGGTTTGTTTTTATATAAATTGAACTCATTAATTAAGAAATATATTCTGTATATTTAAGCATATAAAAAAAACTTTTAAAAAAGAGAAATATATTTGATAGATTTTTAACTTCTAATATTTGAAAAAAGAATTTTTCAATATAAGGGGCTATAATGTAAAGTGAACAAAATAACGAAGCAAATAAAAATTATTCTATCGAATAAAACATTTAAATATTAAATAAATTAATTTTAAATGAATTGTTTTAACTAATAATTAATTTAATGTCTCATTTTCAAACCCATGCAAACGCATGCTAGTAAATACTTATACCTGCAAAAATATGAAATAGATATTGAAATCGAAAGAATACATAGTAGACAGAAAATACAAGTTAAGGCAATAAAATTTTAAATGTCAAAATTCCAGATTTTCAAAAGTTTACATTTTTCTTTCCGATGAAGCGATGTTTTGGAAGAAACGAAATACTAACCGTGTGAACAATACAAAAGAAGGAAAGTTTATGTGTTTCCTAGAATGTGGAGGTAATTAGTTCCCGATCTCCTCCATTTCTATTCCAGGAAGACAATTCCCTACGCGGTATGCTGTAGTGCTATTTTATGAAAAATTCCCCCTTTTCTTAGAAGGCAGGTCTGGGGTCGGACACAATATTTTGGACAAAGGGAACCGCTAATATGAAACACGTTTCAGCAGGAATTTTCTCACGAGTGTAACGCGACACTACACTGAATGGCTACAATAAAGCCTGCGATCAAAATTATAAGGGTTTTATTTTTATTTTTAGATAATGAATTTTTCACCAAGTCTGAATAACAGCTGAAATTGATCTTTGTATATCGTTTCTTGATTACTTACGTAAAATCTGATTTTTTTTTTCTTTTTTTTTGTTACTATTAACACATATAAATTCTTACAAGTTTACATGAATAAAATTTCAGCATGAAAGTAATCGCAATAAAGAAAATTTCTACATGAAATTTTCTTTATTGCGATTACTTTTTTTTTTACGTCAAAATACGTTTAAATTTTCGATTTTTTTTTATCATAAATAGAAATTTAAAAAATATTACCAAAATACTGCTTGTTCAATAAAATGATTTAATTTCATATGAGAAATTGAAAATAACGCATCAAATAACATTTCAAAACACGAAAATTTCGACAAAAAGCTTTCCGTTTTGAATTTTTGAGTGATTATTGCATCCAAAGGGATCCAGTAGAAATAATATTTATTGAGCATGTTTTTTATTATTTTGAATAAAACAAAGTTGTTTTCTTTGTTAATATTATTATCACTTTTTAGTATATAACTTGACTTAAATGCTTTGAGTCCTGTAAAACAATTAGGACTCATAAAGGACACTGTGAATCTTGGTGTATTCACAAAATTAAATAGGTGTCTTTCATGAGTTTACTCCTCTGTAATCTCCGTGAGTCAATAGATTCAAAAATTACCATATAACATTACCACAAATAATTTGGTATAAATAACTTTATACTAAAATGAAAACCTATAGGCATAAAAATAGAACTGTCCAATCTAATATTCCCGAAATTTTATATGAAAAAAATTAATATATATTTTCGTTATTTGCAAATTAACAAGATTTGTAGTACAAAACAATAGTATCAAAAACTTAGAGCAAAGTATGAAACTTAAAGGATTAAAAGAATTAAAACCGATAATCTAACTGATTAAGAGACGAAAATCGGAAGCATGGTCAAAAGAACACAATTTTTAAAAGAAACTAAACCATGCAAAATTGTGCTAATAATAAGGAAATATAAGACTTCTGTTTGCGGCATTTCCCCATTTTTCATCAACAGCCTCGGCTTTTCACCAACTTTTTTTTTTTGACACAATAATTATTGATCGTATTATAATATTAAAAATTTATTTAAATTAAAATTTAAAAAAAATAAAAATTTGTTTCTCCGAATAAAATTGATGTTATGATGAAAATAAGATTGAAACTTTCTGAAAAATTGTCTTTATCTTTGAAATGAGTAGGCGCCTCAGGCGTGATAGCCTCTCTTGCCTCCCCCCCCCCGTCGCCCCTGATTCGTTTTTATAAGAAAATTATAAGAAAGAGTAATAAATAAAATAAGTTGAAATATTTTCTTGAACGAGAGAAAAAGAAATATTGCATTAAGAAAAATCTCTTACGCATGCATTCTGATAACTATGCAAGGAGGAAGAGGCCTCTTTTCTTAGCCCATGATTCGTTTTTATAAGAAAATTATAAAAAAGAGTAATAAATAAAATAAGTTGAAATATTTTCTTAAACGAGAGAAAAAGAAATATTGCATTAAAAAAAAATCTCCTACGCATGCATTCCGATAACTATGCAAGGAGGAAGAGGTAGAACATCTATTTCCACTTGCTCAACAATACCTGAAATCGAACTCGCAACCTACCATTCCAAAGAGCGGGTCGCAATGCTCATATTTTCCATATCATTTTGAAACCACGTAGAGGACAGCGTAGGGTATTTTAAGGACGGCCGACTGAATTGCATTCATAGAGGATTTTTCATAGATAGAGGGCTGAATTCACTTGTCCCAACCCAGAAAATTTCCGAGCATTCACCTGGAAGATGTGCTTGCAGAAAAGCGATGTCTACCATTTCCCAACAGTAGTTGAGATCGATCAGGGGACTTTTCTGCCCGGAGGGAACTGATTGACCACTGGCCAACGGTCGGCCAAGCACTATTTATTGGAATTGTTTGAATTTGATTATGTTTCACGAAAGCTACACATTGACAGCAACAATCTAAATTAAATCCTGAGATTGTCTAGTTGATGGATGAATACCGATAAATGGGCCAGACAAGTTAATTATATCTTCATTCTCATATATTTTCAATCAATAAGGACAGAAACTGAATGAATCAAAAGTAGAAACGTTATCTACTTTTGATTCATTCAGATTCGAATTCAGTTAGGCATTATTCACAAGCGATATGCCATTAATAATTAAATTTCACCCAAGGGCTATTGCTACCCATGAATGAAATTTACCTTCTGATTACTGTTACAACAGCTAGATGTAATTTATGCATCTTTATTACACTAAAATGCTATAATTATACATTGTGTAATTACATCACATTCTCACACCTTATTTAAAAAAAACATTGATGAGTTATTAAAATAAAAATTAAAGAAAAAGGAAATTAAAAGAAATTTTTTAATATAAGTTAAATATATTACCAAATCTCTTCAGTTTGAATCTAAAACTACTCTTTTTCTGCTTTGGCAGACTACTTAGGCATTGCACAAAATAGTAATGATGTAGGTTTGATTTGTTTGTCGCTAAAAAACATCAGATAATTAGACCAGGGACTCTGATTTAAAGCTGATTCCGAGCCACTTCAAGCATCCCTAATTTATGGGGGATACGAACCATTGAACAAAAGGGCAGAACGCTAAATATTCATCTGCCACCTTGTTTAACCATTTTGTTTTTCTTTGTCACTCAATGATAATTTTATTTACTTGAAAGCTAATTAGACTTGGTCCTAAAGTTTAAAGTAGAATTATAATCCCTATACTTATTCAAATCCAATCCGGGATTCGAACCCACGAACTGTTAAAACAAACGTCCAGAGTGATAATTATGTGGCTGCCAATTTGTCTGGCAGGACTAGAGAGGGAGGAAAAAAGCTTACATTACAAAAACTGAGCCACAAACACTTTAATTTTTATTTTTTGACTCGTTTACTGATATTTGTTATCGATTCTAAAACTTCTATAAAATTTGGAGGTTAAAAAGAGGTTTCAAAAATTACAAACACAAAATATGATCTTCGATTCAAAAATGATGAATATTCTTCAAAATACTATGACCTCTAAGTTAGTTGCGGTTACGGTTTTTAAGTTTCCAAACCAATCGAGTGATTGGTTTTGAGGCGATTGGTTATTCTAGAAATGAACGAAAATAAAATCCCATCTCAATGTACTTTTCGCTCTATGCATCGTCTCAAAATGCTGAGTGTCGTCTCCGCATAGAGTCTTATTATTCTGGTGGAAACGAAATAAATTTACAATGCGGAATATTCATAACAGGAAAATTTATACAACATAGTCAAAAATTATCACACGTTTTTCGTTTGTCCCTGGAATTTTTCGTGGGTTTAAATTGAGAATCGCTGCCCGGAATGGAATCAAATTGCATAAGAATGTCCATCCATGGCAACTGAAAAATGAAAACTGTTTCACTTCCAAATTTTAATTATAGCATTTGTAATTAATTTAAATGGTAATGAACGCTGAATGATTCTTCAGTAAAGTTGCTTATGACAAAATATAATTAATTTAAATAACATAACATTCCTTTTCGGATTCTCTTCACTTTAAGATAAAGAGCCCCATGTGGTTTTCTTCTTCTTTAAAAGTTATCTCATCTAGAATAACATAAAACAATATATATCTATATATATAACCAAATTACAAGCAATTTAGTATCATCTACATTAATTATGTATAATTTTATTATATTAATAATTATAGATCTCTCTAGATATATATAATAAATAAAAATGTTTTGAAGTTTTATTTATTTATTTTTTGTATAATATTTAAGCAAACGCTATGAGACAAGATTAGATATTGACACACTCTATTGCTAATATCTTTCACTTTTTTTCAAAAGTTCCAAGCATGCGAAAGTTTCTACAAATAATTACTTAAAGGACTTAAAAGTGAATGCATAGATGTATATTTTCTTATAATTAAAGGTGTTACCTTATCCAACAACGTTGAGTAAAATTTTTCATTCATCCTCATTTAATTCAAGAAATCTTTATCTTCCGACTGTATTTCTGTAATCAAATTTTGATGGAAAAGAGTTTCACGCTGGAGCAGCCAATTTTTTCCCCATTTCTTTCTTTCTTTTTTATTTATTATTATTTTTTTTATTTCTTGCTTTCTTTTTACCATTATCACAGCCTATAATACTTCTGTGCTTAATTTACTCATGTTACTTAACTTGCTACGATAATATTTAATGGCAGACGTTACAAGCAGACAAATGAATACAACAATAAAAACTAAAAAGACACATAAATACGTCAAATCATAAAAGTGACTGAAAAACTCTTTTAAATAATTGAAATTTTTGGCGATTTTCGATTTCCATTTACAAGGCACACATTTTAAGACAAAAGTAATAAATATTGAAAAATGGCACCCTTAAAAATGTGTGCTTAGTTACTTTAAAAGATCCAAGCAGAAAAATCCCATTATATGTGGCGGGCTTTAGCCAAAAGAAAGAACTGACACACTTCCTGCGCTTAATTGCTTTAAGGCATGCTTGAAATATACGTCCTCCTTCGGGGGAATTGTTGACAATGTTATCGTTGGGTCGTTTCATTCCTTATTTTTACGATGAGAACTCTCGACTCCAATCCCTTTCCCAGGCTTCCCTAAAATCTGTTGATTTTTCAAAAAAAAAAAAAAAAAAAGTATGTTTATTATTGTGCACCTGCTGTGCTCCACCAAGGCCGACGTTAGTGGCAACTTATCTCTGAAATCAAGAAAAAAAGATCGTTTTCTTTAGGACCCTTACCCCTGCATAGAGAAGCGCCACGGTACCGATCCCAAAACCTACTAGTAGAACTTCAGTTTTCAAACAAAGATATAAATTATTGCCCACCTGCAGCAATCTTCCCTCCTCTGACTTCTTGGGTGTAATTGCCTTACTGCATAACTTAGAGCAATCTTTTATCGAGGAGGGACAGTCTTGATTACTAGCTGTCCATCTGTTACTTACTGTGGTATTGGAATTACAATATTATACATCTTGGTGAAATGTTAGGAATGAGCTGAAAAAGAGAGATCAAGACTGTTTTATGCTGAAACCTCAGCATCGGGAAGATGAGTCATAGCTGAGAATAAATATCTTTGTTCTCTGTAGTCCCTTTTACCGAAAAATTAATAAATAAAAAATGCGAACCGTCCTTGACGAGTTCACTGAGAGTTGAGTGTTTTGACGGCTGTTTGGAAACTCTTTGTGATATCGAAAAGGAGGAATGCTTGGCGGTTGAGCAAAGCACTTGCTAGGCCCAATGGTGAATAAGAAGAAATCTTTTACACCCTTTAGGTATTTTTAAGCTTCTTAAGGGTGGCACGTGTTCAAATGAAATTTCGCATTCATTTCCATAAATAAATAGACCACGTGAAAGCAGTGTTAGCAAATAAAAGAGATTTTCCAAGTCATCAGACTATCTAATTCAATAAAATTTATTCTAGTGTCAAATTAAATCTACGAGAAGTTTATCCATGACTTTGCCTTCATTGTAACAAGGTAATGGAAATTTTAATGTATTAAATAAATTCGTGAATTAAATTCAATATTTTAAATACATTTATGCGTTCTTTATAAACGATAAGTTTAATATAAGAGTACTTAAGCTTATATATATATATATAATTATTATTATTATTATTCCTATATTTTATTTTAAATCATTTTTTAATAAAAGAGATTCATACTAAAATAAGAAAAATTGTCAATGTACATTCAGGAAATCAAAATTTAATAAACAAAATTAAATAGTAATTTGAAAGAATAAATTCTTTTTAATGTGTTTTAAACTAATTTTATCTTTTGTTCTTTTTTTATTTTTCTAAGAAATGCAGTAACGTAACAACAAATAAAACGCAGTGCATCATTGGCATACTTTATTTTATTATGCATGCTAAATTAATTTTACCATTCCTTAATGTAATTATGCATAACTTTGATAATGCAAAAGAAACAGCCGAGGCATTTTAATATAATAACTATAAATTGGATTTCGGTATATTTACGTATCGGAAGATTGGTAAACTATAAAATTCCTATGATGTTCTCATGATTGATTTCTATCTCATCAGATGGACAACCGAATGATGAGTGTTATGCCAACACCCTCTAAAGACAAGGCCTGCGCACCGCTATGATGAGTCATTCACTTGAGGCCGGTTGTTTCGTCTCCTTTATGGCGATCTAAATAACCCACTTTTTACTATGTATTACGACAACTGTTCAATTAATTGAATCACGCCACAGGGAATCTGATAAATCTGTGCTGGATAATTGCTTGGAAAATTTTAACTTTTGCGTTAAATGATCTAAGATAAATTATTGTAATAAATAAAATAAAAATTTAACAGAATTTTTTCCAAAATCATTTTTTCCATAATCATTCCAAATCATCATTATTTATCATGTTTGAAATATATATTCCTGCTATATTTTTTTCCTAATTCAAAATAAATTTATTATGATTTCACATATCACAATGATTGTACATTTTAAAGTTTTTCATAATGATCATTTAATTAATTATAATTTGTATGATTTAATCTGATAATATCAACATTACTTATTGTATTAGTATTGAATATACAGGCATATATTAAATCACTGATATCAAAAATAAAAAATAAAAATTTAATTAAATTTGTGGCCAAATAAAAAGATTCATATTTTTCATTATATAAATAACTGGAGTAAATGAAACATTTACTTTTATTGCATTATTCATTTTTTTATTAAATATCACATAAAAATAGCAAAATTTATAACTTGCTCAGATAAAAATAGAGTACAGACAACAACACACAATACGCTTAAAATAACTTTATTAAACACTTCAATTCCACGTTAAAATATATCATAAATTAGTATCAAAATGTAATTAATTTGTTTTGATATACAAAATAATTTCTTGAAATAAGCAAAATGTAAATAACGATTTAAGTTTAGGAACATCAGTTTAATAATTATATTTACCTACAGAAAACTCTTCTCTGAAATTTACATTATTTTCCTAATGTTTGTAATTTTATTTTTTAATTTTGAATTAAGGAGTTTTTATTTATTAAATCATCATTAATTTTTTACAATAATATTTGAGTAAAATGCTAGTTAAAATTGAATATTTTTTACCAAATCATCGCTGTCATGTTTGCAACATTCTGAAGTTAAATTAGTTACAGCTAATCTAAGATTTTTTAATGTTACATTGCTTGCGATAAATCTATGATTGTTACACTTCAAAAAATCGTTTTCATATTCAGAAGATAATAGTTTGAAAATAACAGTATAAATTAAACTAATTTAGACGATTTCATCACAAGGATATTTTAAACCATCCCTATCTATATTTTTAATTAAAAGATAGTTTTCACATTCATCGTCAATTTCGCTTATTAAATAAACACAGCACATTTCACATTTAATTTTTTTTCAAGATAGAATAAACGCAATAGCCTGCTATGTGTATTAAAATAGTTAACAAATGAGAATTTTTTTTTTAAATCATTTGAGTTTATTTTGAAATTAATCATTGATTTTATAGGGTCGGAATATCAAGAGATTTAGATTTTCATCACAACATCATCATTTAAATTAATTTCAACATTTCAATGAACAGCAGAATTTAATCTTAAAGGAATGAGGCTCCTTCTCCTGATCAAATTACCACCCTTATAATCCAATGAAGCTTTTAAGTGAATTTCATCCATTAATAAAACTACTTTTTTGTCATTTTCATTAAGGTGAGAATATTTGTCTCTAATATATAAAAGAAAGTTATTCCTGTTCTGCTCTTTCAAAAGGATTTTCAATATAATTGACAAATAAACTTTACAATGTTGCTGGATGTGGAAGAATTAAATACGAACTTTTACGTAAAAAAATTTATAACAATGGGGTGATATATAGAAAAAAGCATGGAGCATAAAATTAAAAAGTTAGCAGAATATTTCCTATGATTTAAAGAATATTACAACAGAGGAATCTGTTCTTCTAAGCAATCAAATAAATTTTCATTACTCTCACAAATAATTTTCAATTAATTAATAACACATTTACACAAATCAAATATGTTATTTTTATCGTTAATTTTTTCAAAATTTTCTAATGCTTGTTGTGGTGTAATGTGTTTAGAATAATTCCATGCCATTCAAATAAAGTTTTATTTTGCAACTGGCAATTGGGGTAAAACCCGCTTTCTTACAAGCTAACAAAGGAGCACGAGTGGCTGTTCGAACGACAACTAAAGTGTTTATTCCACGGCTTTTGGGGTTTTTATGGCGCATTTGGCGTACGGAAAAATTAGCTAACTTTCAAAGGGCTGGCGCCAACATCCCACCTGGCCTTGAAATATCATTTCAAAACAATTTACAAATGAGAATTTAGAAAACTATACTTAATTACATAACACAGATACATAATCTAATACAAAATAAAACAAAATAATGTTTAAACAGTCGGTAAAATTAGCAATTTTTGATACTGATCGTTTGACAAAGTTTCCATTTGATAATTTCAATTTTACAACACGGATTTTGTTATCAGCATCTGGATATGTTTGTACAGTGTTTGCAATTATCCAATGTGCTATTGGAAGATTGTCTTCCTTCACTAACACAATAGTGTTTGGTACTACATTCATTTTATCAAATTGCCATTTGGTGCGTGCTTGCAAATTGTTCAAATAATCTGTTTTCCATGATTTCCATACACTTTGCACAATTTTAGTGATTCTTCTATATTTATCAAGTCTATTATTTTCTATAGAAGACAAATCTGGTTCAACAATGCCACATATCGCTCGCCCTATTAAGAAATGTCCAGGTGTAAGAACATCAAAATTATCAGCTTCTGATGAAAGGGGAACGAGAGGTCTGGAATATTCCTCCTATTCATACATACATTAAACATTCCTTCTATTTGAACAGTTAATGTGAGGAATTCTTCCAGAGTCAATGTCAAGTTACCAATGACGCGTTTTAAATGAAATTTAAACGACTCAACTTCTGCTTCCCACATTCCGCCGAAATTGGATGATTTGGGAGGAATGAATTTCCATTCGACTTTGTCTGTAAAGAGAAAATTTGCAACTTCCTCACTTCGTTGCATTAGAAAATTGTGTAATATTTTTTAATTCTTTGGATGCCCTAACAAAATTTGTGGCATTATCAGAAAAGATTTTAGCACACTTACCACGACGCGAAAAAAACGTTTTAAGATAGCTATGAAAGCATCTGATGACAAATCTGTTACTACCTCTAAGTGTATCGCTTTAGTAGCAAGGCACACAAAAATAGCAACATAAACTTTGTTTAGGATATACCCTTACGTTGGTTTTTAAATTTACTCAAAAAGGGACCACAATAATCTACTCCAGAGTGATAAAATGGAAATGTTTCTACTACTCGTTCCTTGGGCAAGTTGCCCATAATTTGATTAGCTAAAATTGGCTTGTTCTTAAAACAAGTAACACATTTGTGTACTATTTGTCTGCATTGATTTCTACCGCTAATCGGCCAAAATTGCTGCCTAAGAAGATAAAGTAAGGAACTAGGGCTAACATGCAAAAATTTTTTATGAAAATAGTCCAATATGAAAGTAGTAAGTTTATGACTCTTAGGTAAAATTATAGGATGTTTAGCATTTTCGCTTAGTTTAGAATTAACTAATCTACTTCCGACACTTAAAATTTGCTTTTCATCCAGAAAAGGATTGAGGAATTTTAACTTACTTTGATTCGGTATGTTTTTACGCTTTTTTAAAGCTATTACTTCCGCACCAAATTTTTTGGCTTGAGCATCTCTAACTAAAACATCACGAGCATGATTAAGTTCAGCACAGCTAATAAATTGACCAAATGTTACCTTTATTTTCAGCTTTCGAATTAATCTGAAAATAAAACTTAGAATTCTAATTAGTTTCAAATAATTATTTAACAGTTTATAGAAATTTTCAAAAAAGTCATTGGGGGCGATAGATTGAACATAGGTGTTCACTAATGGCTTAAGTTCTTTTGCATATGCAGGATCAATAGGCGCACAATCAGAGTTTTCTGTCAAGCTGAAATCACAATGTAAAAAGTCAGGACCTAGCGTCCAAAGTTTGCACTCGATAAGTTCATCCATGGAAAGTCCTCTTGACAATGGATCAGCTGGGTTGTCTTTTGAGTGATCATGATGCCATTCAAATTTGCTTGTTAAGTCTGTCATTTGTAGAAATCTGTTGTCTACAAAGCATTTTAAATGACGTGGTGGTGTTCTTATCCATGAAAGAACAATAGTTGAATCTGTATAAAGATGGACTGCATCAAGTTGCATTGCCTCAAGAGCTTTGTTTACAAGTATTGATAGAAGCACGGCTCCTAAAAGCTCTAAACGTGGAAGTGTTACTCGTTTAACTGGTGCTATTCTGGATTTACTGTATAACAAATGCACACTGATGTTATTGAAACAACCTTTACTGCGGACAAAAATACGAGCTCCATAAGCTTGTTCTGAAGAATCTGAAAAACCATGAATTTCCACAAGTGTAGTTTTCTTAGGGATGACACAGCGGGGAATTCGCAACAAGTCGATGTTTTATATATTACGAATAAAATTTTGAAATTCCAATCTTTCTTTCGCGGGAACTTCTGTATCCCATGATAAACCTAGTAACCATAATGTTTGAATTGGAATTTTGGCTTTCACAATAAGAGGTCTGACCAGACCCAAAGGGTCATATAATTTGGCAATGAATGATAGTATTTTTCTTTTTGTTAAGATGGTCGGGTAATCAGTAATGTTCGATGTAAAGTGAAAGCTATCCTGCTTAGGATTCCAAGACATCCCTAACGTTTTCACAGAAGCACTTTCATCTTTTCCAAAGACGTATTCTTGATCATCTGTTGGTACTTGTGAAAGAAGTTCAGGATTGTTAGAGCTCCATTTATACAAATGTATTCCACCTGAGTGCAACATGCCTATTAGTTGATGCTGTATTTTTAAAGCTGTTTCTAAATTTGGTGCACCACTGAGCACGTCATCGACATAAAAATCCTTTTTAACTGCCGGTGATGCTAATGGAAATCTTTCCTTTTCATCTTCAGCCAATTGAGGAAGAGTTCGGGTAGCTAGAAACGGAGCACAAGTTGTTCCATACGTAACAGTAGTCAAACGATAAGTTTTCAATGGAGCATCGTCACTATGTTTCCAAGCAATTCGAAGTAAATCTTGCTGCGAATGATGAACCTTAATTTGACGGTACATCTTTTGCACATCGGCTGTGAAAGCAATCAAATGATTGCGAAATCGTAAGAGAATTGGCCAAAGTTCATCTTGAACAGTTCCACCCTTTAATAATATATCATTCAACGAAATACCATTAGAAGTTTTTGCTGAAGCATTAAATACAACTCTAATTTTGCTTGTACTTTTGTCTGGTCTTAGTACAGCTTTTTGAGGAATATAATAATGAGGATATGGAAGAACACTTTCTTCAACTTCTTCCATATGCCCAAGCTCCTCATATTCATTGAGAAAATCAGGATAAAGTTCCTTAAAAAATGGATTTTTATCAAGTCGAATTATAGTATTATTGAGCCTTCTAACGGCCAAATCTCTGGATAAACCAAGTTCGATTTTGTTATTTATTAAGGGCATTTCAACTATATGACGACCGTTAATGTCTCTAGAATGCGTGGCATTAAAATGTTCCATGCAGTATTTCAATTCATCACTCATAGCAGACTTTTCTTCCAAAGCTTCAACCTCCCAGAACGACCTTAGTGTTTTGTCTAGGTCACTCTCTTCGACGAGTAAGTGACAAAAAGTTTTGTTTGTAGAATTACATGTCACACTACCAGTAATTAAATATCCGAAATATGTATTTTGGAGCAAAATATCTTCATTTATTCTAATTTAACTAGGTTTCAAAATTTCAAAGAAAGTTTTGACTCCAAGCAAAATACCTACTTTCGATGGTTCAAAAAATCGAGAGTCCGCAAGTTCGATACCCGAAGGCAAATGTATGTTGCGAATATCTAATTTTTGCGAAGGTGTCAAATTAGTAATTTTTGGAACTACTAAGAATTCGATATCTGTTACGAATTCATTATCTTTACTAGAGATAACTGTATTTACTAATTGTCCTCCTGATACTAACGACCCATTTAATCCTCCAACTGGAACATTAATCTCGTTTCGTTTTAATCCCAAATATGTTGCACAATCATTAGTAATAAACGGGGAGCTTGAGAGGCGCTATCCAATATAGCTCTACACTTCTTAAATTCTCCGTGATAATCTCTCACATAAATAAAATCAGAACTAAGAAGAACATGAGCCTTTTTTGTTTGTGAAATAAAATTCTGAAATCATTCCCTCTTGCTTCAATACGCCAGATGAAGAGTCTTCACTTTTGAGTGGCGCCTGGTGGAGAATGAGTTTTTTCCATTATTGTTAACAAGGTTTGAAAATTTGGATTTTGAATCAAAACAAGCAGTTTTTAAGTTCTCTAATATTTGATATCGTTTTTCTAAGAAATTAATGAAAGCATCCCAAGTTGGCACTTCATGGGTATCAACAGTTAATTGAAATTGTCTATGGGTTCCTTTATCTAATTTAGCACAAATTAAATTTATTAACAAAATGTCAACAAATTTATTGCATTCAAATTCTAGTGCTTTCAAAGAACGGATGTTTTTCTGCAAATTATCAATAAGCATACGAAGCTCAAAAGGGTTTTCTTTGGTTAATGGTTTACAATTAATTTTATTTTGAACATGACTTTCAACAATTAGTTTAGTATTCTCATAACGAAGCGTGAGCGCTTTAAACAACGATTGATAATTATCATTTGGCGACTGCACATGTTTTGCAGCAATTTTAAGGGAAGAATTCAAATAGTAAAATTTCTGTAAGTCTGATAATGTTGGATTATTTTCTATTAAATTTTGAAATTGTTCTTTAAAGGAACTCCAATTATTTAATTCGCCATCAAATTGTGGTAAAGGAATTTCAGGTAATCGAATATTTTTTTAAACACAATAACTTTTGTTTTTAAGTTCAATCGATTTGTAAGGAAAAGTTTAGCACTGACCTGAAATTCTTGAATCTCATCCTCAATTTTGTCCAGAATTTTTCAGCTTCTTCAAACACCTCATCATTTTCTATTTCGAAGTATTCTTGTTTTATTACTTCAAATTTGGTTTTAATATCATCCAATGAATCTAAAACTGCTCGAAGTTCAATTTGTTCCAAATCTGTTAATGTTTTCGACGAAAGTTTAGCTAATTTGATTTGAATATTACCGCGTTTTCGATTTAATAGCTTAATGGATAACATAATTCCTGTTTGGTTCTCCGGCTCCTGTAATGTAATATCATCTAAGGTATGAATATCATCTACAATCATAGGAAATTAAAAATTATTTATCTTATTAATTTGAAAACCTTTAATTGAACTTACCAAATTCAAATTTTCAACAACTATTACCGATGATTCAAGAACAGGAACTTTTGAAGGACTTAACACTAAAAACATAATTATATCCTTATTGGTAACAACAATCCATGATCATGGAATTTTAAACTCACTTTAAACAGTTCTTGAGTTTACTTAAATCTATGAAGCAAAATTTATCCCTAGTTTTCTTTCACATTTTATACTTCTAACACACAAGCAAAGTTCTGATTTTCAATTCTTATATTCTTTGCATCTGGCTCCTCTCGATGATTCTTTTTGTCGTTAAATATTTCGGGTAGTTCGATTGTTGAGGGAATGGCATCTGATTTCAATCGTGGGTGTCGTAAGGGAGCGCTAAGTTTTTCACCAGTTTTCTCTACATATAGCTCTGAACATCTGAGGATATCACTCTCTGAAAAGTGATGCTTGCAAACTTGAAAAAAAAAAAAAGAAAAAGAAAAAACACTATTAAGATAAATGTAAACTATATATATTTAGTTGAATTCTCTAAGACACTTTTAAAAGTTTTTTTTAATTACATCATATATTTCATTCTGATAAAGTTCAAGCAATATTTATAATCACAATTTTAACTGGTAAAAAAATGTTAAACTTTAATTAAAATTATCTAATAGCTAGAACTTGTGATTTATTTTACAATTTAAATTGTGTATATCATGTAATTAAAATTATATCTATTTCATTTTTCCACTTCATATTATAAATTAACATAATGAGAACGTAAATAATAATTATTTCCTCAAGTATATTGAATAATTACTGCTAGCACTATTATTTCATTTCTTAATATGAAAATTTTGAAATAAATAAATTCTCAAATATTTCATTTCTAAATTAATTATTAATTTATAATATAATTAATTATTCAGATGTAACAAAAATGTCTTAATAAATACAGAAAAACTTAATATACCAATAATCATATATGATTTAAAATAATTAATTTGATTAATTAAATAGGGAATATTTTTAGTAATTGTCAAAGCTATTGAAAGTTTTACAAATTAGAGCCAAATTAACTACAGAATGAGAATTATTTTTTAAGATGAAAAACATTCAATTATGGTTGATGGAAATAACATAAACTTTAAAATTTCTTATCCATGCCACAAGCATGCGTTTTAAAGTTTAAAAAAAATGTATTCAGCTAACGATTTAATTATTGTTATTTGAAATAAATAAAATAAGACTTACCCTAGAATTTTTCTTCACTTTTAGATTTTCTTGGGGAATAGCAACCAGCCACTTCTTTAGCATTTTTCATACCTTTGGTTCTCCATCGTAGTTAAATCGGCAGTTGACAATTGAACACTTGAATGGCATTTTTATAAAATTTCTTGAAATAATATAATACTTTTAATGAATATTTTATGACATACATATATACATATCTGTGCGGGGTCCCCCCCTTCCACACAGTTATATATATATGCATGTCAGATGATTAAAAAGATCTCATGCTATTGTCACTCTATTCTCGCTTTTTACATTTGAAAGTTCTTTTATGTGAAATCTATGGTTTATTTCAATTCCGAGTGGTTAAAAAAATGTATGCTGGATATTTGAATCGAACCTACATCTTGTTGAACAGAAGGTCATAGTGCTGACTATTTAACTCCTCGCTCGATAAATAAATTCAAAATAAAATAGCTGCAGTTAACAAATTTTCTTAACATATATCCCAAATAAATGCTTGCATTGAATTTTTTTACTATTATTCTTTTCTGATTATAAAAAATGAGATTAGACTTTATTTATTTCTAAAAACAATGGAGGAAATTTATGAATTCTACATTTGTTACTTTAGAACAAAAACTTCATTTAAAAATAAAATTCCTTATGAAACATTAATAATTCGTCACGTATTAGAAGGAAACAATTATTTATGATGGAACTATTTCTTGATAATTTTATATCTATTTAAGATCTCTCTCTCTCTCTCTTATTTATTAACATTTTACATGTAAGTTCGTACGTGCGAAAATACGAAATAGAATAAGTAGGAAAATAAGTTTTTATTTTCGAAAAACCTCCAATCACGTAACATTAAAAGAAAAGTGACGTAATTTAACATCATTATAAATATTGCTGATATATTCTGGCTTCAATAAAAATAATAATTCAACAAAAATGATAAGGAATAGCGTTTTTTAACCCTTTAACTATCTGAGGTTCTGTGGAAAATTTTGTTTAAAATTGCCGGTGGTGGCAAACATACGTCGTGTCTTCTTGATGATTGATTTACAGTGAGAATGCCATTCAGCATATGTCACCCGAAGAAACCAATATATGTTGGCTTTTTTTCTTCTGAATTCTCTGCTCAGAAAATTTCATTTGTCTTTGTTGCAAATTTTTTTTTCTTAACACACTCAATGTGAAATTATTTTTCAAAATTTTTGCGCTAAATATTTAACGTGATTCTGAATAATTTTAATACATAAATGCTTAAAAAATCTAAAAAATGTATGAGAGGAATTGTTGGTTTACGATTTGGTCCGCTAAAGGTATTAAAATTGGGCACATTTTTAGAGATGATATATTTTGAGAGACACAAATGAAAACTAATTTAAATGATTTTTATTTTGACTGTCTTTTGCCAAAAATAATTAATCCATGTTATCCCAGATCAATGGGCATAAAAAATTCCGAATTAAATAATTGAGGAGCAAGCAAAAAAATAGCAAAATAAAGCTTAAAATTCGAAAAATAAAAGGCTTATATATATATATATATATATATATATATATATATATATATATATATATATATATATATATATATATATATATATATATATATATATATATATATATATATATATATATATATATATATAATATATAATATATAGTGTGTGTGTGTGTGTCTATGATTGTTTGTATAAAGAGTTTGGATACATTTAGTTTATATTCTTTTATTGATGAAATAAATTTCTTAAGCATTTCTATACTTTATTCACTTAATTTTTAATTACTGATTTATTTCAGACAAGATATTAGCTGAATTTCACATATGTTCATGAAATTTATTTTGTTTGTAGATTTTTTTTTAATTATGGGTGATTGTAAAGATGCATAAAGTCATGTTTTGCTAGCATTATTATAAGTTATATTTGCATTTAATTACTTATTGAAAAGTGAACATTATTTATATTTCTCATAGTTTTGCTAAACTTATTATTTATTTTAGTCTAACTTACCCATGTGTTTTTATAATGTATTTTTAGTGACATTATAATTTTGATTTTATAAAGCAAGGAAAAAAATAAATAAAACTCTGAAGATTTTTAAAATCATCAGATTTAAAACGTATGTTAGAATACAAATTAAATCCGAACATATTTATTTTTTAATAGACGTGTACTTCAAATCATAACTTAATAAATTTCATAGATATTGAGGAATAAAGTTATAATGTGTGTGTAAGGACTTATATATACAGTCTTAAAAGAATCGAGTGGTTTTTCACCACTCAATGAGCGACTGATATTTTGTACTCCATAAAGATTCAAAATGAATCCATTTATACTTAATTGGGCAGAGAAGTATTCTTTCAAACACTCCATCCTGAGTTCAAAACAATTTCACTCTTTTTTTCTTTTTTTTTGACGCGTTTATGGCACAAAACAAATGTGATGTGCTCTGATTGGTTTAAATCATCACGTGGCTCTATTCTTTCGGCTTAGTTTCGCTAAAAATGGAGGAATTTAAGACTTCATTTTGTAATAGCGATCTATTTGAATTTAAAAAATATATAATTGGACAAGTAGGAGCGCAGAAGCGGTTTTCAATATCATTAAACATTACGTCATCATTTCTTACAATTAATTGAATGACTAAATCGAATCTTCATATTTATGATTTTTCACCATTATATAAACTTTTGTATTCGAAAGTGAGAATGAATGAATTCTTTTGAGTTCATATTCATGTAATATTTATAATATTTGAAATTTTTGATTAATTGTTAATGTTTAAATAGATAAAAATGTGTTTGGAAATTTTATCTTTAATTTCAAATATTTTTTTCTGCCAAATTTTAATTATTATAAATTAATAGTAAATTGTATAATGAATGCATTTTTAAATTCTTTTACTTTCGAAATTGCGTGAATACAGTGTCTCACAAAAGTGAAGGGACACATGTGTTTTACAAAAGGAACCTGTAATAAAATAGATTAAAAATACATGGACAAATTTTTTGTGGGTGTGTTTCATATTTAAATTTAGTAACAATTATTACATAACATACATTTTGTCAAAATATTAATTAAATAAAAATATAATTGTTTAGAAGGGAGCAAAAAAGAACTCACATAAAGTGGAGGGACACTTACTTTTCCATCAAATATTTATCCAAAAATTTTACTTTTTAAAAGGTCTTAATATTTTGTTGGATTTCTTTTTACTTTTAAAACATGATTTAGTCTTCTTGGGATGGATTTAACTAATTTTTTGGTGATTTCTGGAGTGATTTTACCCCATTCTTCTTGAAGCAGTGATTTTAATTGTTGTTTTGAAGAAATGGTGTGTTTGCGAATTCTTGATTCCAATTATTGCCAAATATTCTCTATGGGATTTAAGTCTGGAGACTGTGGTGGTGTTTTTATTATTTCAGGACAGTTATACAGCAGCCAGAGTCTAACGTTCAAAACAGTGTGCTTATTGTCCTGGTAGAATTTAAAATTGTTATGAAAGTTCACTTTTCGGGCCGAAGATTTCAAAGTTTACTTTAGAATGTCAATATACTGGTACTGATCCATTTAACTGTCAATAAAACAAGATTACCAACTCCAGCGGACGACATACACTCCCTTACCATAACACTTTTTCCACCATGTTTTACTGTTGGCACCAAGTTCTGTTTATGAAATTCTTTCCTCGGTTTTCTCCACACCAAGATTCTGTCGTCAGAACCAAATATATCAAATTGACTCTAATCAGCAATGTAACTTTATTCCAGTAATCAGAATTTTTATTTATGTTGGATTTTGCGGAAGCCAGTCCGAGTTTTCTATTGTTTTCACTTACGAAGAATTTTTTCCTGTCTACCATGATATCCAGCAGATCAAATTACTCTTATAATAGTCTCAGGATTAACAATTACTTCATATAATGCTTGTAAATCAGTAACAACTATAGAGGAGCACTCATTCTTGGATTTTTTTTAATAATTCGAACGACAATTAGCTTTATTCCGTTGGATAGCTTTGATGGTCGGTCATGTCTTTTTTTTACTCTGAATCAAATGATTCTTTTTATATCGTTTAATGATATTGAAAACTATTGAATGTCTCAAGTTAACTGTTTCAGCAGTTTCTCTAATAGATTTTCCACTTTCGATGTGTAAATTAATAACTAATTTTCGAATTTCAGGCAAAGTTTCTTTTCGTTTAGCATTCATGGCTGCACACAGCTAAAAAAACTGAAAAATTCCAAAACAATCTAGAGAGAAATACTGTAGACGATTTTATAAATTATTGCCAATTGCTTTTGAGTAAAAATAAATCACCCAAAAAATATTTTTATTGCTTATTTCAGAATATTTTTGCTGCATATCTAATGGTGTCCCATCACTTACGTGAGCTTTTTCTGCTCCCTTCTAAGCAATTGTATTTTTATTTGATTAATATTTTAACAAAATGTATGTTATTTAATAATTGTTACTAAATTTAAGTATAAAACACATTTACAAAAAATTTGTACATGTATTTTTAATTTATTTTATTACAGGTGTCCCATCACTTTTGTGAGACCCTGTATGACTATTAATTTTATCGTTGATTTAAATATCCAATCAATATTATAGAAATATTAATTAATATAGTTTATTTTACTGAATTTTGAAAGTGAAGTGAGATTAACATCAAATACGTTTTGTCAATGAATGAGAATAAATTTTTCATTAATAAAATTCGAAGCCATTTAATTTAAATGTTAATACAATATAAAGCAAATATTAATCTACAGAATATGACCTTATAGTATGTATTATATTTATTAAAATTTCTCACTGACAATAAATATTTTTTTCATTAAAACTTCATTGTCAACTTTTGATTTTATTGTTACTAAGTGAAAGCATTCGTAGATAAAACGAAAACAAAATTGTATATATCAAAATCTACTATTAATTTGTAGAATATTTTATAATTTCCAATTTTATCAATCGAAATATAATTTATATTTGTATTTTATGGTTGTCATTGTCATCAGCGAAGAAAAAAAAATTACCAAAAGCAAATCTGAAACATGTAGTTATTTTGAAAATGATGAAATGCAATGTAAGGAAGAAATGACTGATCGGGTATATTCTGTATAAGATGTAATCAAAATAAGTTAAGTTTTATGAAGGCTGAGAGAAAATGTTAACTTTTGTTATTATTGCAAGTATTAATTTCATTTTGCTTTTAAAATGTATCTAAAATTTTGAAGTAATATTCTATGTTTTATGTCAGAATGTGGCAACTTAATTAAATGACATAAAATTTCCAATCAATATTTTCAGTTAAAATATCTTATTAAAGGTTTTTGGTTTTAAAGTTGATTTTAAACTAATATTACTTGGTAATTAGCTTAAGAAATTTTAATGTTTTCAATCTATTTTGAAATAAAGTTTTGTTTGTTTTTACTGCTAAAACTAAATCCTAATTAACTTTATGATAAATTTATAATTCATTTAAAGTTTCCTAAATTTTTAATTTCAATTTAAATGCTTAAAAAATGAATATTCAGTATTCATAATTCACTTGATTATAACTAGTTTTTACAAGTATGATATTATTGAGTAAACACATGTGTATATGTATGTATTTTTCATTTCAGTTAAAATGATTACAATATGAAATACTTTATGAAATTCATCGAGAAAAATATTTGAACTTATGAAGAAAATGTTTAAAATAAAATAACATTTTGTGATTAAAAATACATCATCTATTGTTATATTCTAAAACAGAATTTATTTCTCTAAGTATCCAAAATAGGCTGCTTTTAATGAGTATAAAGTATGTATTTTTTGCATATTTAAGGACGAAAATCAAAATTAATTAAATAAACTTACTAAATTCATGAAAGTACTAATAAAATAATTTGAAAGTACCAAACTTTTATATCAACATTATCTTCTAACAATGACTTAAGCACACCAAAATTTACAGTTCCTTACATAATTTATATATCTGGATTTTTAATGGTAAAGCTTGAAACATGCTGTGTATGCATTTCCAAGTTTTTTATTGCATGTGAGTAATTTGCTTAAATTAATTTAATGCCAAAAACATTTAGTTTTTTTACCAAAAACAAAAACATTTACAGAAAAAGGTTTTTTTTATATAAAAATGGAAAAATCTCATTGATGTTTTGATATTTGTTTAATGATCTCATGATCGAAAAAAAAGTTATTAAAATATATATTTTACTAAATATGCAGTATAGCTTATGTCTTTTGTTATAGTGTAGTTTTCTATCTTGTATTTTTAAAAGTCCTTTTACTTGTAATGTATTTGAATATTAGTATATGTGATACAAAAGCATAGTTTCAATTTTTTTTTGTTGTAATTTGTAGAAAAAAATATTAATTCAGTTTCACCTGTTTTTCAGTTATAGTTGATTGATTAAAAAATGCTTTAACATTAAAAATAAATTTATGTATGCATGTATGTATTTTTATTTAATGTTTAAAAATCCATTTTGTACAGTATGATAGCGGCTATATCTGTTTCATAACAAATAAAAAATCCAAAATTATTTTGTGTTTGATTCATTGTGTTTGTTTCATAATAATTTATCATTTTTGCCACATTCTAATAAAAATTTTACAAAAAACTACTAGATAATCATTAATTTACTAACTTTAATTACTAAATTTTAATTAATTAACTAATGAGAATACCATTTTCTAATAAATTAAACTTGCTTTAAATACCATAAAAAGTTCCATTATTTTAATATAATTAATTATTCTCTTTATCACAGATAGATTAGAAATTTAATATCCAGAGGTTGTGAGTATTTTCTCAGTAGATATCCTGCATTCTATGCTCCTAGAATATTACCATATGTTAAAAAACTTGTCCTATAATATGGAATAAATAGGTAAGAGTTCAGGATGATAGTAATTTTTAGTCTGAATATAATTACGTAGATATCTGATTCCTTGTTGCTTTTTTTTAATAAATAAGGCTGTAATTTTTTGAAGTATTATTCTTATGAAATTTTGGTATTCAAGTTTATATAGACACTAATGAAAATATAAATATTTTAGAGATATTAGTTATTATGCTTGTTTTTCGAATTAGGTGAAGAGATCTTTAGAAGAAGAACAACGCTCAAAAGTTGTCAACTTCACTTGCATTGCTGTGGTCAAAAGCAAGACCTGAATATTAAATATTTTTATGTGTAAATAATGGATTCATTGATGTTGGATATGAAAGATTAAAAAGCGTTCAATGTTTCACATAAATGTCACATGTGTTCAATGTTAAGTACTATGATAAACTGACTGTATTTTATGCTTTCATGATTATATATTGATTATGATTTATAAATTAAAAAATGGCTCAGTTGGGACTTTAATTTAAACAATACATTCTTACTTTAATCGATCAAGATCTAAATTTTGCAAAATATAAGCATTAAAATGCATATTTTTATTCTTATTTTAATAGTATTCTTGTTTTGTTTTATTAAAGTGTCAAGCTCCAGCATTAATATTGCATCATATAAGAATTTCTGTATACATATTTTTATTTAATTTTTTTTCGATATTAAAAATTGAATAAATGTTTTTACATAACCTTGCATTTTATTTTTAATTTCATTCTTAGTTTCATTGAAGTTATTTTCGGTTTAAACTAAACTTGAAAAATATATTACAAAACCAGATTTATTTGCAAAAACATAAGTCAGTTTTGTTCAACAGAATAATCTAAATATTTGTCTTTATCCTCCTGTAGCTTCAAAAATCATGTTATCAATATTCAAAATTAAAGATTTTCCTATACTACAAATAAATGTTTTTTCAAAAGAACTTAAATTATATTTACTTATATAAAATATTTACGTATTTTTTAAATTGTGTACAATTTATTGTACTAATAATGTTTGTTAAAGTTAATTTTGTGCTTAATGGGCCCATAGTAAACTAAACTGAAAAATAAGTAATGTGACGATTTTTTCTTGAGAATGCTACACTCACACGCAAAATTAAATAGATATAAATAATGTAATAAATGGATCTGAACAACTTACTTGATAATATATGTAATTTAAAAACCACAATAATTATCAAAATCAATTATAATGTCATATTCAATTGTACTGTTATATTATTGAATGTAAAGAAATCATATCTTTATATTGTAATTGTCAAAAAAAAAAAAAAAAAAAAACGTAAATCTTTAAAATAAAAAATTCAAAACCTAATTTCTGCACTAAATAGTTAATATTAAAAAACCAGCAATTCTTCTATAAAAGATTGAAATTCACTCTTTTTTTTTTTTTTAAATCTAATTTACCACTTTAAGCGATTTGTTGTTACTCGCTTTAAAAGGAGTGGTTTAACCGCATCTTTCAAAAGAGTGAATTTCTATCTTAAACATTGGTTGAGTTTTGTGAAAATGAAAGAGTGAAATTTCACTCCCTTTGAGTGAAACCCACTTGATTATTTTAAGAGTGTATATAATATGATAAGATGAATTTCTCTTTCAATCTCTAAGTAAAAAATTCGATGTCATGATTAGTATATATATACATATACATACATACAGAGAGTTAAATTTTAAAAGCGTGAAAACATTTAAATATTTTTATATTAAGTTATTTTTGAAAATTATACTTTTTAATTATCTGTTGCAATCTGATTGAAGCCAATGGATCAAGTCTCATAAAATCAGTGGAACTGTATCTTATAATTGAAATAAAGTGTAATTGAACCAGTAATGCTATCGAGCAGGGGTGCCCAGTACCGTGCAAGCCCATTAAGAAGAATTGAAGCAAAACACTTACAAATACATTTTTAATCATTCATATATTTCAAATTTGACTTGAATTCTGATAATCATTTTTGACCGTTTAATTAATAATTGTAAAATCGCTCAACATTTGCAAGGTATTCTCATATTTTTGTAGCGCAAATAATAAAAGTGGAACTGTAAAATGTAAATTAAATAATTATTTCTTTAACATCACCAGGCAGTTAATTCTGCCTTAGACGGCAACGGGTAATTCTGGCGTCACTTTCGCAAAGCATTTGATTCGGAGGAAAAAAAAGAAAAAGAAAAAGGCTAAAGCTCTTTTTTTCTCATCCCTATTCTAAATATTCTGGGGGTAATTACATTCATGAAGCTATAATGGGGAAATTTAAAACACTTTATTTTGGCTGTTTTTATTACGTTAGTACTTTTACTTTCATGATATCATGTGCCAAAACTGGCAAACCTGCTAATTTTATGGGATTCTTTGACAAGTGATTTCAGCCAATCGTATTGTTTTGAATATTCACCAGAACTAACGCCAGATGGGGCGACAAGACAATGGGAGTTTCCGCCTTGGTGTGGAGGAGCATTAAAGATGATAGTAAACTCATAAGATCTTCATAGTCCGGGGATACTTCCGTAAACAGAATGGGGATATTTCCGTAAGCAGAACTGCTCCTATTCTACGCCAAATAGGATGCCAAGAGGGTGATAGCAAATTTGTTTTGATGCTACAGCACCATAACAAGATTGCTTATTGATTACAGATGACGTCAAGCAAAGAGGAGGAGTTGATGACGTTTTGGAAGAGACTTATAAAATAATAGAATACTTTCTCGACTTCAAGCTTGCTTTTGTAGTGTATTTTTTTTTTTTAAATTTTAGTTGCTCAATTCTAGGTCTTTTTAATTTCAATTCTTATTTTATAATTTTTCGTAATTATTTTTATTAGATGACAAATAATTGGAACCAAGAAAAGAGCTTTCCAGTTTTGATAACTATTATTTTTGTTATATAATGTATGTAGAATCTGTTACATATATTAATGATTGTTAGTTCTGCACAAATGAGAGTTTAAAAATTAATGTATATTTCATCATGTGCATCTTCATTATTGCATACAATGTGGACTTCAATAAAATATTGAGAATTTAAATTTTTATTTTTTAAGTTATTTCATTATAAGACTTTTGTACTTTGTTTTCTGTAAATGAGTTATACTTGTCTACATACATATCATAAATAAATCGGAATCATTATGTTATTTAAATACACTTAACTAAATTACTATTCATGTACTACAAATTCAAATTAGTAACAGTAATTTATAAACTAATGAAAAGTTTCACAGTTAAATTCTTAAATTAAATATTTTTCAACAAGTTATTAATAAATTATTTAATAACAGTTTATTTAATTTTCATCATAAAAATTGAAGTTTTGTTTATTGTTTCCTAATAAAGTTTCTTATTCAATTTAAATATTTGAGAGAATGAACTTCAATAAATAGTGTATTTGCTTCATAATTTAATGTACTCTAATCTTACCTCAATAATAAAAAATCAATCAATAATTTGAAAAGTCGTAGCTTCTTATATGAATTCAAATAACAAAATTAAATCAGTTTTTGAGATATAATACAAAATATTATATTTACTATTTATTCAATATTTTAAATAATACATGTGATTCCTGATAAATTTTTTAGAGAAATTTCACTTTAAAATTTATGTTTACTAGCAAAATAAAGTTAAATTAAAGTTAAAACATTTGATTTTATATTTTCTCTAAGAAAAGATGAGCCTTGTTTATTCGTAAATTAGTCATTGTTCAATATGTTAGCATTTTTTAACTGTTTAATTTAAGAAATATTAGCCGAGCTGGCAGCTATGGTTAGCGCTCTTGCCTTCGGTTCTACAGTTCGTGGGTTCGAATCTCACCTTGGGCATGGATGTTTGTAGTAGTTCGGAATCCACTTTAAACCGTAGGTACCGGTTTAATTAGCCCTCATACGCAAAACATACCCGTTGAGCGACAAACAAACCAACCTTAAGAAATATTAACATATTTAACAGAATGATACAATGGATTAACATTGCTGCCTTATAAAAATTCAACCTAAAGGTTGACATACTTTTATTACAAATATAGTTTGATAAATTTCTATCATATGAATGAAGATGTTCAAATAAAAATTTAATTTATACTTGCTTAAAATTCTACGAAAATAATCCTGTAATATAGGAATCCTCTTTTTTGTCACCACATAGTTGTGTTTCAACACATACATTTGTTGCAAAGTAGAACGATATCTCACTGTTACATAAATTCTCTTATTTTTATATAAATAAGCATTCATATATATATATATATATATATATTTTATGAAATGTTTGTGTCCCTCAATGGTCCTTTTTAGACACGACGCCTAACTAGATTTTTTATTGTAACATTAATCTTTCCTAAAACTGAATAAAATTTCCTCTTATTAGCTAACTGCTAAAGTTTCAAATTTATCTTAGAAGATAACACTATTTTATATCATTTTAGTCAATCATTATGAATTATGTAACAGTTGCTGGAATTAAAAATAAAATTTTATGTGCAAACTATTTTTACTTAATAAACTTAAAATTCAACGCATTTGTGCTTGTTGATAAAATAGCTGATTAAAATGTGTTTTATAATATGTGATTACATTTAAAACTGTTAAAAATGAGAAAAATCTTTTTACTTTTATATAACTTTTAAATAAATTTTGATGGGATTTTGAATTAATGAGAAATTTAAAAAATTGTATTGATTTAGCATTACTTAAAAGTTTATATTAGACTGACGCAAAAAAATTGCTGTTAATTATATTTTAAATTCGTTCTGTATGACTTCTTATTATTTTTATTTTATTTACAAATAGATAATTTTGCCTTAATTTGCATGCTGAAAAAGTACTTTCAGCTTAAAGATACCAAATGTATATTATATTTTAAATTCGTTCTGTATGACTTCTTATTATTTTTATTTATTTACAAATAGATAATTTTGCCTTAATTTGCATGCTGAAAAAGTACTTTCAGCTTAAAGATACCAAATGTATTGATGGTTTATGGGAATGATATTTTTTTCCCTTCTAGCGGTAAAAGTAACATCCTTTGAAAGTCAATTCTCAGAACGCAGCTGTGGGACTGCAGTTGTACCAAGGGATTTCATCCCCCTTTCAAGCCCTCTACATTCTTCAGATCAGATTTCGTTCGCAGAGTTGAAGGAAACCGGACATTGGGGTCCCAAAGTAGTAAAATTTGAAAGTAACTAATGTGAAGAATTTTGGCAAAAAACCGAGCACAATGATTTTTTTTTTTTAAGAAAAAATTAGTCCTTTCTTTCAAACAGATTTTTTTTAAAATTATATTCATATTAACTTTTTTTTCGAAAAAAAAAATTTAATGACTCCATATTTTGAGGATTTGACAGATGAAAAAAATCAGAAAACATATGAATTATTAAAAAAAATACTTTACAAATAATAGTGGTGATTCCTATGACAAATATGGATTAAATGATTTTTTTTGATGACAATAAAGATGTTAATTCAGTAAAGTCACTTAACTTTGTGTGGCCATAATGCTAATGCAGATAACAAATATATTAATTTTAAATTTAAAAACTTCAACTATAGAAACATAAATAAAATACTGAGTAAAATGTTTCATTTTTTTATCTATGGATATTTTTTTATACTTCTTTGCTTGCTGAAGAAACAGAAATGGCTTACAAATCTTCAAATTTAGGTGGAGAATAAAAAAAAAAATAATAAAACAAAAAACTGTAAATCAAAATGGAGTGGTATTGATTGATTGGAATTACAACAGTATTTTGATATCTCCCGTTTTGCAAAAAAATTATGTTGTCGTGGCAGATTTTATTAAATATTTGGTAAATAAATTTATCAAAAATTATAGGTATGTGTGATAAGATTTTAAAAACATGACTATACGATAAATCTTTATTAGAATTATATAAAAAAATGTAAGAATTTATAAAAATCTGATTTTTCAAAAGTCATTTTTAAAGTTTTCTTTGAAAAATTATAATCCTCCCGTAGAATTTAGCTATTCACATGTGGTGATATAATTCATTAGAAGTATGATATTTAAGCAAAATATTCCTAAAAAAAGAAGAAGCAAAGGAGAATAAATCTTTCACATTCGTAATGTATGTGAAATGTTTAATTTCTATTGTAATAAAAATATATGCAGCGATTATCGCCGTGTGCGTTTTTATTTCGTAGAAAATTTTTATTACACTATAAATAAGCATTTAATTTCATTGCATTGATTACATATTAGAACAAAATATATATATATATATATATATATATATATATATATATATCGTGCATTTGATCAATTTTTTTCTGGATTAATTTTCAAGAGACAACATTAATTATTATACGATTTCACCATCATAACATTGTTCTTTATAAATCAATATATCGCATAATATCTTCATAGAGAATGCACTATGATCTATAATTCTCTCAAAGGAATATTGTTCGATTTTTCCGATTATGATATTATTTGTGTTTATACTGTCCTTATAAAATGTGTAATATTTTCATGAAACGATGTGCAATTCCTTTAATCCAATGTCAGCAAAAATGTTCTGCTAGAATTAAATGAAAATAAAATTAAGAATATTATATGTTCTGAAGGGAATGGCAATTAATTTTGAGACTCACAGTTGCCTATTACTCGATATTAAAATGTTTATTTCACTTAAAATAAACAAGTTATTGATATTGGAAATTTTACGCTATTTAGCTCATTAAATTATCATTTTTCAAAATTTTACAATTTTAAATTTAAAGGTATATTTTAGAAATTTTTTTTATTTTATTTATATTTTTAAAAATATTTTTTCCCTTTTTCAAGAAATAAATACTGCATTAGAATATATGTTTTTAACTATTATAATTATAGATTATAGGTGTATTTCGAAATGTATTCAGGGGAAAAGTTCTTGAATAAATAGTATAAGAAATCGCCGAGTGACCCAGAAGGAACACAATTTTGCCTCTATTCTACAACACAAATTATGATTGATTTCGCAACATTTTTTCAAACATGTCGAAAAATTTTTTTGCTTGATTAGTCACTGAAACACACGAAGTGAAATTGGATTTATAAATCTAAGTCAACAAGCTTTAAAATAAGTGATATCTTTAAGTAATAGAACATAGAATTTGCTTTCAATGCAAAAATTTATAGTATTAAAAACTAAATCGTCATTATTTTTAAATGCGATTCTTTTCAATCTTTTCTAAATTTCAAATTTTAAAAGTTTTAATAACTAAATTTGGATATTTTAGATTTTCTTGCTTGCATAATATTATATTTTACATTTAGATTTTAACATCGAATATGTTGCTTTTCGAACTATTATTGTTCTCATTCAACTATTTTATTGCACATCAGGTCTCTTAAAAGCCAATTATATTTGCTTGATTTTAAAAGTATCCTACATTTCCAAAACATTTTGATGGTTAAGGATTAAACTTATCCCAATGATGTTTACCACATATATAATTCTTTCATTTATTTATCTTGAAAATTAATTTCAGGGTGTTTTTCTTGGATAAATTTGCCAAGATTCCATGAATTCAAATTTATTCCGAAACCAAAATGAGATTACAAATCAAACATGAAATAAAAAATAGTTTATATAATAAGTTATGAGAATTTTTAACTTAGCAAAAAAAATTTAAATATATGGAGTTGGTAGACTAAAATTTATCTATAAATATATTATAAGGTTTATTAATGATGTGGCTAATATCATTATGATATTCTTGAAATTATTTAAAGTATAATGGAAGAAAAACAAAAATTTTCTACATGAGAAACGTATAAATTTTCGATAGATTTAATTGTTAAAAATTATATGCAGCAAATATTTTCTTTCAAATTTTATTAATATTTCAAAATTATGCATATGAAAAAATTCAAATGTTCATCGAAAAGCTTAGCATTTAATGGTAAACACTTGTTCCAGAAAGTTATGGCAGACTTCGCGCGGGAATTCATTCTCGGAAAATATAGATTCGTCACGGTGAATTCTTCGAGTAACAGTAGAGCGGGGAGCAAATGACACTCTTTCAGTAAAGAGGAAAGGGAGTGGGGGTAGAAATGTGTGTGTGCTATTCTCTCACGCGGGAGTAGGAGCATTTTCCGAACAAGAAATTATGGGAATAAAAAGACTAACATTGTTCCAATGATTTAATTTTCAAAATAAAGAGTTCTAGATTTAGTATAGGTTTTTTAATTTAGAAGAAGTAAATATATTTCTCGTAAATGCCAAGGAAAAGGTAGCACAAAATATGCCAAGTGAAATTTTGTTTCTTATTTAAATATGTTTCTTATTTGTAGTAATAATATATTTTATGCTTCCGAAAATTGAATTCGAAGATTTTGCACTCAAATTTTAAGTAATTAATTAGGTTAAGTTAATCAATTAGGTCACAATACTTGTTAATTACAAG
Source organism: Latrodectus elegans (assembly GCA_030067965.1). Taxonomy (NCBI): domain Eukaryota; kingdom Metazoa; phylum Arthropoda; class Arachnida; order Araneae; family Theridiidae; genus Latrodectus; species Latrodectus elegans. Next base: position 10,567,181 of record CM057814.1, read on the forward strand.
TTATATGTTTGTTATGAATATTTGAGACAATAAATTCCCGATTATCAAGATATCTAAGTGTTAAAATTTTTTAGTTTTTAATAGAAAAGAAGGAAATTATACAAATAATAAATAATTAGATATTAAAAAGATAACTATGTAAGCATTGTTGGGGGGGGGGAAGCAATGTATAACTTAAAAAAAAAATCGTCGTTTGACAGCTTTGTTTTTAAAGGAAACATATACTTTTAACATATAATTTTAAATTGGAGTTTTACAGAAATTGAAAGAATATAATGAAGAATAATGAATTCAGGGAAATCTAGGGGGTCTGCACTCCTTGCATTTAAAATGAGCTAAAGTTCAATTTCTTCCTAATTTTCTCCTAAACCAAAAAAATAATAAATAAATAAATTTTCAATTTTAAAATGTTAAGACCGTTTTAAACAGCCAGTAGTTGAAATTAAGAGAAAGATAATTCCAAATTTGTATGTATGTATATATATATATATATATATATATATATATATATATATATATATATATATAATATCAATGCACGTTTCAACTTAGATTTACTTTATTTAATTCATCTATGTATATATTATGTCATAAAAGTTCAGTGAAAATCGAAACATTACAGTTAATCCCAACATAAAGCGAAAAATTACGAAATTTGATATATTTATCAATCGAATTTTAAAACATGAATAATAATTGATCAAAAAATGGGTTTGTAGTAATATAATAATGTAAATATTGTTCACTTTAATATGCTTTAAACAATTTGGAAGCAGAAAATTCACTGAGTGAAATATGCATGTTTTGACAACAAATTATTAAAATTGAAAGGGAACAATAAAATTTTTAAAATTTATCAGATGTATCAGGGTCATAATATCACCATTTAAAAATAAACTTATTGCATTTAGAATTAAAAATATCGTCTTTATCAAAAAGTCCAAGTAAAATGCTGTTCACATAAGTTGCTTTTAATTATAAATGAATTAAATTATGAATGAATTTAAATTATTTTGATAATGGTATTAAATTGTTATGCCTATTTTTCAAGGAATACAACAGAATTCGTCGTAAAGATATTATTATTATTTTGTTTCCGTAAAATAGTTGGATTTGAAAATGGATTCTTTTTTCTTTTTTGAATATGTTTTTCAAGGATTTTAAGAATATCAAACATTTATACGCATTCATTCCGGAAAAAAAGATAATTTATTTAAAATTGGAATATAGTGAAATTAGTGAAGTCAAAGAGTTTTATAAATCACGCATCTTATAAATGGCAATGCGAAATCAGATTGAATTGCTTGTGAAAATCGGTTTTGAAAACAAAAGAGTGTAATTAGACACATCAAAATTATATAGAAAAATGTGATCAGGATTTTCAGTCTAAGAATTTAAATTTATTTTTTATATCAATAACATGGCCCGAATAAGCAGTGTATCCTAGACTATCCTTTAAACAGTGGTTATCTATGCGATGTCAAAGTACTTTGAAAAAAGTTCACAATGATAATTAAAGGGCAAGACCATGTTTTTTGGAACAGAAAGTCTATGGCTCAATCCCTTCACTCTTAAAAAAAAAAAAAAAAAAAAAAAAAAAAAAAAAAATTTAAGGCCTTATTTTTAGTCTTTGGATGCATGTCTTTCTTACGGTCAAATGAAATTTTTTCTGATATTTAGGAGTATCAAAATAAAGTTCCGCAGCCGATACCATCAGATTTTGCTATGCCGTTGTCTAATTGGCAGGAATATGTACAAGAATGCTTCAAAAAATTATAGAATTAACTTACATTCTGTATAAGAACTTCGCGACTTTTTATATAACATTTCACTTATATATGACTGTTTAACCTAATTTTTGTTTTTACATATTAAAAAATTAATTTAGGTTAAAATATGCATTGAAAAATAATGAACTACCGTTCTGTTATTGAAAATATATTAAAATGTTGTCAAAGTTTGTTTAAGAGTAATCAATGTTACGTAAACATGTTTATATTGAATAATAGGGACGAGACGCATTTCTTAAGATATGCAGGAATAATTGAGATTCTATCCATGCATAAAACTTGAGAAATATTTGATAAAATAAAAAAAAGAAACAGTACATAAAATGAATTCACAAAATAAAAAAACTATTATACTGATGATTTTTAATTCGCACAGAAATAACAAATTTCCAACATAATTATTTTAATGGTCTAAACTGTAATAAGATTTTCATTACATCGGAGATTACAAATGAAAATGATTAAAAATTATGGGATTGAAATATTCACGAGTTTTTACATTTGGAGTAACACAACTGCATACAAATAATTATTATAAAATGTCCTCTTCCCCATGATTTTAGAAGAATAATGGTCATAATATCCCATTATGTCCTTTAAACTCCTTAGATCGATCACGTTGATTGACGAAATTTTTTTAATATATTTTCTTTTGTGAAATTTATTTCTGTATTTTAAAATAACGTGGAGGAAAGCATTAATACAAAAGAGCAGTTCATGAATAATGTTATATTGAAGTTATCATTATTTATGGTGATCAAAATATATTTCAATATACATTTTAATTATTGCATATACTATAAACTATAATAAAAAGTTTAAAAATTTAGATTTTCTACAATTTCTGAGAAATTTAAACATGGGATTTGTATTTTTCTTGGTTTTAACTGACAAATTTAATTCACATATGTTCGTATTTTATATGTAGTCTACATATACTATGTAAGTGAATTAGAAAGGAAGCATTAAAAATTATTGCTGTTTTTCACTAATTATTGAGATGTTCCACTGTCAAACTTTTTACCTTAAATCATTCCATTATGATTACATCAGTTAATATCTTGTTATAAGTATTCCATTTCTTAATCACTGTAAAATGTTTCTTATAAGACAACAACTTAGAAAATCATCTGATAGGGATTTAAATTTCTTTAAAAACAAAAATAATGAGTACCAATATTTGAGATGTGGTAAATGATAATATTAACTATATAACGTTTGCGATTCATAATAAATTTAATTGTAACTTCTGGTTTTATGACAAAATAAAGTATAAGTTTTATCTTACGCATTTAATACTTTTTAATTGTATTGAACATTAACAATGTTGTGGTTTAGATTATCGTTGCTATCTTTCTAAAAAGAAATTAATCTACATCTTTATAAATGATTTGAATAATAAATCTAAGCTTGATTAATTTCAATTATTTAACAGCAGGCATAAAGCTGGAATTTAATTTAAAAAATTTCAGAGATATGTTTATTAATATATCCATTATCTCCAGGAAAAGAATTTAATCTTATTGAAACAGATAGCAAAACGACAAAATATTCCACTGACAAAATGTGTTGCTTGGATAATTAACACTGAAACAGAAAAAATAATTTCTGATCCTCCTATTTTAGAAGTAATTCCCAATAAAATTGATCATGTATAATGGTGGTGATTTATATAAACCTTTAAGCTTACGTAAATCACTAATATTATATATGACGAAATTATTTGATATATAAAAAATATAAAAATGTATACAATTTTTATATGAATATAAAAAAATTAATATTAATTTTGGTTGCATATTAAAAAACTTTGAAGAAATGGGATAAAAACAATGAAACATAAATTAGATAAACTAATATTTAAAATAACAAATTAGATTTATATATGTGTTTATTTAAAAAAGATAAATTATAATTTTAATTTTTTTCTTTAAAGTATTTCTTAATTTTCTCCATTAAGTTTCGCTTTCTTCCCGTAAACCTTTTACAAATCAGTTACGATGAAAATGTCTACTTGACCACGTCTCTTTGAGTGCGTATCCAATACTTCCTTCTCTAGGAGGTGTTAGATAAGCTTAGGTTTACTATACAGAGGTATCGGTAGTGAATATGCGAATATAGTTCATCTTGGCGAAGCATTTTGCGCCACTGTTCTGATTGCGGAAATATACCCTATGTTTCTTTATTACTAAAGATAATTAGCAAAAAACTCTATAGAGATACATTATGGTCGCCAATTTTCGGACAACGGAAATCTCATGTGTAGGCCTGGGTAATTAAGGGGCTCTAAATTGTAGTTTCTTATCAATCTCCGAGCGTTTTTAAATTTTCTTTTGCGTTTAATTTTGATATTTTTTTCAAAAACAACTGACATTCTATCAAAATGCATTCCTTTTTTTGAAAACTTCACTGTATTTTACATAATGTTACTGGAAAACGACTCCTTCCTTGAGAAAATTTTAGAATATTATGATATTATTCCGAAAAAATCTCACTTTGTATGATATCTTCTTTGTGATTCACCTATGAGAAGAATTATGAACAAAAGTACCAAAATAAGGTTTAGATTCATGTGCTAAAATAAATATAAAGAAAAAAGGCCCAGCCATAATAAATCCGACTGATAACACCTTATTAGAAAGCTCCAAAATTCCACATAAAAATATTTTAGCCATTATTATAATACACTACCGGCCATTAAAATTGCTACACCAGAAAGAAATGCAGATAACAAAATGATATTTATTGGACAAATATATTATACTAGAAATAACAAGTGATTAAATTTTCAAAAAATTTGGCTGGATATATATAGATCCTGAGAAATCAGTACCCAGAACAACCACCTCTGGCAGTAATAACAGCAGTTATACGCCTGGGCATGGAGTCAAACAGAGATTGGATTGCATGTACATGTACAGATGCCCATGCAGCTTTAACACGATGCCACAGTCCATGCTGCAGCAAACGTCGTCGAACTGTTAATGCAGACACTTGTTGTCTTCCAAACGACCCCGTTTCTTGACTCACGGCTCGTGACGTGGTTGCACGATCCATTACGGCCATGCGGATAATATGCCTGTCTTCTCGGTTGCTAGTGATAGGTGGCCGTTGAGATCCCGCATGGCGTTCCGTATTACCGTCCTGAACCTATCGATTCCATATTCTGCTAACAGTCATTGGATCTCGACCGACGCGAGCAGCTATACTGCGATAAGATAAGCCGCAATCCCGGTACGCTACAATTCGACCTTTATCAAAATCAGGAACGTGCTGGTACGCATTTCTCCTTCTTACACGAGGCATCACAACAACCTTTCACTAGGCAACAACGTTCAAATGCAATTTGTGTATGAGGAACCTGCTGAACAATTTCCTCATTTAAACACAATGTAGGTGTCGCTACTGGCGCCTGCTTTGTCTGAATGTGCTGAAAAGCTAATCATTTGCATATCACAGCACCTTCTTCCTTTCGTATAAATTTCACGTCTGTAGCATGTCACCTTCTTGGTGTAGCAATTTTAATGGCCAGTAGTGTACTTTTTAAAAAAATGACAGATGCATTGGAAAACATTAATAATTGGCTTTCTAGTCGGAATGAAGCAAATATGTCTACTGAAACAATAAGCAACTTGATTAATTATGTCAGGGAAGTTGCTGAAATAAATAAATAAATTTTTGAAGCTCATAAATATCAGTCTAAAATTAATAAATAAGAATACGTGCATTTAAAGAAATAAATTAGACAAAGAATGATTAATATATTTTTATTAAGGTAGAAAATTTATGGAAACATGAAAATCATATTTGCTTAAAATAGCAGAGTAATTTAAAATGTAAATGTCATTACATTTTTACCTTTGTTAATAGTTAAATTAGAAAAAGAATAAAGTAACTAAAAAAAAATTTCAGAAAAAATATTTCGTTGAATATTATATGCGAGTAAGTAATATGGATTTGATGGTTTCACGAACCTATCATTTCCAGGATCGTTCAGTAATACAAAATATCTTCATTTTTACGACACATTTATTTTATATTAACAAACATAACATTAATTATAGACACAAACATAAATTTAGATGGTTCTTTTTACATTATTCGAAATACGTATATTTTCCACGTGTATCAATGTGCCTGGTAGCGGGACCTCCGCTACCAGGCACATTGATACACCTGTATTGGCATCACAGATATTCATACACAACCACATCGTTCCTCTCGCTCCGACTATATGTCTCTTGAAACTCTTCCATCGGCAAGTTTGTTGGTTTGGTATGTTTGTCGCTCAACGGTCACTTTTTGCACACGAGGGTTAATTAGACTGGGACTTACGGTTTAAAGTGGATTCCGAACCACTACAAACATCCATGCCCAAAGTGGGATTCGAACCCACGAACTGTTGAACCGAAGGCAAGAGTGCTAACCATATTACTGCCAGCTTGGCTTCCATCGGTAGATAATGGAAACGAAAACTTTCGATTTCGTTAAATGCTTGATTTTCATACCTGTTCTACCAGTTTAAATTGCTGGACCTTGTCCCGCAAATGGAAACTATAAAGAATCCTAAAATGTTTCTTTTACCCCTTTCATCACCATTCCAACAAGAGCCAAATAATATCGAAATTCTAAATGTAATTGAATGCTTAACCTGTTTGATGACATGCTTCAGTTTACACTTTTTTCTTTCACATACTGTTTAATGGAAAATTGTCTATACTACTGCTATATCCATTATATTTATTACAACGCAATATTATAATGTAAGAAAATAAGAATCAATGTTATCATAAAAAATACTATTATGCAAATATTATTAACACAAATCTTATGAAAATTAAAACCCAAACACAAATAGAAATAACTACATTATATTACATAAAGTTAAATATGAATATTATGATGTATCAGAAATCATTTTCTATTTCTTACTAGATTCATAATGAAAGAAAAATAATTAATCATCCTCATAAGCCCTTGATAAGGCATCTGCGATAACATTATTATTACGGGGCTTATAAGCCATTGTGACCTGATAGCGAGAGAGAGCTAATGACTCAGAAATCGCCTTACATGTGGTGCTTACTGTATATTTAACCCACTGATATATCTATTTAAAATCAAATATTTTAATAACAATTATTTTAAAATTGCTGAATTAAGCACTGTAATTGAAATTAGCCTATCGTACTTAAACTCATGCATGTACTAGATTACATACAAATACGCGAAATTTGTGGTAAAATAACTTACTTAAAGGATGAATATAGGTCTTGTAAGTTAATAATATTATAATTACAACCTTAACAAAACTATAAAAAAATTAAAAAAAAAAAAAAAAAAAAAAAAACTGCGTCAGGAAAATAAAATAATGAGGGGGGAAAAATACTTCAAGTATTTTTCAAGAGGCACATTGCCGACCGCCCTGTCTAGTGGTCAGAGTGCCTGACTGCGAATAGGGAGGTCCGGGGTTCGAATCACGGTTCAGGCATGGATGAACTTTCTTTCTCTATTCTATCTTTGTCCTTTCTTTGTGTGTATGAATGAAGTATGAATGATGCCAATCCTATAAACGGGCCCCTAAAGCATGTGTGAGGGTGCGATGGTGGCCCACCCCCTGTGGTGCACCCAGGGCAACGCCTCGGCGGCTAAAATGTTGCTGTTTCTGGCCGGTTCCTTGGGTATCAGGGAGCAATACATTAATTGTTGTTGTAGATTCTCTGTTGCAGTTGTAACTGTCTACAATCTGCCATTAGAAAAAAATAATAATTATGTTACTTTTCTGCATCATTTTAGTGCATTTGCTATTGTGAAAATTAAGAAAATGCTTTGTTTCTCTTTTTTGATTTGTAAAAATATATTTCAAGATGTGGGAATTGAAAAATATTTGGAAACCATAATTCAAATTTTAACGTTTAATGAAAAATAGATAATTTTACTACCACATATATTGCAATCATTAGTTTTAAGGACAAAAGTATAAATTTCTAATCAGTCAAAAAATGTTAATTTTTATACACTTTAAAAAATAATAGGAGAAATAATATTTTATTAAAGATGTTTAGTTTTTTTGTTTAGAAAAAGCAATTCGCGTTTGCTAGATAATATTTTTTTAATAAATAAATAAATAATATCTTAATCAAAAATATTACAAAAGATTTATTTCTTTAACTACAATTTAAAAATTTTTAAATTAAATTAACATTCATTGGTAAATAACGATAGATATATAGTTTGTTTAAATTAACTGAATAGTATAAATATTGCAAATTTAGTCTAAAACACATACTAGAAATTATATTTAGATAGTTAATTTTTGGTTAAAGAGTTCCCTCTCGTTATTAGAAGGTAATCGGTTCGAATCCTGACCCAACCGAAAATCCGCTGCTTTAAAGTCGGCTGGAATACATAAAATATGACGTGATAGCAATGTACTCCAAATAAGGTTTAAAATTCTTAAATTTTAAATATTTAAATTTATATTTTTAAAACTTAAAAATTTAAATTTAAATTGTTTTTAACTACCATGATTTTTTAAAAATTTTTATACTTTGCTCAACATTTATAGTTCTATATTATTATTTTGTATTACAAATTTTGCGCATAAGTAAATAACGAAAATATCTTAAAATATTTAGAAATTTTTTAAAATACTATATTGGTCAGTTCCATTTTTATACATTTTAGATGTTTGTGATTGTAGTTTAAAGTTATTTACAGTATTAAATAATGAAAATATCTTAAAAGATTTAGAAAATTTTTCAAATACTATATTGGTTAGTTCCATTTTTATACAATTTAGGTATTTTTGATTGTAGTTTAAAGTTATTTTACAGTATAATTTATATTGATGTTTACATACCTTGATTTACAGATCAATGACTCAGAGAGATCCCAAAAAGTGAAACTGACGAGATCTACTTATTTAACTTGTTGAATGCAGCAAGATTCACTGTATTCTTTATGAATTTTTTTATAGGAGGTCCCAATCAACTTGCATTCCTGGGAAAATTATTAAGCAAAGAAACATAATCTACTCAAAATAATGTAGTTAATATTTGTTTCGGCTGATAAATTCATAATTTGGCCTCTGAATGTGATTATTTATTATCAGATTTTCAAAGCAAAAGTTTTTCCTGCATAAAATTGGTATTTGGATTAAAATAAAATTTAAATTTTCTGAAAAATTGTCTCTTACTATTTAGTGTCCCTTTCCTAATGGACCCTCTCGGCTGTCCTTGCCTATGCCCCTGTTGAGTCGCAAACACCTCTGCAACTCAACACCGTCACGATAGGATTTTTGCTAGGAAAACTGGTATTTTGAAAAAATTGTACCTTGTGTGGGGAAGTTTAACAGACTCAAGAAAATTCAAACAAGCTCTGATTTTTCTTCCAACAGGGGTTAGTTACAGGAAGTTAACAATTTCTTCCTTTTGTCGCGTGTCTATTTCTACTGGGTATCAAATTATTTCTTGGCGACACTTGGGAAAATTAATGTTTGAAATTTCTCATTTGCTGAAACTTAGATTCACGTTTCACAACGCGTTACGAACATTAGATCCCCTTTTTAAAAATGTCCATGAAACAAATATTGCAGGAATTTATTGAACTCCATTAAGATTAGCCATATTTGTGGCAAATAATAAGTGTCAATTACGCAAATAAAATTTAAAAAAAGTTAGCTTACGAAAAATTATTGAAAATGTATAAAAAGATAGATGAAAAGGCTTCCATTAACGAAGTAAAGGAAAAAAAATAATGCCCTCTTTAATACCTATAAAAGAGAAAAATCTATGAATCGAAAAAAAAAGTGGTGTAAGCACGGAGGATGCCTATGTATGCCGACTTTATGGTACTTTGAATATTTATAATCATTTCTGGACGAAATTGTCTTTATACGTGCTAAAATATCTTCAAGGAATTTGGACACAAGTTTTGTTGAGAATGGGGATGAAGTAAGTTAAATAATTTATTTTGTAAATTATTCTCTATCTGAATGAATACATTTAATTACACATTTAACGTAAAATTTAACTACGAAATTTTATAATAAGCTTTATTAGAAAACAATATATTTTCTATTTCAGAATGCTTACAAATCTTCAAAATGAACATTTTAAAATTATAATTTGCTATGTTTTTAAATATGAATTAAGTTTAAGCAATAATATAAAGGTATTAGTTAAGATTATTCTGTTGTTTTCTTTAAATATATATATTCTTCATACAATTAAACAATAATAAAATTAAATAATCAAAAATTTTTAATTGATTAATAATAATAATAAAAGAAAATTATTTACCTTTAAGCAAAATTGAAATTAAATGCACTTTCAGTTATGATTTATCTTTTGGTAAATGTTAATTTGTTTCCATTTTATTTAAAAATCATCTAAGAAAATATAAAATCTAAGAATACGTGGATAATAGATAACAAATTAATAATTAATTTTATATCTACTAATAAAATATACAACATATGACTTTAAGCATTTCTTTACTCGATAGATAAACTTTTTGATGTACTAATGTGGCTCTTTAATACCGGCCATCATCACAGTCCAAAGCATCTGCCTATAATACTTCTGTATTTAATTTACTCGTGTTACTTAAGTTACTATGATAATATTTAAGGGCAGAAATTACAAACAGATAAATGAGTACAGCAATAAATACTAAAAAGACATTTAGTACGTCAAGTCATAAAAGTGACTGAACTACTCTTTTGAATGGTTGAAATTTTTGGCGATTTTCGATTTCCATTTACAAGGCACACGAAAAAAGCATTAAATGTTGAAAAATGGCATCCTTAAAAATAACTTCCCATTCCAGATGTGCCGGTGGTCAGCAGAATTTGAAGGAAGTATTTACTTCTTATCTCCTTCAACATATCCAAGCAGAAAAATCCTATCATGTGTGGCGGGCTAAAAAAGCTACAATAAAGTTTAAGATAAAAATAAACGGTTGTTTATTTATTTATTTTTATTTCGGAACAATAGATAATATAATTCCACAAAGCCTCAATAAAAATTGAAACTGATCTTTGTCTATCGCTTCTTGTTAAGTAAAATCTGATGTGTCTGTTACTATTAGCAGATTTAAATTATTACAAGTTTTCTTTATAATATTTCAGTTTTATTAAATTTTCTTTTTTGCAAATAATTTTTTATCAAAATATTATAGTCAAAATAAGGTAAAATTTTCACATTCTTTTATCATAAAAGGAAATCAAAAATATTAACAAAATATTGCTTGTTAGGCATTATGAATATTGATTATGAGTAATATAATGAAATATTGCTAATGAGAAATTAAATAGCAAGTCAAATAATATTTCAAAATGCTAAAATTTCGACAAAAATTTTTGCGTTTTATATTTTTGAATTATTATCACATTGATAGGAGTCCAGTGGAAATCATATTCATTGAACTTTTTATTTTAATCTTTTATTTTAAGTAAAACAAATTTATTTTTTTTCTTAATATTATTGTTACCACTTTCATTAGCATATATTTTGAATTTGACAACCTATGAAACAATTATGACTCATAAAGAACACTGTGAATCTTGATGTATTCACAAATTAAGTAAGGTGTATCTCATGAGCTTACTCTTTTATTATCTGCCTGAGTGAATGGATCCAAAAATTGCCATATATAATTAATACAAATATATAATTTGGTAAATCACTTTATTCTAAAATAAAATCCTCTTACATGCATAAAAATGGAACTGACCAACCTAATATTCCAGAAATTTTATATGAAAAAAATTAAGATATTTTCGTTATTTACACATACATAACATTTGTAGCCCAAAAATTTTGTATCGAAAACCTCAAGCTATATAAGTATAAAATTAAAAAAGTAAAGGATTAAAAGAATAAACACAACGAAAAATCAAAAGGATGGTTTAAAAAAATAAAAGGAACTAAGATATGCAAAAATATTATTAATAATGAAATATAAGAGTAAAGTTTTGTTTATAGTCAACTTCAGATAATTATTATGTTATATATATATATATATATATATATATATATATATATATATATATATATATATATATATATATATGTGTGTGTGTGTGTGTGTGTGTGTGTGTGTGTGTGTATATATATATATATATGACATTACGATAAAACTAAGATTGAAATTTTCTGGAAATTTTTGTTAATCTTTGAAATGATTTGGCACCCCCCCCCCTGGGGCCAGGCTATGATAGCCCCTATGTTGCTACGCCTCTATCTGGCTCTTTACATAATTCATAAAATTCCAAATATATTCTTCTTCTCCATATATGTTTGTTTCTTACACGTCCCAAAATATTTCTCGGTGTATCTTAAGGTACTGATTTCAATGAGGTAAACTTTATTGTACTGACTTAATTTCTAACCCTTATTAATTCCTTATTGAAGATAAGAAAATAACATCATCTCACCCATTTAATTAGTTACAAATCATATTGATATTTTTTTAATAATTCACAGATCCATAGGTCACAGTTATAATCGAGTCTTAAAAATAATCGTTTATGTATGTACCTTTTTTTTAAATATGGGAAACTAGAGGAGCTTTCCAATGGATATCAACAAATGGCAACGACTGTTAGGTACGGCCTTGGTCTGTAACAGGCTGTAGTGCCTTGGAAGAAAAAGAAAATGTAACTTTATATTGCCTGTAATGTATTCCTTATACTATAAAATGCTACTTTCTAAAATAATATAGTTTTTAAAATTTTATACGAAAAAAAATTGTATGCATAAAGCAAAAATTTTATTAACTTTCACAGACTTTTAAAAATATTTTTAAATATTTGTAAAATGAAATATAACTTTTTATTTTTGTACTTATAGGATAAGAAATTTTTTGTAATAATTAAGCTCATAAACTTGCTATATAGCGTTCTTTGTTATTGATTTACGGAGAAAAATAACGTAATGTGTATAAATAGCATGTCTTTACATGTTAAATTAAATTATGTTTATAATAAAGTTTAATATTTTTATAAACAACTTATAATGAGAATACATTAACATATTAAATGGTTTATTACACACACACACACACATATATATATCTTTAAATTTCCTGAGTTACAAGGAACGTTAATTACAAAACCACCCCTTTCTATCAAAGAAAATAGCAGAAAAATATTGGATGTCTCCATACATTTATGGTGTCAGCCCCTCAACTAAGAGGGCAATATGACAGATGAAAGATAGTTAAGTAATAAAAAACTCAACCCCCTGGGGTTCACCCAACCATTTCGGCAAGGACGGTTAGTTGTAACACTCCTTATCCACCTCGTTCTTTGTGTAGTTCGGTTTCTCATCTTTCCTGCTTCCTCTACACTGCAGAGCAAAGAGTTGTCTTTAGTTCAAATACTACATGGGTTAAAATTTCAAAAGTTACCGATGGAAAATCCCCAAGGCAACCCAAAGATTGCGAAGAAAAGGGCGCCTTATGTTAAAGTGTCAAAAGACACTTTGGCCCCTAACGAAATGTGATATTATTGACTGTGCATCCATTCTCTGATATCTCTTTTTATAGCCTATGTTTGATATCTTTTTTCAAATCTTATATATTAATATCATCGAGGGACACTAATTAATCTTCAGTAGTTAATTTTGAATATAAATCTCGATTCCACAAATATGCATATGCATTTAATCAAGGATTTCCCATGACGAAATGCACAGAAAAAATACAAAAAAATTTAAATAAATCATATATGGACAAATATTATAAGGATATTCCATGCTTAAAATGCAATAAGCATTAAAAAAAGAAAAAAATTACAGAAATGCATTATTATATGTAGAAAATAATGTGAAATCCTTTAAAAATGAATTAAAAATTCAGTTTAATAACTACAAAAATCATTAAGCAATTGAAACCAACTAAAATATTTACTAAAAAAATGCGTGAAATTTTAATAAGAAAATATGAAATTCCCAAGATGCATGTAAATATAAAAAAAAGTAGTATCAAATTTTGCTCTTTCAAAATATTTCATAATTAGATCATTATCTTCATAATCTCATGACTTTTAGCAAGATAAAATGGGAATATGTCAATTCAGTATATTGAAATGTTACTGTTCCAAATATAGCATTCTGAAAGACGTTTTTATGAGAACATTTTGTGTAAATTTGAACGATCCGGAAATTATACGCATATATAGCTTCGATTAAATACACAAGAACTCGAAACTATTTTACGATAATTCGATGAATGAAATAGTAGTTTTTCTGAAGTTTAGGTAATTTTATTGTGTGGTTTAATTTCACCCAGCGACTATTCTTTATTTTAATGGAAGAAGGAGCAAGAATATTTTATATTTCATGATTTTTTACTGACAAACCTTTATTAAAATACTTTGATAAGCAGGAAGAAAACTTATCCTTGATAGAAGATGAGGTATCCAAATTGCGTGTAATTGGGGAGAAAAAAAAATTGTGTTTTGTTATCAAAAATTATCTTCCTCATTCCTATGGCCGTCCAATGTTACGTGAATGATGTGCCGCGGTTTGTAACACTTCCCCACCTTCAGGGTGTGCCCAATGCCCTTTATGAACAGGATAACTCCCGACAACACATTGCTCGCATCAGCCAACATGCCCTGAAAAACATAGAGCTGCTTTCCTGCTCTTCGTGCCCACCATCTCTCACCAATCGAATACGTTTGTGATATGATTGGAATCCATTTGCAGACTTCTTCAGAAGACGCACTTTGGCAAACGGTTGACAGGGAATGGAGAGTCATTCCTCAGGATGCCCTCCATAGTCTCATTCACTCTGTGGCTAGACGAGTTGTTTGAACGTGAAAGGAAAGACATTTTAAGTAAAGCTGAGACTATTTTAAATGCTTCAGATTTTTCATAGTAGGATATATTAAGAGCAGTAGCACAAAGGGGCATTTATGGGATAGTAATTCGTAAACCAATATTTATAACGATTTTTAAAATAAAAGACCGCAATTTACCAGTTAGTTAGGGCGTTCGTTTTTTTTTATTGGAAAGTATTGGGTTCGAATCTCGACCTTTTCAAAGTTCCGTCGTGGTGGCTGGAGCGCATTAAATATGTCGTGGTCGCAATGTTCTCCATGTGAAATGATACCTCTGAGGTGGTAAGCTAAGCCTGCGAGTTTTCTGCTTGGTGCCTGCTTCTAGATAAAAAAATATGCACTCTCAAGGTTACGATAGCACACTCACTGGGTGCTCCATTGTATAAGGTCCCCTCAATTCCACCTCTTGTAGTGCTGAAAAGTGAAAAATCCTAGCAGCCGAGTGACTTTTGGAAGAATATGAAAATTTATTTTTAATTTAGTGTGCTCTTCTAAAAATATAGAATCCTTCAACAGCAATTAAGCTATAATGAAAATAAAGAAAGTTCTAAAAAAATTGCTTATCAAGTATACTGGAAATATATATATATAACTTTTAATAGTCAAACTCTCTCACCTTAAGTGTTTTAATTTTTTCTGAAGCTTTAAAACTATTAATATATGATTTTCTAAGCTAAAATGTAGCTAATGCATGGATTTAGGAATTCCGATCATTTTGGCTAGGTAATGTCACATCTATGGCAACCGTATTGTGAAAGTTTAAAAATTAATATTTGAAAAGTTGATCTTTTTAAATAGCTTGTTGCTATTTGAAAAAATAAGGTTGTTTCTTTGATTTCGAAAAGGAAAAAAAGTTGATTTCTTTAAAAGCAACAATATTTTAAGCCGTATAATTCTTATTTGTTTTCAATTAATTGATGACTGATTTTACTAACAAATTTATTAATTGTATGGTTATATTAATTTAATATTTTTGATGTCTGAAAATACATAAATAACCTTATATGCTAATTTAAGAACACAGAACTTTCTTATTTTCATTTTAATGAATATTTTAAAGGTGATGTTTACGTTATCGCGGTAATTTGCAGATTATCTAATTAATTTGGAGAATACATAGATAATTTTAAAAATGAATTAATTGATTGCATATAATTAGATCTCTCATCTAAACTAATCTTCACATTATCTAAATAAACATAGAATAGCTGATTTCTATTCATTAACAGTAACATATGCATGAGTAATTTCGGAGAAGAATTACTGTAAAAAGATCAAACTCCATAAATCTTAGTATATTTGTAATTTATGTATATAATAAAAAATAAATATGTAACTAATGTATAAAAATGTATTTGAATATTTTCCAGATTTAGGAGAAGTGTAAAAAAGTAGAAGAAAAAATCAGATGTAAATATACATAAAATAATATTCTTTTCTCAAATGATCGATCTTTTATATTTTAAAGAAATGTTAAAAAGGATGTGTGGTTGTTGATTCATTCATAGCAATGTAGAAAAAATTAAATAATAACAAATTCAATAAAAAAATTGCTGAAATCTTAAAATTATTTGATCGATTCCCTTGCGTTTAAAATATATCATTTTTTACCGTAAATAATGTTAGTATTCTGTGTTCGAATAGCACTTTTACATAAGAAAATAAAATTATTAACTGAAGAATAACTTTTGAGGTCTGAAAAGAAATCTCAATTTATGAAGTGAAACCAGCAAAACCCGCAACTGCGTATACGTGGGTGATCATTTAGATGGCTCGCCCCAGGTACACCTCGCCGTTCATGTATGACTAATATTACCTGAAATCTGCACCTATCGCAATCTCGTTTTCTTTGGGAGGGAGAATCTTGTGTTGGGTAACGTGCGCAAGTTTTTTTTAGAATATATATAGAATAAAGAAGCACACACATCACAATTTGTAAATGAAATAGATTATTTTCCCATAGCTCCCCATTTCGTGTCGTAAGATAAACGTGCCGCCCATCAGAATTTTTCCGATAACTGAAATTATGATTGTAAATAGAATCTGAAAATAATTTATAAATAAGTCGAATTTTTGAATTCTTACTTAAAAATATTTAAAACCATAAGTTTAACGATTTTAAGTGATTTATAACTTGCGCTAGTTAATTTCTTATAATACGTATTGTAATTAAAGTTTCCAAAGTCTAGAGTTCCAGAATACTAATATTATTTACGCATTAAAAGATGCATGTTCTATTCTGTTTGTACTTAAATGCGTTACTTAAATTAGTGTTTAAAAACGCGAAATTTTCTTGAAATCGAATTACACAGTATTCTATAAATAATTCTCAAAGTGGTTTAGTTTTAAAACCATATCTTTAAAAATATTTTACTTCTAAATAAAAATATACACACCACACATATTTGCGTTTGGTTGAATATGTCACACATATATCAATACAACAAACTTTATAAAATATAAATGTAAAAATATTTTCTCATTATGTTTTTCACAATTCATTTTAGATTTTTGTTTTATATTTTAATTTAGTTAAATTTTTACTCGTCCGTCGGCTGTTAATATTTTTACGAATTAACTCAACAGGACAGGCATAAGTGACAAAACCCTAGTGTTCCGGCAGGTTTACTTCATGTCCCGGTAAAAATAAATTTTGTTTTCATAGATGACCAAAACATTTTAAAAATAATTAATTGTGATGTAGTGCTGAGAATAATGTTATTTATTTTTGTACTGTGTAAAAAGAAAACCATAAATGTTCTGCTAATAAGTAATGTATTCATCGCATTGTCTTGTCACGTGGGCATGTGTGAAGTTTTGTTTGCTGAAGAGTATTTGCAGTCAAATTGCGAACAGTAAAGCAAGAAGAGACTACCAAAAATGTCATTATTTTAAGTGAAGAAAAATGGCGCTCTCGCAGTTTGATCAAATGAAGAATAATCCCATAGCATTTGATCAAAATTGTTGAGTACGCCTTCTGCTTACTTGGAGCATTAGCACCAGCCGATGAGCAAGACATGCACTTACGATAAAGGTTTACGGTATGGACTTATGATGATATTTGAAGAAGGTGTCTACGATTAACGTATTAGCTTGGGAAGATTTCTACAACATTGAAGCCAAAAATAAAAAAAGACTTTCTAAATAACACTCCTGGTCAATGGTACGTAATGCATGTAAATATTGCTCAAATTTTTATTCCTCATTCAGTGTTTCTTCTTACTTAATTAACTCATAAATAATAAAGATTTGGAAATAAAAGATTTAAATTTATACGATTGTCATTTATTATATAATCTTTTGTTTAAGTTTCTAATCAGCAATCATTTATTCATGGCACATAAACTACTCTATAAAACATTCTACTAAGTCGCCAAGGATGAGCAACCTTGATGTGACGCTGCGGGGAAGGGGGGTAGTATTTTGGTACCCCGGTTGAACATTTCAGAAATCTGACAGACTAGGCTTAAGATGATCTTGCTTCGGAAACTATTTGGTTTCCTTTCCATTTTTTTTAACAATATTCTTAATAGCGTTCATCTCCGCTGCATTTGTTTAAAACAGATGTAAGCAAATCGTGATTTGCTTCCAAGAGCTTCATTAATTTCCATCAAGGTTAATGTAGTACATCCCAACTCTCTCTCTCTCTACTACACACACACTACAAAACAATTCATATAATTTAATTGATGTCATAATTTCCAACTTTTTATGATACAAAATAGTTTTATCAATTTTAATATCATCTATTTTAATCGCGTATTTTTATTAATTTAAAGAGTATACTGACTGAATATTCAGTTGCCTTGCAAAAATTATTAAATGGAAGAATATATTTAGAATTTAAATTCCAATTCTGTGATAAATCGATTATACTACTCAGACATAGATTTTCTTTCCACTTTAATGTCAAATGAGCCATTATTCATTATAGGAATTATCTTTCCACCATTTTTAATTTCAAAAACAAAATGGAAATTTGTTTTTTTATTTCTCCCCTATTAATGCAAGATTGCTTTTTTTTTTATCTTTTATTTTCGTCTGAATAAAAAGTTGTTCTTTTCCCCCCTATTATAAATCATTCTTCTGTTTTAAGCTTTAATTATTGATGTTGCCTCCCAACTTGTGGTCAGAGTGTCTGATTGCGGATAGGGAGGTCCTAGGTTCGAATTCCGGTTCGGGTATGGATGTTCTATCTCTCTCTCTATCATGTCTTTCTTCTTTCTTTGTATAAATGGGTTGTGAATGGCTGCCTACCTTATAAACGGGTACCTAAGGCATAAGTGTAATGAAGAAGTCGGACTCCACACAAAAATAAGGTTCAATCAGAAAAGTGGAGCAGTGAACCTCATAATGCCAGCCCAGCTGGCACACGACAACAACAACTATTGTTGATGTTTCCATTCGACTTCCGCTTCAAAAATACATTACATTCTTTTCGAATACCAGATGTCCAATTAGGGCTCGATTTCTGCTTTGTCTAAAAAGTTATCTTCCACCGTTTGATCAACCGCCATAACATTGTCCTTTACAAACGATAAATGTCTCAAGAGTTGTGCTGACGTAATTGATTATTAATTCCTCATGACTTTTTCCCAAGAGTGAAAACAGATGCTACAGTGAAGACAAATCCAAACAATTTTCTCATTAACGGAATAATATTTTGTAATCGTTTGCCCAGGTTTAATTAGTCTTCGTCTGCAAAAGATGACATTTAAGATATAAAAATAAACAAACTTAGAATTATATATTTTTGCTTCTTTCATAATACATTTTGAAGAAGAAAGGTTTTTAACGTCAACGGCACACTGTTTTTATCTTTGTTTTTCGAACAATGTCGTTGGGTATGTTCATTCTCTACAAATTGAGTTTTTTAATTCTTTTGGACAGTTCTTAGAAATATACCCATATTCATTACAATTAAAACATTTAATGCAATTTTTATTACTATCGGAGAAAAAATTGAGTTTCGTTTTTCATTCGAATGAAAACATTTTGGGGCGGGGAAACCCTTTTAAATTGCGGTTTTCTCTTAATTCATTTTTTACAGCGATCATTAACTTTACTTACATAATTAGCAAAATAAAATCTTTTCTTAATAATTTCGCGTTTTTATATTATTATTTATTTATTTTATTTATTTCAACTTAAGATATTATTCCGAAGAACATTCTCGTAGGAATCTAATTTCTCTTCTAATTTTCCCGGATTAGTTCAATTAATACTATGAAATGATTAGGAATTGTGGAGCAAACACTTTTCTTTATTTGTTCTGTAATAATTGAGTATAAATTCATCGAAGTCTGCAATTGTAAGACAATCTAACCATTTATTAAAATAATTTTGTAACTCCTAAGTATAAAATCTGTCCATACATTTTTAATTAAACTTGAATTTGCATAAAATTTCTGAGAAATTGTTCTGGACTTAGTTAAAAAAATTTTTAAAGAAAGTTTCTTGATGTGTTAGTAGTAATTATTTGCTTTATCGTCCGGTGCTTGAGCAATATAATACATAGGTAAAAGTCCGGGAAGATGGAAGACCTAATGAGATACATCTGAACCTATTCACCATGCTTGTCTTTTAAATAATATCAAATAAAACTTAATATCACACATCTTAATTTACATTATATTTTTGCATAAACTATTACAAAGTGCAAGAATCATGCTTTTCTGAATTAGAAATATTCGCATAACTAGTTTTTCCTAATATACTTTTAATTTGCAAACGTAATTTTTCTGAGCTAAAGTTCCCGAGCTGCTCCTTCTTCTTGAAAGCGTAATTTTTGAGCTAAGCTATCTTCAATAATACTTTCAAATAAAACTTTAACAAAATCTTCATATCGTAAATCTTAAAACCAATAATATTTTTTGATTCTATAACTTTACCAATTCAGTTCCTAAATTAATTAAATCTATCTTTTTTTTAAAATTCCTTTCTCCAGAAACGAAACCATTTTAAAGCATACAGAAATCAAAAGTGTAAAAAAAAAGATTATTCTCTTGAGCTTATGTTTGTATTTTAATTTATATCATAGATATTAAAAGCTTAATTTATCAATACATTTTGTAGATGGTGATTTTTTTTCACATGTTTGCCTAACTCAATTTATATCTCTTACATTTATTCAATGATGATTAGGGCATTGGTTGAATTTTTGATGTGTGTATGTATATGTGTGCGTGCGTGCTTATATATGTACAAAATATGAATGCATGCAAAATATATAATTTTCTTTATTTTCAGATGCAGAAAGAGGAAAAGGAATGTGTCCTAATTAAGCGTTATACTAAATGTTACAGAATGTTACACTTACTTTATTATTTGTTTTACAGTTCATTTTTTCCGTTATTATACAACATTAAATATTAATACTCATTCATATTCTAAAATTTTGTAATTACTTTAATGAAATAAAGTATATCACGCAATATATAAATTAAACATACATTTTCGTGATTTGCCAATAAATGTCCAAGGATATTTAAATTAATACTTATTTCCGCTGTAATATTTTGTAAAAATGATTTATTTCACACCGTTTCCTCATGCAGTTGATATTGTAGTCGAATTACAGATTCAAACTTTCAACTTGAATTTCTAATTTTTATCTATTTGAATCTGTTTTATTCTCTGCTATGTCATATGTGTGAAGAATAATTTAACACACGGCTAGCTTATTTCTATATTTATTTAACATTAAAAAAAACACAGGTAAATCACACACGCTACACAGAAAAATGAAAACAGAAGAATATTAAAACAAGGAAAACTCCGACAATCATAATCGAGCAGCATTAGGCTCTAGGGTTAGAGCTAGTCTGGTACTCTCAGTTCGCTTATGATCGCTAGATGGCGTTGCTTTATTACAGACTCCCCCTCTGGCTCTGAAATCGTCTCGATGATGAGCCAGGATTTGACTGTCTGATTTTTGGAGGTCTCCCTCGTTTTCTTAAGGGAGCAACTGGACCTCTGTCTTTCGATGAAGGTAATTGGTATGGCTTTATCACATTCGTATGATATGTACCTAACACTTGATCAGGTGCAGCAGGATCTGCAACATCATATGTGGTAGGAGACCTGTTTGTAAGTATGAGGTATGGACCTTCACGTCTTGGCATAAATTTTTTACTTTTCTTGTTCCTGGAATTACTTATTTGATGTAGAGTAATCCACACTTTGTCACCTGGCTTATAGTAAGCCTGTCTATGTCTTTTGTCAAAATAGACCTTTCTTCTATCTTGTTTTTGTTCTATTCGCTCCCTGATTTGAGGAGGCAGGCGAGCAAACCTTTTCAAATAAGGCGTTATTTCAGGGACAAAGTTATCATTATTAATAATTGATCTCATGTCATGACGAACATCATCCGTCGTCCTAAGCTCTCTGCCGAATTGCAGATAAGCGGCAGTGTGACCAGTGGTGTCACATCTAGCTGTATTCATGGCAAAACGAATCATCGGAAGATGTTCTTCCCAGGTATCATGCGCATCGCCTACTAAGATGGCTAATCTAGGTTTCAAATCTCTGTTCTTACGTTCAGAGGGATTCGCTTGAGGATGATAAACAGGGATAAGGTCCTGTTTGATATCTAACAAATGACAAATTTGTTGCATGACGGCACCAACAAATTGAGATCCGTTGTCACTGATTAATCTCCGAGGAAGTCCATAGCGTAGATAAACTTCCTCAAGTAGCGTTCTGGCACAGTTTGACGCTGTGGCTTCATTAAGAGCAAATAACTCAACCCATTTGGTACTCGTGTCTTCCACAATAAATATCCATTTCTTTCCTGTTGAAGTTTCTGGAAGAGGACCAAAGAGATCAATAGCAAGAGTTTCGAATCTTTGCTCATAAATAGGCGTTCTAAGCAGACCAGCAGGTTTCTGATTTGTTGGTTTATACCGATTACATTCCGCACATGTTTTGACATAATCAGAGATGTACTTCCTCATGCCTGTGAAATAATATTTGGAAGCTATCTTATTGTAGGTACCTTCTACTCCATAATGACCAGCTGTAGGAGCATCATGGTATTCTTGCAGAATTCTTTGTCGTTCTTGGATAGGAACAACCAATTGCGCATCGTCTGAATCTGTTTCAGGCGAATAACGATACAAAATACCTTCGTTCATTATATATTCTCGACTGATATAGTTAGCAAAGTTTTCATCCTTATCATTGTTGTCCAGACAATCGATAATTTTCTTCAGATCTGGATCTGCTAACTGTTCTTTAAGTATTTCTCTCTTGGCTGGAGACATACGATACGGTGGAACAGATACAGGATGAAGGTCTGATGTCTCTATTCTGTGCTTAATGAAAGGAGTGGGCTCTCCCCCTGGTTCAAAGCAATGCTTGTAACTTTGAAATAAGCAATTTAGTTTGCCTCTTTGCGTCTCTGTTAGATGTCTCCCTTCATCGCTTCTCAAGTGAACTATAGTTGTAGTTTCAGGCACCACTGAAGTTTTAGAAATGTTTGATGCTTTTCTTGCATTAGTAGGTTTTACATAGAACAAATACTGTCTCTGTGGATTTTCGCAAAAATGCCAGGTCCCATTTTGAACATCAAGAACAATACCAGCTGCATGGAGAAAATCTCTTCCTAAGAGTGTGCTGTTATCCTTGGCTTCAGGTAGAACGAGAAGTTCTGTTGACACACTTTTACCTTCTATACACAGATTGACGATGGTTTTAAGGGCAACCATGGACTGAAGTTTTCCATCAGCAAGAGTGAACGAAATTTTCTTGTTTTCAAAAGCAACTCCATTATCTCGTAAAAAGTTATATAACTTTTCTCCTGCAATAGAATGTGAAGCACCAGTATCTGCGCAAACTGCAATCTTCTTACCAAACAATTCGAAGACAATCATACTTGACATATCTGTATTTATATTATTAATGAATAAGTTCATGCAATTAACAGTTGTATCTTCATGTTTAGAACTTGTACAAATAGAACATTTTGATCTGATAACTCCAGGCGTTCCGCAACCGAAACATCGGATAGATGATCTTCCATCTAATCTAGAAGTAGAGGAACGAGTTATTGGAACTTTTGAATATCGATTTTGAGCAGATTTTCTATGTCATATGTGTGAAGAATAATTTAACACACGGCTAGCTTATTTCTATATTTATTTAACATTAAAAAAAAACACAGGTAAATCACACACGCTACACAGAAAAATGAAAACAGAAGAATATTAAAACAAGGAAAACTCCGACAATCATAATCGAGCAGCATTAGGCTCTAGGGTTGGAGCTAGTCTGGTACTCTCAGTTCGCTTATGATCGCTAGATGGCGTTGCTTTATTACACTGCTAATTTATTTCAAATATATGATTTTCAAAATTTTAATATTTTTTAGAAATGAATATTTTGAAGGCTAATTTCTCTTTACTTAAAAGACTCAAGGCTATGAATTTTATAAGCATATTGTATTTCCGAAATTTGTTCTACTTTCCAATGACAGTCCTAAAAAGTGTTTTCTGGATGTAATTATATTTAAATTATTTTGAAATTATGACTGAAATATGACATCATTTAGGAACTATTTTTGTTTCTTTTACAAATTATTAAATAAAAATTGTTAACACAAAAAAAAATAGAAAATAGTTTAAATAAAATCTTATGAACATTTGATTTTGACAAAGTTACGTGAAAGTTACATATTTCATGTAGCTTTTTGTTTGATATGGATGTGAAGGTGTCACACACAAATTTCTTATCCTAAGAATTAATTGAACACATCATCAGATTTATTTTATTACTATGAATCATATTGATCTAATGGATAAGTACGGTGCCTAGCCAAAGGCCATTTAACTCTTTTTGTAGTTATTGGTAGACAACTAAGTTTTATATAAACACATAATGAAACAATGGATAATAAGAGTTTTGAAAAATCACAAGTCGATTACAGTTTAGGTACTCCCAAGAGTTTTTGCTGTGGTGACTTTATTGTTGTTGTTGTCTTGTGCCAGCTATATGAAGTGTGCAGCTCCAATTTCCAACTGAATACGTAATTTGGTGTGGAGGCCGATTTCCTATGTACACATATGCCACAGTCACCTGTTATAGGGTAGACAACCATTCATAACCCATTCATAGGAAGAAAGCACAAAGACAGGAAAGAGAAAGAGAGAAAATACATCCATGCCAGAACCAAGATTCGAACCCAGGATCTCCGTATCCACAGTCAGGCACTCTGTCCACTTTAAGCAAGTTAAAATTTTGTTAGATTTCAATTAATGATATTAAAATATTGTTTAAAAATCAATTCTTTAAAAAAGTTTATTCCTCGTAATAAAATATATGCACTTTTAAAGGGGAAAATTATCTTATATGCATTCTAAAATATATAACCACGAAATATTCTAACATTCCAGTATAAAGTTTAAAAATTAAGGTAGAAAATTTAATGCCTTAAGAAATTACTTATTAAATTAAATAACATATAAAATCGAATCAAATAATGAGTATTTAATTTGAAATACTTTTATTAAATCATCAGAAAATGGATGCTCTTAAACTTTAAGCGAAAGTAAGATTAAAAATCGACTTAAATTCATAAAAACTTTTGATTCATTAAATATTTCCAAAATATTATTTTAATAATTTATACTGACTTACAAAACGTCTTTTTTACCACTATCGTATAAAACATAGATTCCTAAAGTGGTCCAGGTGGACCCCCAGGGGTCCATAGGAAACGACACGGGGGACACGTAGACGTGAAAAGAAAACAGGGGTTCACAAATTGTAAGTGGGGGTCCACGAAAAATTTTCTAGTTTTCATAATAAAAACAAAAATTTTGGCTTGAATTTACCTATTAACGTACGCAGGCAGCATCATTCACTAGGTAGGTACTCAAAAGAAAAATGGATCTAGTGTTTGTTAGGTTCCTAGCCTAAAAGGCCCTTCTATTCTTAAGAAATTTTTCTACACCTAACTTTAGTTGAGATTAACATAATGATTTCAAAACATAAGATTATTTAAACAAAAAATTTAAGAATATATTTTGCTTAAGTTAAAGTGCTCCCAACGAGAGTTCTTAGCATGAGATTGAATAAACATAAAAAGAAAAATTTGAATACACATTACAAACAAGAGTGCAAGAAAATATTTTTAAATTACAGTTTATATACATAGCATTAATATAACTATATAAAGACAAAAATATTGTTATTATTCTATTATGTATACATATATATAAAAATATGCATGCATATAAATACAATTTTTTTTATATATTTATATGTTTTTAAGTATAAGAAGAAGAAATTATTTAATTATCCTTTTTGGGAGGCGAATAGATAAGCGTGAATGTGGTTTAGCCCGCAGAACCGCCCTTGGTCTGTGGAAATTGGAAAGTTCATAGGGACTGTAGTTTTCAATTGCTTGAAATCCCGAGTTATCAATTTCATAAAGTCTGTTGTAGAAGCGAAAAGCAAGGATTTGGACGTATCTTGATAGGGGAAGGACACCCAAATTGTTTCTGATGTGTTCGTTTCTGATATAGAAGTCTGATTGAGTGATTAGTCTAAGAAATTTACTTTGCTGACCCTCAAGAGGATTCAAGTTCGTTTCCGCAGCACCGCCCCAGATTGGGACTGCATAGGTGATAATAGGGCGAAGATAGGATTTATAAATTAATAGCTTGTTAGCCATGGAGAGCTTCATTTGTAGGCAATTAAGGGGTAAAGTGAAGTTTTGACAGAAATAAATTTATTCTTGATTTTATTAATATGGGCTTTCCAGTTAAGTTTTTTTTTTTTTATTTTTTTATATCTAACGTAGGACCGAGGTACTCGACTTTATTTGACCAGGGGCAACACCCCCTCCCTGTCCTTAGGAGGTGTTGCTAGGGTACCGAAAACCGCTTAGTTGAATCTGGAGGAGAGGGGGGGGGGTGGTGTAGAGTACGTTTCCTAGTAAAAATGACAGCAGTGGATTTGTTTGAATTTATCTTAATTTTCCACTTATTAAGCCACTCTTCAATGGCCATGAGGTGTTCAATAAGGGTAGCATGGATTTTCCAGTAGAGAGAGCTAGTGAACAAAACGGCAGTATCATCCGCCAACAAGCAGAGCATAGTATTTTGGTGTTGCGGAATATCATTGATATAGATGTTAAATAAGAGAGGACCCAGCAGGGATCCTTGCGGTACGCCTGCAAGAATGGGTCTGTCCAGACAGATATCTTTTCCAACTCTAACAGTAAAAGTGCGGTTGGAGAGGTAGTTATTAATTAAAGTAATTAATTGTGTCGGGAAATGGAATTTAATTAGTATGTAAATTAGACCAGGATGCCAAACTCTATCGAACGCTTTTTCTATATCAATGAATATACCACCCGTGGATTTTTTGTACGCGATTCCTTTTGAAATTTTTTCTACTACTCTGAGTAGTTGGTGGGTGGTAGAAAGTTTTTTACCGAAGCCAAATTGTTGAGGAATAATAATTTTGTTGGCCTCATCAAAGGCCAGTAATTTATTAAGAATAATTTTTTCGGCAATCTTGGCCATAGTCGGCAAAAGAGAAATCAGTTTATAATTGGATGGGAGATTCTTTGGAAGAAGGGTAAAACTTCTTGTGGAGCGGAATAATAACTGCCCTTTTCCACACTTTTGGAAAATGGCTTGTTTTCAGTATGCTGTTGATGATTGCAGACAGGCAGCAAATTGCTCTTATAGGGAGCTGTTTGAGAATTTTGTTGATGATATTATCATGACCAGAACTTTTTTTGGGTTTGAGTTGTTTAATAATTTCTTCAATTTCTGAAGCAGGTGTTTCAATAAAAGGCTGATTATTAATGTTGTTAGTCAGGAAATTAGTTACTGTGTTTAAGATTTGCAGACCATTTTGTGGGTTACTGAAGTTGTTTGGTTGAAATTGTTTTTCAAGAATGTTTGCCAACATTCCTCTTTTTCAAAATTTGTGAGTGCTACTTTGGCGCCATCTATGAGTGGGGGGACACACTCCTTGTTTTTCTCCTTTTTTTTAGCTGCTCTCCAGAAGGATCCATCCTCCACATTGAGATTAGTGAGGTATGCATTCCATGAGTCATGGTTATGTAAGGCTATTTTATTTTTGATTATTCGCGTTAAGGCATTAATTTGATTTTTTAATCACTGGAGATCTGGTTCTATTATGAATTTTCCTTAATTTATTTCGTTTTTTAATTAAATCAATTATATTGTCAGGCAAGTATTTTATTTGATGATTCATTTTGCTGAATTTACTGTGATTGAGAGCAGTATTTATAATAGAAGAAAAATTATTAACATTTTCTTCAAGTTGGGATGGGTCATCAGTTAATTAAAAGGCTTTATCTGGAATTAAACAGTTAATTTTATTTCTAAACTTACTCCAATTGTGGCATGTATTTTGCCAATCACTTTCTTGCTGATTAATTTTGCTAAAGAAAACTAGCACTGGGTAGTGATCGGACGGGAGCTCCTCGACTGTTGATAATTTCATGGGAGGTTGGATACCCCTGGAGAGCATTAGATTTATATAATTAGCATGTGTAGGGCCGAAATGAGTGGGCTTATCGGGTTTAAAAATGGTAAAGTCGGTATTGTTTATAAGGGAGTTTAGGATTTTTCCATAATTTCAACCCCAGTTCTGGTGTTTCGCATTGATGTCCCCAGCGAGGATGATCTTAAAAGTGAGTGCTGCTAGGTTTTCAATGTCAACAGAAAGAAGTGATAAATTGGAGGTGGGGGGATGTAGAGTGACGCCACTGTAATGTCAGAGCTGTCCGAGAAGTGTAGTTTGATAATTGTCGCTTCAGCAAAGTGTGGGAATATGTGTATGGCTGATCTTTGTTTTAATTAGAATGGCCGTACCTCCCTGGCGAACGGTGCGGTCGTTTCTGTAGATATTATAGTTAGGTACATTGAGGTTATGAGTCTTAACAAGGTGGGTCTCCTGAAGTAGAATAATATCAGGATTGTTTTTCGTTATAAATGTTTTAAATTCCGGAAGTTTATTGTGTAGACCATTTGCGTTCCATATCATAATTTTGTAGGTACTCAAAAATATTCCAGACTCATTTCAAACAAAGAATGGAATAGAACTATAGATAATAGTACAAGTGTACACCACATGTCAAGACTTGCGAAGTGCCGCTCGTGTGCCCGCTCGTCCAGGATGCTTGTTTAGATCTGCAAAGGCATGAAATGCGGCTCCAAGAAAAAAACGTTACTTATTTTTTTCATGGGATTTTAAACATGTGACTGTGAGTGAATCGATGTCAGTGTTTGCAGTGCCGGAGAAAATAAGTAGCTGCCTATTTGTTATACATATTTTTATTGTATATTATAATTCATCAATCATATTATATTTGCTTTACTATTTGAGTGTAGTAGGTAGAGTTATGTATTAAAAATTATAAATACTAAAGATTATTCTAAACTTCTATAAAAAAAGAACAAAAAGCCAGGGAAGATTAAAATTTAAGCTCCTAGATTCTCTTTTTGTTTAAGTAATTTTTGTTAACAGCAGGTGGTCTACCGAAAATAGTAAAACTTTGAAAGTGGTCCACGAGAAAAAAAAAGTTTGGGAACCCATGATATAAATTTTAGGATAGCTTTGTAACGTGAAAATATTAAAAACTACTTATTTTCTTAGAATTTCCAATTTTTATTCGCGACTTATCAATGTTAATTGATTTTGCAACTATAAGATTCGGAAGCTTTTGAAGTAAATTTTTTCTAGTCAAATCGATTAATTTTTCTTTAAAAATTTGAAAAACCTTGATTTGAAAATTTAAAAAAAAAAATTAATCGATATAAATTCATCCTCATGTATTTGTGTATTACTTAATTGTCTTTAATAGTTAATAACAAGTTCTATGCTGATTAAGAAATAATCGCTTATTCATTGTTGTTTTTGCAATTCAAATGATTAAACATCTATTGCTGAAATTTTTGTTTAATATAAACTCTATTTAAAAGCTAAAATTTTCTATGTAAGAGGTATAAGAAATACACTACTGGCCATTAAAATTGCTACACCAGGAAGAAGTGCAGATAACAAAATGATATTTATTGGACAAATATATTATACTAGAAATAACAAGTGATTAAATTTTCAAAAAATTTGGCTGGATAGATCCTGAGAAATCAGTACCCAGAACAACCACGTCTGGCAGTAATAACAGCAGTTATACGCCTGGGCATTGAGTCAAACAGAGATTGGATTGCATGTACAGGTACAGATGCCCATGCAACTTCAACACGATGCCACAGTTCATCAACCGTAGTGACTGGCGTTTGGGGACGAGCCAGTCGCTCGGCAACCATTGACCAGACGTTTTCTATTGGTGAAAGATCTGGAGAACGTGCTGGGCAGGGCAACAGCCGAACATGTTCCGTATCAAGGAAGGTCCGTACAATACCGGCAACATGCGGTCGGGCATTATCCTGCTGAAACGTAGGGTTTCGCAGGGCTCGAATAAAGGGTAGAGCCACGGGTCGTAACACACCAGAAATGTAACGTGCACTGTTTAAAGCACCGTCAATGCGAACAAGAGGTGACCGAGATGAGTAAAAACTTTCTTTTAATTTTGCCTCAACACATATAAGTGAAAAGATTTTCCGTTAAAGTGTGCATTCGTTCAGATTTTCATAATTTGAAAAATAATAATTTAAATAGCTGGGAAAATGTTAAGGGGATAATATGTAAGAATACAGATGAAATTCTTGTTCAGAAATCTATAAATGTCTCTTCTTAATCTATAAATGTGCTCGTATCAAATGTCTTAAATAAAATGATTTCCATTACTAACTGTTCATAAAATTTCATTAAAAATGAATATATATTTTTTAACTTTAAATATTGTTCTAATTGTTTTGAACAAGTATTGAAATGCATGTATCACCCAAATGGAAATATTTTTTTAAAAAAATGATAAAAAATTAAAATTCTGGAATTCTTATTACTTAATTGTTAACACTTGTATTTTAAAAATTAAATATTTACAAATAATACTTTAATATTTTCATTTACTTAAACATTTAAGTTTTTTTTTTTTTTTGTAAATTTTATGTTTTTAATGCAATATATATTCTATAATATAAATGCTTAAAAGTGAAAAATTGAAAAATTTTAAAATATATTTTTGTAAGCATATTATTTAAATTGATCATATTATTTCAATTAATCATATATAGCAAAATAAAAAATATGTAGCGAATTTGTAGATGGGATTATTTAATTTTATTCAAATACATTTCTTTGTAAATATAAACTGAAAAGAAAGAAACTTCTGTTTCACTTCCATACTTTTGTGTTAATGTTTCAAGCGGTTAAACAATCGTCTTTTAAATATGTTTGAAATTATTATTTTACCATTCCAAAATAGTTTATTTCTCATAAGAAACACATATCATTTAAACTTTAAATTCGTAACTCAACGTCAGAGTTTATTTCTTAAAATTTTATTTCTGAAACTCATCAGATGGAAAGAAGCATAATATGTAATGTATAAAACTTATAATGTATGAATCATAATTGTGTAACCATAAACTGTGACAATCGTTCTAGGTTTGGGGGAATATGAGATTAAAAATCAGTACTGGAAAGGAGATGTTTAACCAGACTCTAAAGTAAATAATAAATTTGCACATATTGTTATGCTGAAATGACAAGAAAGCTGAGTATCAAAAGATAGTGAAACGATCGATTAATCTCACTCATTATTCCCAGTTATCTGAAGGAAGGATGTAGATTATGAATTCGGAACTAATCGATATTGTGTGCATCAGTGCAAGTTTCCTAGGAAAATTGTGAATGTTTAAATCAATAATGTATATAATAGAGCAATAAAATGGTTGTACGTTCTAAAAACGTTGGCCAATAAAATATTCTAAATTTTTAATCCATTAAAAACCCTGCCAACCAAGAAAATTGTTGAAAACTTTCTAAATTCACATTAGATTGTTCCATATTGTTGCTCAGTGTATATATAACGAGAAATGGTACAAAAAGTGAATTCTTAAAAAACGTTGAAATAAATATTTTAGAAAGTATTATAAAAATGTTTTTCAGAGTTTGTTAGCTAAAATAACTAAATATAAATATTTATTTCATTATTTTAACAACAAAAAGGCTATTTAAATGGAAAATCAGAATAGAACAATTTTATAATTAGCAGTCAAAACAATCACATTCACTTCTGTCAGAAGTTGGCGCCAAAAGTTAATCAGCTTTTTTGTATAAAAATGGAAAAAAATAATTTTTCTTTCTCTTTCTCGCTAGTCAACTGAACTTTTGTTTAATGAAAATAGAAATGATTTATGAAAGAAACAACTCTATATACCTAGTATATAGTTTCCTATTACTGGTCGAAAATGTAAGAACCGAAATCCATGCCCGAACCGGAATTCGAACCCAGGGCCTCCCTATCCATAGTCAGGCAATATGACAACTATACTATTTGAGCTTCGTTAGAGATAAGTTTTCGAGGTAAAATATGCTCAGCAACATATATTGAACAAAAGCCATATTTGAATAGCAAGTTAAGATACTTATTTTCACAAACAGCATGTGTGCAGAAAATGCTTCACATATTGAATCCTGGTATTCTGTTTGAGAAATTAAGCGATGGAATTTTATTTTTGCTTTTCTTTCAATTATTTTGATTGTTAAATATATTTTCCTTTACCTTGTCTTGACAAAGTAGTATTATCAGTTATTTATTAATTTTGAAATTATTCATTGTGTGAAATATATATTGTGTTCAACTGCCTATTCCGTCTTTTCAAGTGCCTATTAAAATCAATTCGTTTATAAGAATAGGATTTTGCGCTTCACATTAAATATGTAGTTATTATTTTTCGTGCGATTTTTTCCTAAACTTACCTTTTCCTTCCTGTCAATCTTCTTAATAAATTGAAATGAAGTAATCGATTCAATTTATTCGTTCGTTCATAAATACAACATGAACTTAATAAGCAGGAAAGCATCTTTTAATTTAAAACACTAATAATAAAAAATAAATTTTCTTAGGTGGATAGTAAAATATTGTACGAAAAATAAAATATTATTACTTTATTTTGATACTTTTTAATGCATTTTTACATAATATAATATACATTTTTAAATAAAGAAATAAATTTATTTAATTTACAAATTCATTCCATTTTTTAAGAGATAAGTAAATCATGGTTTCAAATGAACATCATGCTTGAGACGTGAATCAAAGAAAATTGTCTGTTGTAAAATCTGATGAAGCGTCCACTTCCACTTTCCTTGCTGAATGATCATGTCAGTCTAGGAGTATTTTTACATTGTTTTTTAAGGTGGATTCTTTCTTACACATCATGATAAGATTTTCTCACCTTTTTAAATTAGCACATTAAATAAATAAGTTTTATTAACGCTGAAATATTCTCATAAAATGCATGTTAGGTGGTGACGATGAAGAAGTTAGATTTGCATAAAAATGTCTGCGGGTTCGTCTGTTGTGTTTTAGCTTTTGTACAGAAAAGCTAGTTGGATTCAGATGCTGAACCATTGTAAATATCATAATCCAATGCTTGGATGAGTCACGAAGTGTTCAAATTTATCCTACTTTGATGACAAATCGGCTTTTCTCCGTGATAATGACATTTTAAATGAAAATTTTCTTACTTACAAGGGATAGAATTTTTATCAGATTTGAATGATGACCGAAAATATTCTCACCATGGTTTAATTGTAAGACAGAGCTCTGCAGTTCGAAATGTCCCGGGTTCAGTCCCCGCAGCTGCTGAAGAGCATATTTGCATGTTTTTCTATGCATTTATACTATGCATATTTTTCGAATTTTTGTTTGGGAATTTTTCCATTTCCTTGATTGCAACATAAATACATAAAATTCGATTTCTAAAAAAATTCCTCTCAAAAGACAATATACGTCATCGATATTAATAACTTTTAAGAAATGTTTTCTGATTAAACTGCTTTAGACTGGAAACGAGAAATTTTTCTGAAAATGCTCTATTTTTAAAATCATCCTCCTGTTTCGATTGAAGCATTATTTAAATCTCAGGTACATTCAAGATCCTTCCTTTTCGGGCTCACGATGGCATACAGGTCCAATCTTTTCGGAGATTTAAGTTCCCAGTTCGATACCAAC
Organism: Latrodectus elegans; assembly: GCA_030067965.1. Classification (NCBI taxonomy): domain Eukaryota; kingdom Metazoa; phylum Arthropoda; class Arachnida; order Araneae; family Theridiidae; genus Latrodectus; species Latrodectus elegans. The sequence goes on from CM057814.1 coordinate 10,600,953, forward strand.
AATTTCGAAATAACGGATGCTAAATTGCCTTACAATAGCGTCTGGACGTTAGACTTTCCATTGCGAAGTGACAAAGCTCTTTCATTTTCTCAAAATGACAAACATCACAGGGATATTTGCTCCCTGGTTCGATCCAACCACTCTTCAAAAACGTGACACGATCCTGCGCCATTGTAATCCCCACGCATGTCTACTGGGATGGCTACTTGGAAGTTCGCGATTCTCCCCTTATTAATCGTGAAGACGCTTCACTTTTAATGAAACATCAGCAGAGCGGTGGGGGTGAACATACTCTAGGCTTCAAGGATGTGCACAACGCAAGGTAAAAAGTTCTTTTAATTTGAGTTCATCATGACCTAATGGTATGGTACAGCTCTTTCGAGTGAAGGGTTCCAAATTCAATCTTGGTTACTATTGATGAACATAGGACAATTCTGTTTTTTGCATGCAGTAAAGTCAAGGCGTGAGCTTGGGAATTTTCCGGTTTATCTCCCTTGCGAGACATAAATACGACCCAATATCTATAAAAATCTCTCTGGAAGGTAATTACGCTATGCACGCTAAGTTTTCGCAAAATTGTCCACGATCTTTAAGCCATTTTACTCCCAAATGTCGAAGTTCTTTTGTTCGGTGGAATTTAGTTTAAAGGCTTCATCAAGGCCTTTGTTATCCAATCTGTAATCTGTGCGATGTTAGAAACTCTTTCATTTCGACTCACGTGGACTTGTGAAGAAACACATCTCTTCAGAGCAAGAAGTCCTTGGTTTGATCCCATCGGTTAACGGTAGATGGTCTACTGTAGCTGAACTTTTCCTTTCTATATGTTTATCCATCCAAGTGAGTGCTGCGGAATTTTCCGGTTTTTCTACTTTGCGATTCGTTTATACGATGGTAAAATATCCTCTCGTGAGGAAATTAGGCAGTGGGCGTGACAACAGACTCAAGCCGTTAGGCAGTTCACATTGAGACTTGTCAGAAATCTTCTTTCTGTTTTCATTTTCATATAGGTTTGAACTTTTGATTTACTGCTTGAATTAATGAATAGTATACAATGATACACATAATTTCGTGAATGGAGTTTCATAATTTAAAATACATCCTATTGTGTGAAATATGTATAAAGTGATTATTTAAATTGTAAATATTATTTTTAAATTTTATTGATTTCCTAAAAATTTTAACGAAACTAACATTAGGTCAAAGTATCGACAGAAATGAGATGAGAAATTAATTCCAATAAAATATTAAATATCTTATAATCACTCTGTCAAATTTCATTAATCACATAAATTTTGAACATAAGATTTTTATAAAGAAATAAAAATAATCCATTCATAAGTAGATTGCTAAGATAAAATTGTGATTAGGAAACATCAAATACATAATGAAATCTAAAATTTAGCTTTACAAATGAACGAATGTTATTTGTCGTTCTATGATCCTTTTTGGCATTCGAAGGCTAATCTAGGCTGATACATCCAGTTTAAAGTTCTTTGGTTTGAATCATTTGTCGCTCAACGGTCATTTTTTGCACACGAGGGCTAATTAGACCGGGAGCTACGGTTTAAAGTGGATTCTGAACCACTACAAACATCCATGCCCAAGGTGGGATTCGAACCTACGAACTGTTGAACCGAAGGCAAGAGCGATAACCAATCAGCTGCCGGGCTCGGAGCAGTTTAAAGTTGATTATAAATCACTGCATATATAGACGAACGAGGCATTAATTAAACCTTAGAATCGTTAGGCAGAAGGCTCGGGCGTTAACCAGTCCGCCACCCTCTCAGCGTTAAAGAAGGAAGAAAGATAGAAATAAATGCAACTAATGAAGTATTTTTTTTTTTAATCTTTTCTTTTTTTAAAGAACTGACATTCATTAAAATAATTGGTCCTACGCGTAATTTTCCCTCTGATATTCTATTAGAATTCTTGTTCAATTTATATTAAACATATACTTTTTAAGCCTCCATAGTATTTCATTTTCACAAATCAATCTTGATTTTGGTCGTATATTTTTTTTCTCCTATTTTCGTCTATTTAAACAAAAATGGGGTTTTTTTCAATTGTTTTAACTGATTGTAGTTTTAGAATCTTTTATCTTAAATTATATTTAAATAAATAAAAATAAAAATTTTAAATTTTTGTATTATTATGAATGTTAATATAAATTTTTCACGGAAAGCACAAACAAGTTTGATTATTTGAAAATTTATTTTTTTTTGGTCTGATTTTTCTCAGTTTTTCATAAGAGTACTTAAAAATTTAATATTTTTTTCGTACATTGATTTAAAAGTAAAACCATCCAAAAGATCTTCAAAAACTAACTGAAAATATACGGAAAAAAAAAAGCACCATTTATAAATAATTTTCTTTTAGTTGTCGTAAATAACATACTAGCCAAATAACTTTATAAAACATTAGAAAATATCTCCTCCCATTTCTTTTAGGTACAAGTATTGCTGGTAAAAAGCCATATTTATCACTTGTGACAAAAAATTTTCCAAAATTTTTATTTGAAAGATACACAAGCATATGACTAACATACCCTCCGTTGGTGGACTTCGGAGCAGCTAGTTTTCTGCTTGCATTGGTTACAGCTGAACCAACGAATGTTGCTGAAACTTTTAAACTGAAACAACATTTGTTATGATTAAGCAACAATTTGTGCAACAATAATGGCAACAATTCCAATTTTCCTACAAAATGTAAATTTTATTTCAACTTAATAAGTAAAAAAGCAATAATTATTTTAATACCTATACACATTATATAAGGAAATATATATTTTTTGTTGTGTTGTAGTTTGAAGCGAAAAACACTGTTTTTGGTATAAAATTCACTGTTGACCGTGGATTTAAGTGCTAATATCTCGAGGTATTCGTTAGGAGGTATATTAAACTGCTAACAACACAGATTGCAGATCGTAGAAAAAAATTAAATTCAAATAAATTGTTAGAAAAACTTCGCTTCTAGTTGATACAGCACAATGGAATAACAAAAACGAATACATTTCAATACTATCATCCAAGTAATTTTAGCAATTTATTTAAAAAATGCATTGTTCCCGAAATGTAGTCAGTTAAATACCAGGCTTTTTTCCAGAAGTTCAGAGAAAAGCCATACATGCAACCTTTTTTGTAATACTCTTTGGTATGATTATGACATTGCAAAAAGAAGCATTCAAGGGTCTAATTAGACAATGATTGAAAACGCGAGTTTTATTTGGCAGAAACAAGTAAATACAAATTTATACCGTAACATCTGCGCTGCTAACTCTCCACCAATCAGGTTTCTCAGTTCCACTGCGTAGGAGACTGACAAGCTTATAGAAACTAAATGAAAATTCTGTTTAGTATAGATTACATTGTTGTTACTTATGAGTTTTTGATTGCAATTTTTCTGTATTCGTGAGCCAAATTGTCTTTCTTCTTGAACTATAATTTCTTCTGTCACAAGTGGTGATTAATTATTATAATATAATTTTTACTATCACAAGTTGAGATTATAAATTTAAATTATTATTAACTTATCACAAATAGTGAGCTATTTTTTTGTTTTCATTTAAAGCTTATAATTTAGTTTTCACAAGGTTGAAATTTTTATGATAACTTCTGAAATTTAATTTGGACTGGATTATATATTTTGAAGTAAGTTATTTTTCCATTGCATTTATTAACTTAAATATGAGAATTGTAATGTTGTAACTATACTAAAATTTAACTCGTAAATATTATGTGTATTTAAATGGAAACATTCTGCATTTATTTAAATAATTTTTAGAAGTTTATATTTAAATCTCTTTTTTAATATAAAAAGTTAAATTAATGGCTTTTATAAACTATGTTGTTATAATGTTTTTAAACCTCAAATTCTTGGAACAGTTTTTAAATCATTGTATTATAAAATTAATCGGAAGTTATAAGACATTAATTTCTAATTGGATTCCCAAATTTTCAGAAAGTAGATGAAAACATATTTTTCTTAAATAAGTTAATTTTAAATTTTCAAGCTATGCAAATCTCTTAACATTGTTTAAATCTTTTCAATTTTCTGAAATGTAAAATTGTCCTCCATTCAATTCGTAAAACTTTGTGTTAACCATTATCTTTCTAGTAGTCAGAAAAATATTGTCTATAAATATTACCATTGGAAAGAAAACAGTAAATAATATGTGATAGGTATAATAAGTATTACATCAGTAAAATAATTAAGTAAAAAACTGTATTAAACGATTAAATTACCTTAATCTTGCGTTTAAAAGTAAATTTGTTGTTAAATTTGTAAAAGAATCGAAAGGGGGAAATGAACTCAATATTTACTGATTAAGAATTTATTCTATTTAAAATTTGGTACATTGTTTAGCGTTCAGGACTAAAATGTTTTTAAAAACATATTTCGTAAAATAAAATCATACTGAGTGGTTTTGCACTCGTGAGGAATAAAATTACGATACATAGTAAAATTTAAATACCTCAAACTATTATTTTAGATTTATGAAAAAAAAAAAAAAAATCTGGATCGTATAAACATGGTAATTAAACATTTTTGGGAATGATTACGGTGTAAATATACCACACAGCTTTACTGTGATTATTTAAGCAGAGGAATCAAAAGCTAAAATTTTAAATTCATATTACTGACATTTTAAAATTGAAAGAAAAGTACAAATTATTAATTTATTAAATATAGTTGCAAGCAAATGGCTACTCATTATTAAAATTAAAAATTAACATTATGATATCCAATTTTTTTTATTGTAATCTGTCAGTTTGTACTTGCAGACTTAATTTAAATTTGGTTGAAAGTTTTACACTTCTGCAAATGCTATTGACAGATTCTTATTTAACTTTAAAAAACATTATTTTAGAATAGTTGAATTTAGAAGTTTAAAGAAATTGAAATTTCTTTTAATCTGTAGTTGTAAGCTTTTTATAAATGCAGTTTTGTGATAAATAGCTATATATTCATTAAATTTTGAAGTTTATTTATCGATGACTTTACGAAGGTTTTTCTAAAAGTATACTTGAACATTCGAGATGTGTTTCAATTTTATGTAGGTTCCTAAAATATTTAGTTATTTTTTCTGACAATGGTTCTTTAATTTTATTTTCTTAACATAATTAAATTTACTCAAATATGCATTTGCTATAATTTTAAATAATATAGCCTTCTAGTGAATGTAAAATATGTAAGATTTAACTTAAACAGCTATTTCTTAATCTATGTTGGCAAAATAGCTTTTCAAGAATTTACTGAATTTTGCTACTTAAGAAACTAATCTTATTTCTAGAAAAAGCTATCAAAATTTCTTAAAGCAATCAAAAGATTAACTAACCTAGAATTTGTTTTATAGTGTTTTGAAATGTATTGAAATTTGATCTGAAAACAATATAAATTGTTAAAATTATTATAAATAAGTAAAAAAAAACCTAAATTTGTTAAAAATAAAAAATTAAATATAAATTTTAAAATGAATTTTCTTAGAAAAGGTTACTGTAAAATTACTCCAATTGCTTTAACAACTAATCTGTAACGTATTGTTTTACATTGAATTTACATCTGATATCCTTTTGGCTCACAAAACTAAACAAAATTCCTTTTAATTCAATTTGTTTTCACATGCATTGAAACCATGTTGAGTGTATGTACGATGTCCCCTAAGTCCGTATTTAAAAATGTGTGAAAATTGCAATGAATTTTTCAATTGGCTATAGAGATGCGATAAATTTAGCACTTTTTTTTATATTTTCTTGTGCTTTAGAATAAAACTAATTTCTGTAAAAGAAATCATTATCCGTTATGAAAGACTTTATTAGGAAAAACTAACACTGAAAATTATTTTCCCTATATAAAATCTTAAATTAGTAAACTTTAGTTTATATAAAAAGACTTGTATGTAAACTTATTAAATTCTATTGAATTGAATAACTAAATATTTTAAAATTACATGAAAGACTAGATACAAAAATGCAAGTAGTGAAATCAGAGTTTTATGAATAGAAATGTGATAAGAAATCCCAATTTCAGAACTTCACTGATTTCTTCAGATCTGCTAAACAAAGGTTTGGAGAGTGCAAAAAATTAAAATCTAGATTTTAAGTAATGGAATATAAGTCAAAATCTCACACTTGAATGTTTTATTTTCTGATTAAATTTTCAAATCTGTTTGAATCCAATGAGATAATTACTTGGAAAAATTAATTTAATCCAAGCAAGTTACTTTGAAGAGTAAAGTTTGGAGCCGTGTAAAATTTTTATGTGGCGTATATTTATGTAAGAAATATTGAACTTTATAGTTGATGAAATGAATTATGTTCTGTTGTAAGAAATGCTGGAAAAACGTTTCTAAATTTGGTTACACAGTTTTTTTTTTTTAAATCAAGATAAGTAGTCGAAGAGAAGGACTCATTGCATACATCTTTAGTATTTGGTGTCTATTGCACCAACTTTTTAAAAACAGTGCTTTAAGTCTTCATTAAGCGTTGCTGATCTAGTAGACGAATGATTATCGCTATAATTCATGGGTTTGAATGCCATCTTTGACATGAATATTTGTAGTGGTTCGGAATCCACTTTAAACTCTAGCTGCCCATTTAATTAAACTTGGTGTGGGGGGGAAGGAATGATCAATTAGCGACAAACTAAACTTTTTTAAGCTTAATTGAGCTTATATAAGGATGAGGCTGAAATTCAAAAAGAGGAAAATCAAGACTAATTTTTTAAAACAACGGTGAATAGAGAAGTTTGATTCTGATGTAACAAAAGAATCAAGTAAACGTTGTTCGCTCAGAAGTCTAAAAGCTGTTTTAACCGAGGCTTATCATTGAAAGTATTTACGAATTTATAAAGACTGCAATATTTATTTTGTTGGTAATCATTAATTTTAAAGTGTACGATATTTTATGGCATATTTATGTTTCCTTTTTTGCCAAATATTTTTCATAAAAATAAAGTTGATTTTAAAATGTATGTAATTTTAAAATAATTGTTTAAAAGTTTTGATAATTACTAATTTTTATAATTATTTTTATATATTCTGCTGAAATTCCTAAGTGTTTGAGAGCTTTCGAAACCAGTGTAGATGAAAATCTTTTATTCAGCTGAGAACGAATGATTGCTCAGCTGAGAATGAATGAATCATTCGAATTCCACCTCGGGGTGGATGTTTGTAGCAATTCCTGTTCCCATAACTTCTATAATACTCGTAGTGCAATTCATTAAGGAATCGTTAGATAATTTAACACTTAAGAATAGAAAAAAAGTGTTTTTTTTTTTTTTTTATTTTTTTTTTTATTTAAGTGATGAAATTACTCTGGTGATGCACTTTTCAGAAAGTGATTTTTTTGTTTTGAAATTAAATTGGGTTCAACTACGAATAGATGACGAAATAAATCAAAATGTACATCTCGCTGCGAAATAACATTTTTGAAAAACGAAATGTCATTTTTTACTTCTTGATTAGTTAAAAATCATCAATACTTAAAAATTTGGAAAAGAGAATACACGACTCTCCTTAAAGACGGAGTATTAATGTTTCCCCTTCGTTTGGGTGCTTTTAACTGATATTTTTTCAAGTATTGATAAATATCAGTTAACTGAATTTGCTTGTTTATCTTATGTTGCAATAAAATGAAGTAGTAACAAATATTTCTCCGATTATAATGTAAGAATAATGAAATTAAGGATAATTTCAAACTTCCTTCGCAAAATTTTCTTTTAATAAATTGCTTCCCTTTGAAATAAAAGTTTTATTCTTTTATTTATGGATTTTTGCAATTTAGATTTAAAAGTTGCAGCGTTTGGTAGATAGTTATTTTTTAAATCAAAATAGAGTGACAGCGCTTATAAGAAAAGATAGTTACTTTTTGATGCTGATAATTTGTGGGTGACTCTAATTACGATCTTTGTTTTGTCTCTGTTAAAACAAAATAATCGAAAGCAGCCGATGGAAAGTAATAAATCAACCGATTTTAAAACATTTCCAGAGTAAGGAGCAGCTGAATTGCTTTTTAATTGGCAATTATGTGTTAAATGTTTATACGATTTTGTATAATTTTAATTAAAACGAAAATTTTATTTATCGTTTAGTTTCTTTGAATGTCTCCTTGTGTTTTCGTTTCCATGACATTTTGTCGCATGAAACTGATTTTTATTTTGAGAATGGACTTTTCAAGTTAGATTGCGTGTATTGTTCTATTCTATGCTGTAATCAGTACATGCTTGTTTTATGCGCATGTTATCCAAATTTGGTGTTTCAACATTCATTTGCAAACTTGGAGGAAAAACAAGTTTTACCTTAACTATTAAAGGCTATCAGTGTATGTTAAGAGATATTATGATAGCATAAAAACTAAAAAATACTTTAAAAGTCGTACTTAAAATTTAAGATATTGGACATTAAGAATAGAATAAATATCAAGCAATAACTTGCACGATGGTATTAGTGATTCTTTTTTTAAGCTAAGATGAAAAAAGTATTTTCAGAATTTTGACATTCTATTTTTTCTAGTCTCCCCGCATTTTTATTTTAGTTACGTTACCATGTAACTTAGATTTTCATCTGAAACAAAAAAATATTTCAATTGTTTATTTTTTACATATTTTAGATTTCGCAATAATTGTTAAACAATTGTCTGCACATTGTTGATTCTGTACACTGACAGACGGCCAAATTAGTTAGTTTTTGGAGGAAAAAGTTAACTAGTTAAAAACTTTTGTTTTAAAAACTGCGATTTAAAAATATTTCAATGTTTACTAGTCTAATTCAAACTCTATTTTTCACATCAAAATGAGGTCTTGAGTGTTAATTAACTGTGGAAAACCAAATGAGAAGTAAAAATCTTGAATTTCCATTTATAAAAATTTATTAAATATTGAAATCAGGCCTCTTTTAATCTTCATTTTAATGTGCATATCTTCAAACAAAATATACTACGGAAATGTAAAAATGATGGGGTATCCGATACCATAAAAGCTATTTTTCCAGCAGTTACACATAAATGACAACTTTAAAAAGCGAATGTTTAACTTTTAAAGGCTAATGTATCTTTGAAAAAAAAATGCATTAATCGAGAATGATATTTTTTATTTATTTATTTATTTTTTTTTTATCTTTTTTGTCAACTAAAGGTTACCGAATTTTGCCACGAAAATAATCCGAGAATATCACAATCAGTATTCCTTCATATAATTTACGTGTTTCAGACGGCCTTTGATTGCTTAGCGCTCTGGTTCATATTGGTCATGAGTTCGATTCCTGCTTAAGTCTTTGACATTTGTAGTAATTCAGAATTGATCCAAAAATGGACTTAAATGAAGTAATTTTACTCATAACGTTTTCTTAATATGTTATTTAAACAAAGTACACACAATTTATTCAACTTTTAACGTCAAAACTTAATATAATCCAATTAATTTTTACCGATCGTGTAGTTACGCTAGACTGTTATTTCTTTCTGACAAGGGCTAACCGGAACTTAGGATTAAGGTAGAATTCGATGTTTAAAATGACGGATATATAAACAAGTCAAACCAAAATTTTCAAGTAATCAGGATGAACATTTCATGTCTCATCTTGCACACATTGAAAGCCGAAATGGTTCTAGTTTCCTCCATTTTTACTAGAAACTAGAAATTTCTTAACAGTGAATGGGATTAAACTCATCACCTCTTACTTAGAAAAAACATTGCCTGACAACTATGTCACGGTGAATTTTAAACTACCACTTTTGACATAATTTTATTACATTTGTTTTGATTGACATTGTTATTTTGAAATATTTCTTTTTTTTTTTTTTTAAGCAGTGCTGATACTTTCGTTTCACGCACTAAAAATATTCGTGGGGAAGTCGAATGTTCATGCCTCTTCAGAACAAAATGCTGCGAGTTCGATTCCAGCTACTATTGTACAAAGGGAAATGGAGGGTTTATTCCTACCTCTAGTATGTGTAGGTTTTTCGGGATGGATGATTGAGAATTTTCTCATCTTGTGATACAAATACGGCCCACAATGTATAAAAGGCATTCCAAAAGGATTAGTATCAGTGCATTTTACGATGTCTTGCAACCGCCTAAATGGGTTGGTTGTTAAAGTTCTATCAATGCCATTTTATTTATCGTTAATTCTGCAATCAGATTTTACATACTAAGTCAAAGTGTACCGGAGACTAAATGATATTTTTATTATTAAAAAACATTAATTTTATAATGTATAAGCATTAGATTAGTAAGCAAATTCACACAATTTTTAATTTTGAAAATTTTAAAGAATGGTTTTTTTTTTTTTTGGTCATTTGGTTAAAAATTTGTAATATACATTATCCGGAATACGCATAGGATACACATAGGATCCATTATGTAATACACATAGGATCCATTATCCGGCTTCCCAAAATCCGGTATTTTTCAGATTGTTTTCTTTTTTCCTTATCTTTTTTTCCTTTTCTTCCTTTTTAATTTTTTTTTATTTGAAAGGCATCCCAAGGCAGAAACTCTTGAAAAGGACAACATCCGAGTTGCCTTTATATCACCAAATTGCATATCTTTAATCCAGCCAATGGATCAGGGTATTCTAAATTCGTTAAAATGCTTGTATAAAACGACTATTAACCGAAAATATTTAGGATTCTGCAACTCCAGAGAGGGAATGATAGATTTTTAAAAAAGGTTTACGATCAAAGATGCCATTTGGAGTATTGTTAATTCCTGGAATTCCTAGAACAAGAATACTCTGATCAATGCTTGGCATAATATCTGGCCTCTTTCGATTTTTCTGGAGGGAGAAGAAAACAATGAAATTTTTATTTTTGCATATCACAAGAAAAAGAAATGATCCTAGAATTATTAGGATATGCCACACATAAAAGCATTTCAAGTGACGAAATAATCGATGGAAAAACTATACAAGATTCCTTAAATGCTTCGACTGCACTTCTGTTAACTGATGACGAGATCGTCAGTGAAGTTGCTCAATAGAAAATATGGAAATCATTTCCAATGACCGTTGTGTAGACCTAACGAAAGAACTTATCCGCGGAATGGAGCAAAAATCATTTTGAAGGAACACAATATTACGTCTGTATATAAAATACAACAGACTTTACTGTCAGAAAAACTAAAGCATTAAAAAAAAAACAGCGATATGTTTGCATCAATAAGCAAAAAATATTACTTTGCAAATTTTAGGTTATTTTATTATATGTGTGTGTGTATTTTTCATTATATATATATATATATAAAATTATTAACGATATAGTTATTATTTTTCCTCTCACAAATTATTCATGGATGGAGGAGTGTCGCGTTTTTTTGCAAATGGTTATTGAAATTTTCGGCAGCAATCTGAAAACCGGAATATCGGAATATATTCGATCCCGAGCTTGCCGGATAATGGATCCTATAATGTATAAAAATTATCTTCTACGCTCGCTCTTAATTATAAATCGTAATAAAAATATTGTGATAGCCATTTTTCTTTACCATAATCCTAAGTCTTAACAGGACCTATGTTTCAAGTCGGATATATGCAAAAAGATTTTTTTCTTCTATCAAATCTGTATTAATGTGAAAAGTAATCTTTCGTTTTCTTCTTTGACGGCACTTAGAAATTCTATATGAAAGATTATTTTTTTTGGGAAAGAATGTAGGAATTATTTATTTATTTTTTTTTTTTACCATATTATTTTAGCATAATTTATTTTAGAAAACGTTAGATGAAAGTAATTCATTCTTACTTTGTTTCAAATATATGAATATTAAAATGCTTATCAATTCTTGTTTAAAAATTTTATCTGGGAATGTGTTGACCTTCCAAATTTCCATACAATATCACCAGAAGGCGCCTTTAAAACTTCCTGGCGAATCAGAGCTGGCCGGATATCGCCTTGTGCTAATTAGTTCCGAGAGTTTGAATTGAAAATTCGGAAGGCAGATGTCTTTCTCATTGCTGATTTTGCTATTCTAGTTGCTAGGTTCTCCTAAGTTATTGCTCTGAATTATATAAATCATTAAAAATTAATTATCTAAAGTTTTTTTTCTCTAAGTATTCAATAATTTCCCTGAATAGGTAAGTAACTACTTTAGTTAACATTTAATACATGTTGATTTGGATTGTTAACAAAAAATGTTTTTGGTAGAAAACTGAAAGTTAAGGGAAAAAAATGATGGTGACATTTTTCTAAAATGGAGATTTCAGTGATTGTTTTTAGTTTATTGATTTCCGTAACAATTAAAATAAAAAGAAATTTAAATACTTTTTAATCAACCTTTAGGAATGAAATGCATAATCCTACTTCTCGAACAATTAAATTTCTGTTTATATTTGTTATTTTAGTAGCTAAACATCATCATTAAGCAAATCTATTATGTAGATAATGTATCCCGAAAATGTATCTAAATTTGATTTAAAAAAAAATTTAAGAAATTTTTACTTCAACAAAACAATGTCACTGTAAATATCCTAATATTTTATTCTTTATTTTTAACTCTGACTTTAAAATAACTTCTGGTAATTTAATCCACATGCTCTAAAAGCGATAGTGCAAAAATAGTAAAAATATAGATAACAATCCAAAAATTCAAATAACTATCTTTTTAAGATATAGAAGATAAAAAAAGCATTTTATTGTTTTCTAATAGGGGTGGGGGGGGGGCTATATGAAATAATAAAAGAAAAATGTTTGATCTTATGATAAAGTTTTCATGTTTTGACAAAGTAAGGCTGACAGTTTAATTTGCCATATTTAGATTTTCAGAAAGAATTTTCATAGATGTGAGCCCATATTAATGTGCCGTAAGGGAAAAAAAAAAAAAAAAAAAAAAAAAGCTGAGCAACTTACTAACACCCATTTTTACGCACATGCGTGTAAACATGGATCATTCAATTACTGGTGTTCCATAGCGATTATGATTCACATTTGAAGTTTACATTCTGAGTAAAAGTGAAACTATAGTATATACATTATATATATATATATATATGTATATATACCTGGAAATCACAAAGTGTATAGGTTAATGGGTGGATTATTTTACTGTCCATATCTCTCTCTTGGCTATCTTTCTACCATATATTGCTACTGAATCACGAAAGACAGTTCCATTGATAGTGAGAGCCAAGCTGGCAGCCGAATGGTAAGCGCTCTTGCCTTCGGTTCAACAGTTCATGGGTTCGAATTCCACCTTGGGTATGGATGATTGTAGTAGTTCAGAATCCACTTTAAACAATAAGTCCCAGTCTAATTAGCCCTCATGTGCAAAAAGTGATTGTTGAGCGACAAACAAACCTAATCATCTTGATAATTTAAAATTTCAGAATTGGGAATTTTATGAGAAATTTTTTTATTTAGTTTTAAATTGAAGCCTGATACTTTAAAGAGTAACATTTCTTTTTTATGTGGTAAGTAACAGTTATTTGAGAAGCAATTTTTAAACTTTTATTAAAAAATTTTCTCCAATGCCCGACTGCCCTTAGGATTTTTAAAATATATACTACTTTACTATACCAAGAGGAGTTCCAATGTTTATTTTTCAGCAGTTTGTAACCGAATCGGAGTGTTTATTTCATGCTCTGGACCTTCCTTGAATTGCTTCTGAGATCGGTTCTGGTCATTGAATTTAAACGCTTTTAATGGTTTGGTAGTTGCTCTTCAAATGTATGTCTCGGTCAAATTTGTTTTGATGGACAGGAAGGAATAATAAAAATGGAAACCGAAAAATTATTCGGTTTTTAAAGAATAATCTTGCGAGTTCGATTCTTGTATTGAATATGAATGTTTACAATGTCTTCTGTATGCTTTAAAGACAAGCTGGCAGCTGAATGGTTAGCGCTCTTGCCTTCAGTTCAACAGTTCGTGGATTCGAATCTCACCTTGGGCATGGATGTTTGTAGCGGTTCGGAATCCACTTTAAAAACCTTAGGTGTCTGTCTAATTAGCCCTCATGTGCAAAAAATGACCGTTTAGCGACAAACAAACCAAACTTATCTGCTTTAAAGTATAAGTTTTTATTAAATAAAACTTTTAATATAGTGAGATCAGAGAGAAACTCAGACAACAAAACTATCACAAGTGATTTAACTTTGTACTTTTTGCTGCATTCTTTTTAATAAAAAGATTATTCGCATGCAAATATCAGAAAACTAATTAAGAATTATCCTTGCACCGTAAAATGACTTCAATTTTGAAAGCAAAATTGAAGCTTGTTTTTTTTTTCCTAATATGGTGCGCTGTTAGCTATTTACGACAGCTCGTACATTTATGAAATCAAAACATACATCATAAGTTTCTTTTAAATTATATTTATTATTAAATATAATTCTTTTAAGTAGCTTGTTTATGAGCTTTGAACAATTTATTGAAATCATATCTGTTTACTTCAAAATCTCACTACCTGGAAATTATTTTCATTAAATATTTCTAAAATATTAGTTTCATTTTAAAATTAAGATCTTGTCTGGCATATATAATTATTGTGTTAACAAATTCTTATTCTCTTCAATTTATAATTGAAGAGAATATGTTAAAAAAAAAAAACAACAAATTTCAGTTTGAAAGGAAAATTATTTTGGACTTGATTGACTATTATTAGAAACGTGTCCCAAGTTTGAATACAGATTTTGGTGTTCAAATGTGTTTGAGTATTAGTTTGCTGCTATGTACAGACCCTAGACAGAATAGCAAATTAATAAGGAGGAACTAGCACCTTAATGATTAATGCTCTTGCATTCCATTCAATAAATTTAGGGTTTGATTCTCACTTCAGACTCTATTGTTTCGAAAAATACTTCAGAACACGGGCAGGTCAAATTACTGGCGTGGAAAAAGTGTAAGAAAACAAACTAATATTTTTTTATAGGAATATAAATTCTGCGACATTCCTTCAGAATAAAAATTACAAATGAATCCATGTAATTGTCAATAAATTGCATAGATGTGAAAGAAAAATAGGAACACCACATATTAAAAAGATAATATGTAAAAAATTTATTTAAAAAAAATTGCGGTTTCAAAATGTAATTAACTTATAAGTAATATTTTCATCTTTCTTTATTTTCACTTTCTAAAAGTCAAGATGCGGGATATTATTTATAGTCTATTTTTCATTTCGATATAAATAATTATGAAAACTTGTTGAAAAAGTAACTGGAAAACATATCCCAATAATCGTCGTTGGAAGTAAATACTTATGCAGCTTATTTTCTTGACTTTTACTAGTTTGGAGTTTAGTAAAATTAATATAAGTTTTACATTACTAAACAAAATATTGTTTATAATATCTCAAAGTGAATTTGATCAATGTCTATGTTTGGCGCATAATTTTGATAAATTAAAGCTACAATTCTTAATTTTTCCAATTAGTTGTTTTATTACTCAAATAAATTTTAATTCCGATAATACATAACAGAGCTAGAAGACATTTTTCCGTTTAATGTGACAAGATTTAAGCATGCTAAGTTCAATGAAACAAAATGCTTCAAAACTAGTTTCTAGTTGATATTAAAATGATTTTCAAAATGTCTTGATTTCTGTGTTATTTCAGAAATGTCTTCCTCATCTAGTATTTCTTCAATGTCTTCCGTAACTTCCAGCTCTGATGACCAACTACATTTCTGGGAAGTCAGACGTCAGAAATTGGCGGAGAAGTTAAGGAGACTTGATGGTAAGTTTTTCACTCTGTTTCTAATTTCAAAATCTTTGAATACAAGAGCTAAAAATCCATTGACTGGAGAGTGTGTGATTTTCATAAAAATATAATTTTTGTAGCCTTTATATATTTATAAGTAAAAATATTCTGAGAATGTATAAGCATCAAATAACGTAATCTTAAATAACCAGGATCTTGATATTTTCATTAGCAAAAATTCAGTATTCAGTAAATTTATGGAATACATTAACAAAATAAAACCTGATCTATTATGTGTCAAGTTCAAGAGTTATAAAATTTAATTTCTTCGAAGTGTCCATCCTTTTAACAAAACAATTTTGCTTAGGATCAAAAATTTGAGTTAAGCCATGGATAACTTGAGAATGTTATACTAAAAACATTAAGGCTAAATTAAAAAAGAAACTCAATTTTCAACTAACGATTTGGAGAAAATCTTTACAGTCCCCTTAACACATTTCACACAGAGCTGGAAATTGAATATTTAGTGCTCTTGTCTTCCGTTCAACAGTTTGATGGTTCGAATCCCATCTTGGACTTGGAAGTTTGTTGTGGTTTGGAATACACTTCAAGCTGTAGGTCCTGGTCTAATTGGCACTCATGTAAAAAAATGAATAAATAACCATTGAGCAAAAAACTAACCACAAAATAACAAATTTCATTTCGAGGAGGACAATTCGAGAAGGACAATTCGAGACACTGGATATTGCAATGCCATTTTGAAAAATCTCCCTTTTATTGATCCGTTTAGTGGTGTAAACACAAATATTTGAACAAAAAGCCTGTCAAGGAAAGATGCTTTAGGGGAAATGCTCTTACGCGTATAAAGCCAAAACCACAAC
This sequence comes from Latrodectus elegans, assembly GCA_030067965.1. Lineage (NCBI taxonomy): Eukaryota > Metazoa > Arthropoda > Arachnida > Araneae > Theridiidae > Latrodectus > Latrodectus elegans. The sequence goes on from CM057814.1 coordinate 10,617,455, forward strand.
GAAGTCTAAAACAAGCGCACTGTTTTTCTGGAGAAATGCTGAGTAATTTTAGTTTGCTTGAAACTCAATAGTAATCTTTTTCGCATGCTTTTAGATATTAGAAATTATTATTTAGTCACTTTCTAAAAATCCTTTAGTATTTAATTGTTTTAAAATTGTCACTTTTCTTAATTTTGACATTTTTTCTTGCTCTTCCTCATGAAGTTTTTCTTTACTTGGTGAGAATTAGACACGCATTTGAACGTACCCATCAAACCTTTCATTCACAGCCAATTGCTTTCGTTCCTGAAATTTTGTATATTCAAAGACTGTTTGCAGAAGCAAACTCACTTGCCCTCGTTGCCTAGTGGGTTGCCCATGAAAATTTGAACTGCCCATCGAAGGAAGGCATGTCAACTTTAAGGGAGACTCAAAGTTGTAATATCGTTGTTGGCCATAATAGGTTGCTGAAAGAGGTCTTGATTAAGATGAATAAAAATTTCTTATATTGAGTCTCGACAACAAGTTACATATTGTACTTCTCAATCTGTTAGCTGCCACAAAATAAAGTAGCATGTGGTCTGTCGCTCCTCCCGCTGTAAAATTCACCCCTTTTACCTTTTCAAATCCTAAAATCCCCAGTAAAAATGTGAGATCTCATTCAGCAAGGACTGAAGTGATTAACACTTTCACCACTCTCGGATGATTTATAATTTGAGGAGACAGCAAATGCTCTCATGTTCAGCAAATGAAGTTTTTTTGATTTAATTCTTGGAATTGTGGTTTTCTTTCAAACCTAGATGAGTTATCTTTCCGACCTATTATCTTGTGTGCCTCTCCATTCAGGACTATTAAGCTGAATATAAGTAGGAGTGAGTATTCAGCAAGCCGTATCTGCTATCGAAATCACACCCTTAAAGAGCAAAGCAGTCAAAATAGTCTGCTCTTTTAATTCAATGCCAAGTACGTTAAATTTTAAAAAATACATTTAAATTTTATTTAGCCTTAGAATTAATGATTTTGAATTTAAGTGCAATTAAATAACTACAAAAATCTGTTGATAATTAAATGTATAAAATTAAATCATACTCAAAGTGTGTAAAAATAATTTTAATGACAATTTCTGATACAAGCAATACACATTAAAAATTTATTAAATTAGCGATTGTTTATTTTTGCTGCGAAAATCACTTCTGATTAATCTTTAATTTAACATATTTATTTGGATAAATTTTCTATTATAAATGCATGTTGGATTTTTCATAGCAAAAGGAAACTGATATGATTAGCTTCTTTCATTTGAAGTGTAGATTCTGCAGAAATGAGATTGTTTATAATGCAAGGAATATTATTTAGCCCACATTGCCTGTCCAGAGCCTATGTTAATTTAGAGCCTATGCAATTACTTTTAGACTGGCGACTAATGTAGCAGTACTGTTATGTTAAAATTATGTCATCTGCTTATCCTTTATATTCCACGGTATTAAATCCAACTCATAAGAGAATGTATGATGCTTCTATCTAAATCACGTAAAAGGTTAAATTTCTATTTTATCAAATAATATTTGAGGAAAAATTGGAAGAATTATGATGGCAAAGCAATCGTTTTTCTTAATGTTTAGGTTTATAAATCAGTTTATTCATCTTTGAAAATACATCTAAATAACATAGTAATGTGTTTCTTAACAACAGAAAATTTGCAACATATTTTTTTAAAAAAAAATTAGTTATATATATAATCATTGATAACTTGTCTACATTCAATAAGAATCTTATTTTGTATAAATGATATATTGTGGATAAGCAAGAATTTTAAAATCTGAATACAATTTTTATTTTAATGGAATTGATTATACAAAAAAATTTCTGAAAAGGTAGCAAATATAGATTTTGAAAATTATATATTTGTTAAAACATTTAAAGTCTTATATACTTCAAATAATAAAGAAAACATTAGTGCATAATAAGTATATTTCATAACTAATCATATCTATAATTTGTAAATTTTATTACTGAAAAACATATATTGATACACATTTTATTACAACGATACATATTGTATAAATCTTTCATATTTAAGACAGTAAAATGATTGCTCAATTTGATAACTGAATAAAGAATGTTGAGATTCTTTTTCATTTCAGATAAAATTAATGCAAGGAATAAAAGACGAGCTGAAATAGAAGCTCGCAGAAGACAGGCCCGAGAATATCACTACTCATTCCATCGTACGTTTTCTCATCTATATAAGTACAGAGTTGAATCCTAAATAATTTTTTTTACTTTAAAGTTCTTATAAGTATATTTATGGGGTTTACATCCACTCGATGCTGGAGACAAAAGTATTTTTTAAAAGATTCATTAAGAAAAAATAATTTCAGAGTCAGTCACAAAAACATCTTTATTGCAGCATTTTTACATTTCTATTATACTACAAAACAGAAAAAAAAATGAAGCGATTAACAGCGCCGCTTAACGGCCAGGCACAGTTCGCTTTCTAACATGTGGCATGATACAATTTCATGAGATCTGCCATTATATATTTGTAATTTAAACAAAAGTTAGTAATGACATTCACTTGATCACTTATAATAATCTAAAATTGGAAAATATCCTCATAAATAGCCTAACCATTATAATTTGGGAAACATTGAATTAAAATTTTTAAGTAACTTTGTTTCATTTATGCATTTTATAGGTACCAGATTATTGAAAAGTAGATTTACTCAAATGGAATAAGTATAAAATCTGTTAATTGCTATGAGGAATTTCGGAATTTAATGATTTTAAGGAATTGTGGAATCTTGCAAACTTATGGCTTGTTCATATCTAACCACACAGTGTTGCAAACCTAGTTGAAATGATAAAAGCAAAAGGATTCGTAAGAAATGAAGTTGTAGTAGGAATTCAAAAGATTCTTTTACTACTTGCAGAATTTTATTACTAGCAAACATTTTTGCTTTTGTATAAAAGCAGAAACAGTCATCAAAGTTTGAACTCTTGGCCTCATTATGTTTCTTTTATTACATCTTAAATAGAAAACTAGAAGATGTGAAGAGGTAGAAACAGCCAATGTGTGGAATTTATAAAGACTTTGTTATTTATATTAAAAATCAGAACACCTGTCTTCTCTTCTACAGATATCGTTAGCTCCTTAATGAAACAGTTTCTAATGTTTCAGGCTCTCTTATCATTTATAAGGACTAAGAGTAGAGTTGAGTAAATTGCAATTTTTTTCACCATCAACAAGACTTGCCTTAAAATGAAGAACTTGAAATTTTTCATATAAAAAAGAAAACACTACAACCCTCACCAACATGAAGTTTCCAACATTTTGTAGTGATTACTGAAGTCTGGTAAAGATACTTCAGATCCTTTTATCAACCAATACCTTAATTAGTCCAATAAGGATTTCTATAAGGAAAGATCCATTTTTGATAATGTTACTTATCTGGAAATCCAAATCTGCAACACTTTCATGGGTAGGAATCACTTAGTTTCTTGTGACATAAGATTGTACTTGGCATTGTGGAATTTTCCATAAAATGGATGATTTTGGATTTTTGGGATAATTCTCTAACATTCCTACTACACTTATTCTCGTGTTTTTGAAGTTTGTATTGGACTATTTTTATACAATACTTTTATTCATGCCTATGGTTACCCATGGTTCAATTTTTAATTTTTCTGAAGTAGTGTGTTTTCTTTAATCTTTGACATCAGGAAACTCAATTCTCTTTGGTGCAATGAATCCTTCAATAAAATTATTTGGGTCACAATAAAACTGAGCAGATTCTTAACTTTAAAACACCCAATCTGCTTTAAATCATAAAATAGTACTCAGACTGATGCAAGTATACTTAATAAAAGCACCTCAAATATAATAAAATTATAAAAGTAACTGAAAATTTCCTTTTGCGTAAATAGAACATAGCAAGAAAGCTGTTGACATTCAGATTATTAAAGATAGTTAAAAAAGATATAAATCAGAGGTATATTGTGAATCTGACAGAGCATACTTCATCATTTATCACAATCTGTTTACTGTATGTGGATGATCTGTCAAGACTCAAAAATTTCTCTAATTTGAAAGAATTGCAAACAGTTTCTCTCTGCATAATATGTGAAGTGTTTGATCTCCTAGTAAGAGTAGCTGTATCCACTTTTGCTAGTTGGGGAATGGACTCTTTAAGATACTAGTTTGTTCCCAATTGGGTCTCTGATTTTTAGATGTTTCAATTTTAATTGAAACTAAATATTTACTATAGAATAACAATCGAAATGACTATAAACTCTAATAGCATTAAATATTTTATGTTACTTGAGAAAATACAAATAAAACTTCATCTTTAGTTTTAATGAATATTTTAAAATCTTCAGTGTTAATGATTATTTCAGAATAACTTAGTTTACATTGATTTAAAATTGGTATGGTGTAATTATTTTCTTTACTTAGGAGTAGTTAAAGATGACAGTCATGTTAAGCCAGTCTCAAAAAGGAAGAGAATCCTTGGGCCATCTTCTAATTGTAAGACATTTATAAAATTGTTAAAATATTTTCTAAATCATTGAAATATATTTCTAATTTGACGATTCATTTTCATTATGAAAGAAACTTGTGGATTTCTGACTTTTAACACTCAAATTTATTAAGTTAAAAAGTAACCAAAGTGACTAAATTTGAAAATTTAAAAGTTTGATTCCTTAAATCTCCAAAATTAGTATTTCTTAATTGGAAAAAAAATCGAAGTATTAATATGTTATATTTTTGTTCATGTACATGTGTATATATGTATGTGCATATAAACTGGAATAAATTTTGCACTAATTATAGTGTCTATTAGATTATATTAATAGGATAATTTCAATTACCTCCTTTAAATAAAGACTACTTACAACTAAAGAAACTACTTTTTGTACAATATATGACTAAACGTATTTTAGGATTGTAGATCTATGCATTTCATACTGTTTATATTGACACACAATTTCACATTGAATTAGGTGAAATTTGTGAAATATTTTTTACCTTATATCTAGTATATACATTTTCTGGGGAGGTTTTCTAATTCAACCAAGTGTTAGGAAAAATAAATTTTAACAATCTAAGAGTAGGAAGCATTAATTTAGAAAATTGTAGCCTTTAAAAAAGAAATTGAATTGTTAATTATTTTATACAAATGGTAATACGTTTGAAAATGTGAGCTAAAATGATAATAAAACATCAAATAATTATAATAAAACATTTAATGTATATAAGTGATCAATCAAGAAAATTGCTCACATTGTAAAGATTTATGCAAAATGATAATACACGGGTTATTTTAGATTCCAGCAAAAAATTTTAATTCTTTTATCATACAATCAGTTGCATGGTGCGGCCATCCTTTGGTAGGATTTTATGGCAACACTGATAGCTTTCAATGTAAATTTTCAGTAGTATCTTAGAATATGAAAAAGTACAAGAATATATTATGTTTTTTGATAATGACAAAAGTTTAAATTTTTTTAATATTTTAACTTCCTGACAATTAAAACAAAATTTATCAGATTAAATTATCTTTTTATTCAATATGTCAGCTATCTACAAACTTGTTCACGTTTTCATAGGACAATTAAAAATCACTTTTTAATGGCATTTAAAATGTGGTTATCAATTATAAAATAGAGCAAATAGTCTGAATTTGCATCTGTAATAATTGTTTCATTTGAATACCTTGCCATGCACACATCTAAAGCTATTTTAAAATAAATTGTACAGTAAAATAGCAAGCAATTTTAAGCTCTTCAGTTTTGCAAGAATTATTTGCATATTAACATATAGGTCATCAAACAATTACTAGAAGTACAAATATTAACTTTGAATTCAAATACAAATCCCTTTTCTAAATATCACAAAATGTTGCCAATGGCAAGTTGGGTAATCAGTTGATGTTAGAATCTTCATATGAAGATAATACTTTTATCAGTGAGTATCTAAATTTTTTAGCTTTTTGCAATAAAATAGATCTAAATTAGTGTCCCATTCTAACCATGCTTCAATCTTTTTTCAATTAGAAATATTGTAAATCACTTATTAACATTCATCAATTAAATAAGTTTGTAATTAAAGGATTCAGATTTTTTTTAATAAGCACATCAAGTTTTTATGTAACTATTGTTATAAGTGTTCACTGACCTTCAATGAAGTCAGATAATAGTGTAGCTCTATTTTAGAACATTAATGAATCTGAAATAACTGCATGCATATATGCGATTGTTGATAATTCTTTCCTATGAAAAATTCATGGATCCACAAGGAGAATTAAACTTATTTTAAACAACATTTTAATGTGATGATGCATGAATTCGTAGTTCTCAAAACAGGCAAATCTAATTGACAAAAATGTAAATTGGATTCTAATATTCAAAGTCATATTATCACTCAAAAGTAATTACTATATTTTCCTGCATATAATCTGCAGCAGCGTATTATCCACAATCCCCTTTATTCAAGCAAAAAGAAAAAAGCGTTGCATTATCCACAGCTGCGTATGATCTGTGGCAACTTTTAAAATGAATAGTCAAAAATTTATACTGCTGAATGAAATAAAAATGTGCCAAATAAAATAAAAAATACATTCATTACAATTAAAAATATAATAAATTCTACAGAAAAAAACATTTATAAAGGTTGTTTGAATCCACCTCAACGTAAATTGTGATTAACTGAGATGAAAGCTTGATATAGATCAATTTCCGAGAAGATTCTAATAAAATTTAATCGATTTTTAGATTTTAATAACTTTCAAGACGAGGTTTAGAAATATTTCTAAAATAAACTATATTCTTTCGTTAATAGGTAAATGAAAGAAATAGATTACTGCACGTGGAGTACATTTTTTTTTCTTTTGCACCACGCAGGTTTTGTTTTTCACCTTACGTTAAAATTTTTTAAACATTTCTTTCATTTGCTTTCCCTATTGATTTCAATTTAAAATTTACTCTGTAAATTGATAATTTGAACTTCCCTTTGACAATATACTAATTAGAATGTTTTCAGAGTGAAACAGATCATGTCGAAACAGAATGCAAAATGACATTAACGAATTGCAACTTTTAATAACTATTCAGAACAGAATTCGTTCTTGAGCGTAATTGGATAATGCTGATTATAGTTCAAATAAGTCAAGTGAATATTAGCGTCATCTGTATTTTATGAAGCACATGAGCGGCGTTTTTTTCCCACCTCAAAACTTTATTATAAACTTTTCGGATGAAAAATTATTATTTTTTCAGATTATCCGCGGCGGCGTAAAACACGCACAACAAAATTAGAAGCTTTTTTTTAACACATAATCCGCGGATTATATACAGGAAAATATGGTACATAATCTTGCCGAAGATATATAGGGTAATGCAGTTTTGCATCAAAACTTCTTTGCAGCGTATTAGTTGCTATTCTTCTTGATGTTAGAGAGGTCTACATATAGTAGCGGCATAGAAATACTTCTTTTTGCCAAAAGAGCAATAAAACGGTCTTTTGCAGTTGTTGTAGCTCATGATTTGCTGTACACAGAAGCTTCAGTTTGATATTGGTTCCTGAGGCATTGCACCACACTGCCAGACATTCAGGGACATAGCATCATCAGCCTATGACATTATTTCCAACTGCCACTTAAATGAATCGAGCAAATGGTTTCTCTCATATATTACAGGATACTTCTGACTATGGTCAACAAATCTCTTAACAAAATTTGAATATCAACAAATAGTTCTTTCTTATTTATGAAAGCCTAATATTTGCTTAACTTTGTCATTCATATTATTCTTTATCACAAAAGTTGGTAGTCATTTATACAAGCTTAAATTTATACAAGTTCGTTTTTTCTTCCTATAAAAAATACATTTCATTGTTGATATCATTTTTTAATAGTGTGCTTTGAAAAATGTTGTCCTTAAATTTTTGGGGGCATCTTAATTGGAATTTTTATATTTTATATTAATATTATGTTTTATATATAATATTTTTGGAGTGTCTTAGTTTCATTAGAAATACGCATGATAAATATTTGTATACATTTTTGCATTTCCTTCATTAAAAAAATTGTTAATATTTTAAACATTGTTAGCCTGTATAGATAAAACATATAGTTGAATATACTAACCAATGAAGTGAGAATTATATGTTTTATTAATAATTTCTTACATTACAGAAGAATTCTTCCATGATATGTGCCTGCATTATATTTAGTAATCATTAAGCAAAGGAATTTGTAACTGAAATCATGTAAAAAATATAGCATAAAATTTCATATTTTTTACATAAAAAGAACTTTAAATATGAAATTGTTTTTGATTCGTCCTTTTTCATTAAAGGTGAAGATGAGATTGAGCCAGTCTCTAAGAAACGGCTTATTGCATCCTCCTCAAATAAGTATTTTTATAAAAAAAAAAAAAAAAAAAAAAAAAAAAAAAAAACGGAAGTAATGAATTATTTGAATATTTTTGAAATTACATGTTAGCACAGTTAGAAAATATATTATAGAACTTTGAGACCTTTAACTTATATTGTTTGTTATTTTGTAACTAATATTTATAGACATCCAAAACTTTCATTGTTGGATCTTTTCACAGTTAAGTCTTCTATATTTTTATTTACTAATCCTTTGATTATGAAGCAATTTCTGTCTTAAATAATCCTTTTATATAGAATGTAAATTAGTATTAATGTTATTTTATCATTTAAATAATGCTAATAACATGGCTCTACTCAAAAGAAATAAAACAAAGTATAATGTCGAAGACTAAACCTTGGGATGTTTACTTAATAGAGTGGAACTTTACTGAACAATGAAATTATTTAATTTTAACAAATCCAAAAGAATTTAATTTGTGCATGAATTTTTTTTTAAACTTGCTAAATTCTGTGACAAGATATTTAAATAGTTGTATGTAAATATTGCATACTTTTAAAATGTATAAAATGTTAGGTTGAAATGATTGATATAAGATTTAATTTCTTATGTTTAGGTGAACGAGATGAAGAGGAAGTAAAAGAACAACCTCTTAAAAACAGTAAGTTTTCTTAAAAAATGTGGATTATTTTTTAAAAGTTTTATGTTAATACACAGAAAAATAAGCTAAACTATTTGCTGAAATAAATTTAATAAATTTTTGACATTCATTTTCACTACCTTTGTTTTGCATGCTAAAATTATAACTTTTCTATGAAACATTTTATTAAATCTTTTCGTATGTAATATAATTTGTAAAATGATCGATAAGAAATAAAACTTTCCTTACACATATAGCTAACTTATTAATTTTGACATTTAATTATGATTTCACATGTTTATATAATTAAAGTTTTAAAATATAAGCTAAGTTATGTATTCTTCAAATTATTTTAGTTCAAAATTTTAATTACTTTTCAATTCATATTCTTTCTTAAAGAGAATATGAACATTATACCACAAAAATATATGTAAGAGATCCTTTTTATTTGAATACAAAATTCTGGTAAGGATTATGTAGAGATTTCAGTATTATTAATTAATCACTGAACTAAAATTAATTTTATACATTATATTAGCAAATTTTTCCAAAATTTATATGAAAATGAATTCAGATACCATTATTTTCTTTCACATCTTTAGTTTTTCAGAGTTGGATATACTGTATTAATAAAAATATTTCAGATTTTCTTCCTAACCAATGAGTGCAGGTATCAAAGTAAAAAATATTGAATATATTTTTGTTTCATGTATAAAAAAGTTCTACTTATTAATAATTTAAACATTAGGATTGTAAGTTTTAAAATGTTTTATCCCAAAATACTAATACGCTTATGTCCAAATATAAATTTTAAAAATAAGTATTTATATCGTTTTAAAAATGTTAGATTTTTACAATATACTTGAATCTTTCTCTCAGCTCAATCAGTTTTTTAGAAATATTAATATGCACACATGTGAGCTTTTAGGCTCCTGTTAAGGGGTGCTAACGCCTGGACTTTCCAACCTGTCACAAACACTATGGCTGCCGTAAAACTTCATATGATGCAATGCTCTTGCATACATTAGTTTAAATTTGATACGCTTTTTTTATTTGTTTAATATGTTTCTAAGGTCATATTTTCTTGCTAATAAATTTTAAAAAGGATTGTAATGTGCCAAAACTATTAATTCAAGAATTTAATTAAATTGGGTTTCACTAATACAGAAAACCAATATCAGAAATAAACTTTTTTGTACTTGGTAAGCAATTTATTACAATAAGTAAACCTATGTTATAATTTACATAAATAATCTGTACCTTCATGTATTATAAAAAAGACAAACTATTTTACATATATAAAATTATATTATACTCAAGTAAAATATTTAACAAGTTTTCCTACATAACTACCAAAAATAACATTTCTTAAATATTGTAAGTATATATTACTAACTACAAATATACTTACTACATATAATTTGAGAGTAATCGATACTGAAAAAATAATCTAAAGTAAATTTTAAAGTCCTGCATTTTAGGGCTATACCAGTAAAAATAGCTATCTATTTTTTTAAATTGTTTTTCAATTTGTAAAGAATAATAAATTCCTTTTATAAAACTAACAAAGTGTTATAAAAAGGATTAGTAGAGAGAAACTATTTTTTATTAAATTATGTTAAACTGTAAGTAATGAGTTTTCATACACATAATAACTAGCAAATTAAACTTTTTACATATAATATGTAAAAAATTTATTTTTGTTAGTTATGTGTATGAAAACTCTTATTTATTACTAATGCATTAAGTAATTAGTAAGTAATATATACATATATATAATTTGAGAGTAATGCATACTTAACACATATAATACAATCTAAAGTTCTGCATTTTAGTGAGCCATTTATTTTATTTTTATTAAATGTGATATAGTGGTAGAAAAGCACAAAATTTGAAAACTTAACAAAATTTGTGTACAAACTCTGCAATTCAGATATAAATAAAATGATAAACACTTCGAACAAGATACTATGTAATAAGATGTTCATTTTAAACTTAATTACATTTTAAATAAGATTTTCGAATAATTAAAAATATTATTTATCATAAGAATATTACTTTTTAACAAGTAAGTTTCCTTAACAAAATCCTCTCGAGTGGCTTACCTTCTTAAGGTAAACAAGGGTGTCACAATCCTGAGGTACCATAGTGAACTGCACCCTTTTTTCTTCTTCTCTCCTCTTCTGCTTTTTCTTCTTCTCCCTCATTGTGGTTGCCTTGTAAGAGGTTGAGGGTGCCCCTTGAGTAGCTGTTGCTGTCCTGTTTCTATTATGTTCTCTTGGGGGACTAAATCACTCGTGTGTTTGCTGTGCATGGATACCTGTGTCCCTGGAAAGGAGGATTCAGGTGATTGATGTTCCCAGAGATCAACACATTACTTTGACCTCTGCTTCAGGTAAACAGGAGGTATGTTGTCCTAAGCACATCAATCGGCTTCCATGGATCAAGCGATCATATATCTCCTATGTGACTCAATAAGAGTGAAGGCCATGTCAGAGATATATTGGAAGAATATAAGGTCTGGCTAGCACTGACTCAGTTATACTGCATCAGCGCATCGAACGTGGGTGGTACAGTCATTAATTAACCCAGTGGTTTCCAACCTTTTTGTACAGGCGCCCCCCTTTTTAAATAAAAATTTGTGCACCCTTTCAAAAAATTGTTGTGTCCTGTTAATTTATATAAAAATCAAATTTCATAAGTACTCAACTGATATTATAATTTATTTAATGGGCTACAAAATAATATGCAATATTATGTAAAAATAAAATATATTTATTATAAGAAATATAATAACAAAACAAAAAAAGAATATATAATTAGTATACAACATAAAAATTTAATGCGATGGTTGAGCTTGTTTTTCAGCACAAATTTTCTCAAACTGTGGTATCATTGAAGAAATCGCTGTTCTCAGTTCCTTTTCAATCATTAAGCGAGATCGATACTTTGTTTTTAAGACAGCTACTGTAGAAAAACCAGTTTCACATAAGTAAGATGTTACAAATGGTAATAAAATTTCTAAAGCTTTGTTTGTCAAACTAGGAAAATCATCCTTTACTCGTAGCCAAAACGTAACATTATTTTCATCTCGAATCATGTGCTTTAATGTGCTATCACTAGATAAGTCAATTATCATTTCCTGCTCTCGTTTCGTGTAAGGCAAAAATCATCATATTTTTCAATCACAGATGGGTTTCTAATCCATTCATATTTGGACATGTCAAGATCTTTAAAGTACACCGAGAATTGCTTCCATAGACTGGTCAAATGATTATTAATAAAAACTTTACTTTTTTCTATTTCATCAGCAAGATATTGACTATTCGACTTTCTTAGTTCATATACAAAAATGATATTTTGGAAACAACTGCATGCTCCCCTTGCAACTGTCTCGCGTCCCCCTTGGGGTGGGGCGCACCACAGGTTGGAAACCACTGAATTAACCTATTTCTATGAAATATACTTCTAATTCTTTATTCCCTATGGAGCAATAAATGATACAGGATCAGAAATATTTTGTAATTAAAAGAACTGAGGGCAATTTTGATAATGTTTCCCCTTCTTAATATGAGTCTTATTGGTACAGTTGGAAATGTCAAAAATGTTCGTAAGATAACATCTGGTGATCTCTTAGTTGAAGATTTATCAATTGAACAGGCCGAAACTACCCTAAAACTAAAATGCCTTGGTAATATAGATTTTATAGTATCTCCTTATAGTAGGTTAAATTCTATACAGGGAGTAATTACAGCAGATGATCTATTTAATGTTTCAGAGGAGAAAATTTTGGATATTCTCGTTGACCAAAAAGAACATGTGCAGTGTATTACAATCAGGAGAGAGGGCAAAACTATAAAAACTAAGTACCTTATACTCATGTTTGCTACTCCTATAATACCTCAATCTGTTAAAGCTGGTTATCTAAATTGTAGTGTTCACCCCTACATTCCAAATCCTTTACATTGCTTTAAATGTCAGCGATTCGGCTTTGCAAAAATTACTAATAGGGGACATTTAACTTGTGCTCAATGTGCATCTGTTAGACATCACAGTAGTCAGTGTCAATTACAAGAAAAATGTATCAACTGCAGTGGTGAACATCTCTCGTACTCCCGGTCATGCCTAACCTGGATATTAGCAAAGGAAATTATTACTGTGAAAACAAAACTTATCTTACCCTAAAGCCAGGCATACAGTGTCATCCCGTATCCCTCATCAAGGCATTAGCTATTCATGAGCAATTAAAAAAAGTCATGAAATCTTGTAGTACCCAAGCAGATTTCTTAAACTTTCCAAACTTATCCTTAAATATTTCTAACATAAATGTCTCACCTATTCTGAAAGGAATTTCTCCACAGTCTTTCGCAAAATCTGAGTATCAAATATCCCTAAAATTAAAGAATGCAAGAGAAGGGCTTTATAAATCATATTTAAAGAGTAAAAGAAGCTCAACTGCTTCTAAGACAAGTGTGAAGAATGTAGATCCATCAGATGATGAAAGACTTCTAAGTGAAGATTCATATGAATACCAGAGGGCTTGCTCCAATGCCAGAGGCTTAGCTTAATGGAAACCTTCGTTTCTTGGAATTGTTGAGGTTTTTGCACTCATATAGAAGATATAAAAACAATTATAAACCTACATAATCCAAATTATTTTGCCATCCAAGAAACATTCTTGAAAGTTCAGTACAGTTTAAAAATACATGGTTATAATTGTGTGAGGAAAGATAACGATTCAGTTTCGGAGGTGTATGTGCATTCTTGTGTCTTGTAATATTCTGCACCATCCCTTAACACTTTCATTACAGGCTGTTGCAGTACACATATATTCAACATCTCTCATTACTAAATGTAGCCTTTACTTGCCTCCCCATGCGATCATCCATGAAAGCGATTTAAACAGTTTGCTGGATCAAGCACCTACACCCTTTATTTTGCTTGGTGATTTTAATGCTCATAACACCTTATGGGGTAATGATAATATGAATCCTCATGGTCACACATAATTGAACAGTTCATTTCTAATAACAATATCTGCCTTCTAAATTCCACAAAAATAACCTATTTCCATCAACTATCAATTTTTCATTCATTAGATTTAGCTATTTACTCTCCATCAATTCTACCTTCATTAAATTTTAATGTTGATAAGGATTTATATAACAGTGATCATATAAATGATAAGTGATTTATATAACTGAAAAGGTAACTTAAAACACGAACAATTTTCAAATACTTATTACCAATTTGTAATAGTGTTTCCAATAACCTGGGAGATTTAGAAATATATACTTATTTTTGAGTCACTAGTTAGTTCGGTCTGTTGCATATAGTCTCTTTTCATTTCACAAATATATTCTTCCTCTGGAACTACAGGATTCTCTTCTATGAAGGATAGGCTGCTAAAGCAGCATCAACTCCAATGCTGTCATCCATCCCCTATCAGATGTGAGGAAGTGTGTTTAAAATGTTGTCTTTTCCTTCTTCCAGGAGCTTTGGAGCATGCAGGTCACTAACAAATTGTGCGCCATTTTTCCATATCTCATATCATTATCAGTTTTACACGCTACAAATTGCTGATGTTAGATTATCTCGCCTTCGTATCGGTCACACACGTTTCACACATAGACATTTGTTTCTAAACGAATTAAATCCTTGGTGTGAAACGTGTGATGAACCTTTCACTGTCTATCATATTTTAATTTCATGCCCATGTTTTAACCAATATCATTTACTCTTTTTAGCTGTGATATTTTAACCTTGTTTGATTTGCTTGAGGAACCACCCCACAGGAACCTATTTGCCTTTTTAAGAGCAATAGGTTTTTATATTATATTTAATTTATGTTTTAAAATTTAGAATTATATATATATATTTTTTGATTTTCCTTTTATATATATATATATATATATATATATATATATATATATATATTATATATATATTATACGTGGATTTTAATATATATATATATATATACACACTGATTTTTGTTTTTAAATTTTTAATGTTGTTTGGGTTTAAAATAAAGAACTAGAAAAAAAAACAAATAGAAAAGATCAGAAATATATTTCTTGGCGCAGCATGTCCAATTTTGGACCTTGTGCCCATAAAACCCAGCCAACCAGTCTATGAAGATAGATTGGAAACTGACAGGAAGGTTGATCCATTCCACCAGAATGAACAATCAACGAGAACATCATTGGCTCCTCTTGATAGAGCATCAGCGAGAATATTTTCCTTTCCTGGGCAGTAGAACCAGGAATTGATTTCAGTCAGATTTTATCTCCTTTACTCGATTTGCAACAAACTGTTTCCAGTGATTAGTGGAACCTTTGATCCAATACCATGTTAATTTTGAATCAGTCAAGTAATAAATGTTGGATGAAACTTTTTAGCCTATTAATTTTTGGCCACATTTGTTAATCGAGACGCCAACAAAGCTCTGAGAAGTTCGAGTCAAGGCAGAGAAATTTTCTTTAGAGGAGTAACTCGACTCTTTGATGCTATTAGATTCACTTGAATTTCATTTCCATTTATTACTCGCATATAGATGGCAGCACCATATGCCTTGCTGGCATCACAAAGAATCTGGAGATAGCGTTTTCCATTTGTTTCTTCAAACCACAAGAAACTCACTGCATCTCTGTTCTTTTCCGACAAGGAAACCTGCAAAGGCTTTCTCTGCGTCAGAGGAGATAGCAATTTTATTCAGTCTAAATTGAATCAGTAGATCAAAGAGATTTGTGTTCAAATTAGGGCCAGTCCATAGACAATCATTCAGAGAAAGTTCATTATCATGTGAGCTGGCGTTAAACACTGTTCTGATTTTAGTCGTAACTCTATCTTTATAGACTCCTTTATGTGGTAAATAATATATGGGCTTGTCTACGACTTGAGCTTCATTTTCTTCAACCTGTTCGATTATTTCTTTCTTCAGATAGTCTTTCAAAGTATCATATTGAAGGCGTAATTCTGGATTTGTACAAAGTTTTTTTTGCAAACCTTGCAAAGTTTTTTTGCAATGATAAAATTGTCGTTCAATTTTAAATCTTTCCAGTCCCTTTTCCAAGGTAATTCAACTTGCTAACCTCCATTTTGAAAGGTAGTTGTTTTGTCAAATATCTCCATAGCTTTATCACCTTCGGAAAGTTTGGGGTCTTCGTGTTTTATTCCAAAAGATTCGAGCTCCCAAAATTGTTTCAAAGTATCATCTATTGTTTCATAGTCCTTGACAAGACAACACAATACCTTATTAGAAGATTAGCATATCAGTGGCTACCCAACCAAACACAGAATCGCACATCAGAAGCTTATCATTAACATTAACTGTACTGTGCTTTAGAATTTTAAAAATAATTCAGCATCAATCAGTCCATGTACTTTTCCTGGTTTGTAAAAAGTTGGATCAGCAAGCGTAATAAAATTAGGCAAAGTGATTGTAGAAATGTCCAAACTAGAAGCTGGTGTTAAATCTATTTTGGCACTATAAAAAATCTGCATTTTCTACAAAATTTTTTCCTGAATTTGAAATAACTGTATTTATATCTTTGATTTTATAATGTAAGATATTCCAGTTAATCCAGAAACAGGAGCATTAATTATTTTTCTTTTAATTCCCAGCATATCAGCGCATTCATTTGTTAAACAAATAATATTCGATGCTGAGTCCAATATCCATCATTATTTAATTTTCTTTTTAAATATATCTTCAAATAAAATATAGACTGTACTCAGCAAAACAGAATTGTTTTTCTCAGTATGTTTTACTCAAAGACTGAAAGGAAGAAACAGTCTCATTTTTATTTATTATATTATTCTTAGGCGCCAATGAATTCGCTTCCATTTGAGCAAAAGAAGTACCACCTGCCTTTTCTTCGAATGTCAAACCGTCAGCACCGTCATCTTTGGCGACACTTTTTTCGCAATGAAGCATTGAATGATGGCGTTTAGAACACACTAAACAAAACATTTTAGAATATCAAGAATTAGGTTTATAATTTTTATTAAGACAGTTAGTGCAAAGTTTTTCTCTTTGACCATTTCGTATCTTTTAACATCTAATTTTTGAAAATTATGCCATTTATTCAAAGAATGATCATGATTATATATACACGAAGCACAACAATATATCGATTTGGGTTTATCGTTAGCGTTAATCATAAAAGATTTTGTTTTATTAGACGGGGGTGTAAACTTGTTTGTTTTTCGGGAGAGGATTGCGATTCACGCTCTCAAGAATAGAGCTTTTTTTCTAAGAATGAAATTAATGTTTCAAATTCAGGAACTTGAGTTTATTTTAACATATACTCAAATTGTTTTCTTGTTTCTTTATCGAGCTTTTGAAGCACAATATTTACTAGTAAAATATCCGATAAAGAATTTTGTGAGATAATTCAAAATATTTAAAGCTCTTACATTTTTTTTCAAACAGTCAACGAAGTTTCTTAATTCTTTAGATGATTCAAATTGTATTTTGTCATAATTAATAATGGCAAGAATATGAGTGTCGACCAAAAGTCGGCGATTCTCAAAACGCTCAGCCAGAACTGTGAATAAAGATTCAAATGAATTATATGACGTTTCTATTTATTTTGCATCACTTTTAACGATGATTTTTAAAAATAATTTTTGCGTTTCATTTAAATATTCATTATTAGAAATAAGATGTTCGAATTGATTTTTAAAATTAGACCACTCTTCATACTTTCCAGTAAAAATAGGGAGTGGTATTTCGGGTAGTTTAACTTTCACTTTCGATTCAGAACATTCTGATAAAGAAGTATTCGAACAATTAGAATAATTTACATTCTTAAATTAATCAAAAACAGTTTTAAACTTTACCTCTAAATTTTCCAGTCTTGTTTCTATATCTTCTAAGTCATTTTCGACACGGAATTTCGTTGATGTTCGGTAAATCGTAGTATTGCTCACGAATATGATCAATGCGATTTTGCAGTGTTCCAACTATTCTAAATTTAACTTCCAATTCACTCATTGTTGTACCAGATAAATCCGTTTCAGAAAATTCCTCCACAAAATTTTCGAGTTTTGTTATTGAGATTTTGATAGCTCCTTTTAATCGATTTAGTTTATCCATAATTCGTTGGTACAACTGCCGACTCATCGGTCCACTAGACTTAATTATCTGAAAGGAAACTTTTTGTATAGTTTTATACCATTCCTATTTATCTAATATGCAAATTTTAAAGACCACTAAATAGACTTTTTGTTTATATTATATTTTGATACATTTTAATATTTTTATAAAATTTCTTACGTGGTGAGTTTTTAAATTTTAGTCAAAATGAGAATATAAATTTAAAAAAAAAAAAAAAAAAAAAAAAAAAAAAATCATGAAACTCTAAGAGAAAATCTAAAATATTTAACTATTACTTCTGACTTCTGTTGAATAAAATTTCTTAATCTTTATGACAAAATGAATATTATATCGCAAAATACTTTAGAACATCAAATTCATACAAAATTTTTTCACTTTGGGTTTCTAAATAACATCCAGCGAGTTCTAAAGGTGCATATATCAGCTGATGTCGTTTCTTTTGAGTAGGATTTATTTGCCCAATCAGCAAAAGTAGGACTCGTGAAGCACATGATGAATTGTTCTGCATTCAAGTTAAATCAGCTATGAGCTTACCTTTTTGGTATCTCCCAGAATTTTTGATCTATAAATTAAAAGATACAACAAAAATGCAGATTAGTTTGTAAATAACTTGAAACAAACAGGAAAAATAGCTCACATACATAAAAAGCGAATTTATTCTAAGTTTTGAAATATAATGCACATTTCAAAACTTTTATCAAATAAACATTTATGATACTCGCATTATTTACAAGTGTATGAGATTTGGTGCACGATGTGGTATAGTGCCATACATCTTGGAAAAGTAGAAAATTGAAAGATAATCTAAAACATATGATAAAAAGAACTCCCCTTTTAATATGAATGAAATTTTGCAAGTCTTATTAACATGGAAATCTGGAAGTAGAAAATTTTAGTTTATTGCCAGCATTTCCCGCTGCAATAATTAAATTTAAAATATAATTTGTGAGATTTTATTGATATGTCAAATAAAATTGATATTTAAATCAAAATAAAACTGAGTTTTTTCTGAATGAATTTGCCTTGAAGAATATCACCCATTTTCAAGTGGTGCCTGGGAAAGGTGGACCTTCCTTCATTATATCATTGATCAGCAATAAACTTGTTTGCTGCTCTGCTAAAGAAAATAAAGACCCTGTCAATTATAGGAACTAATGGCGATATCACAATATTTCAGTTAGTTTTTATTCATTTTTTCGGCGGGAATAAAATAAAATTAAAAAAACATTGACTTGGAACTACAAGAGAGCAGGTAGCATTATTTTTAAACTATATATCTACCACTTGTTTGATGCATAGCTATATTTTCTCCATAAAACCAGCACCCTCTTTTTGAATTGTAAAATTATTATAACTGTACACCGTCTTAATTGAATAATATAATTTTAATCAACACTGTCTTATTTTCTAAACTAGACCGCTTGCCATTCAGCTGATCGCTGAATGGCAAGAGGTTTTGCTTTTGGTTCAACAATTCACATGGGCTCGATTCTCAGTATGGTATTCGATTTTGCATTGGTTTGGAATCCACTTTAAACCATAGGTCACAGTTTAAATAACCCTCATGTGCAAAGTATGACTCTTGAGCTACAAATCAAATTACCACAACTTAACTAAAACTTGATTGGAGAAAGACTCCTCTTGAATATCTGCTTTAATGTCTTTTTTTGTCTTTTTTATGTGCTACCTTTTTATTGTACAATTTTCTTCTGTTTTTAACTTTTTGCTATAGTAAATCTGCCTTTTTTTCTTAGATTGCCACTGTATTGATTCCTGTCTTTGTTAAGATTTTGCACTAATTGAATATTTCTTAATTTAGGCATTTTTTCAGGTATCTTCAAAAATACAATTATTATCGCATAAGTATTTGATAAAAATATTATTGACCAGTGGCGTAGTGAGCATAACATCCTAACCGGGCGGTTAGGATACTTCTTTACACTTTTAAAAAAAATAGTAATACAATATAAATATGGGAATAAAATGTATTAAGTAATAAGAAATAAACAATAATTTTTTTAAAAAAAAACATGTAATACACTATTATAAATGTAATACATTATTATAAATTGAGTATACTTGTAATATGAATAGAATATAAATAGCATAATATTGTACCTATACTATAAAAATATATATTAATCTCAGGATAAGCTTTAAATTTAATTATAAGAAAACACTTATATTGAATTTGAAGTAGTGTGTCAAGGATAATTGCACTTGTATGTTATTTGAGTTAATTATGATAAATATTATTCATTTTATATACCGATATAGTTATTTTAAACAAAATTTTCTTAATGTGAAATAATTTGTTACATATTATAAATACAAGTATATGTAATTATCTAATACAGTACATTATTCACATTTTTCTTGCATTTGCTGAAGTGTATTGATCAATTACTTCATCAAAGTTGATCATTTCAAATTTTCTTTTCCTATACTTAAAATTGTTAAATCACTTAGACGGTTTTGACTCATGGTGGATAATAAATAAGTTAAAACTAATTTTATTTTCCTAAATGAACATTCACTGCTTACATTTGATGTAGATATAAAGTTTTTCAATGGCAATTTCTTTTCTTTATCTTTACCATATGAGATAAGGCAGGTTGTGGAAGTTCTCTTGAGTTTTAGGTTTTATTTCTTTTCTACTGCTGAGTAACATCTTTCAGTCCCACATGGAAATCTGTATGACATAATTTACCCAAACTTTTACATTTGTTAAGTACTGTGACTTAGCGCTAACTAGACACAGGTCCGAGACT